>JAGPOW010001918.1:37575930-37610930 GCA_030014935.1 Caiman crocodilus | reverse complement strand
ACTCATGCATTTTTTCATTCTATAAATTGTCTTATGCTATTACACAGAACAACAAGGAATCTTTAAACCTCAACCAGTACCCACCAGACAAAAGTAGGAGGGGGAGAAAGACAAAAGAAAAACTTAGAGGGGGAAAAAAATCCTATTACAGAATTCTGAACTTGGCAATGTATTACATACATGACTTCCCTTAGGAAAGTATCTTAAATCGTTCCATTGTTCAAACTATACTGAACTGATCTGCAACGCCAGATTCCAATCTCCGCTATGCTATTTAGAAAGCCAAGGGAGTTTCAACAAATGAGTTATTTTGACTTTACCTTGGCATTACTGAGACCTGATTTTGGCCCTCATTAATTGTGCACTATGACATTACCCCTCTAATTCCTGCCAGCTGCTTAAAAGATGTCTTTGTAGAAGTATAAATTTGTGATGCTTCAGTCAATTTCTTTAATAGTTCAGAAGAACAAGAATATTTCACTGATGTCTTGAACTTTCTTAGTTGCCTCTTCGTAATCAACCAAATCTTATATAAAAGAGCTTAAGAGGAGGTCTCTTACTATCTTTTCAGCCACCAATCTATAGTAACTAGGTCAAATTTAGAGAAAGGAGTTGACCGTAATAATAAGTATAATGAAATACTGGACCTGATCTTGCTTTTTTTTTTCTTTTTTTTTTTTCACATTTTATTTCCCAGGGAATTCAATAGACATAAATGGGCCTAAGACATCTCAAAAATCCAATTAATAAAAATTTAGCGCACATTCTCCAAACATTTACTTTATTTCTCGATCTGTTAAGGAACATGGCATGTACACTATAGATTGCGAATAGGAAACACTGCATTCTTGATGTTAAATAGCGGTATATGAAGAAAACACTAGGGGCTTGAACCTGCTCTCCCTTAAGATAATGACTAAATTACCAGATATTTAAATGGAAAAAGTTTCTTACAGATGGGGATACTGAGGCATGGTGACTTGTCATCAAACAGCAGGTCAGTGGCAATTCTGGGAACTGAACCTATCTTCTTGTTCCCAATTCTACAATACATTAGGGAAAAACAACCACTAATAATTACTTTCCAATGCTTGTGTGTGTGTGTGCACACGCGCACGCAGGCCTACATATTAATTGTTACAAATAACATACATATTTGACAGTATGTTCTGCATTCACATTAAAAACTTCTGTCACCGAATATCAGGTTTAAAAATCACATGTGGAAACTGCTTGCAAGAGTTTCTAATGCTCTATGTAAAAGGGAAACAATGTCTTTTTCTTCTTTTCTCCCAAGACAATTCCTTAAAAGTAACTGAAGCTAACCAAAAGCTTCCACTCCAGCCAGTCTCAGGAAGTCAAATAAAATGGAAGCAAGATCCCAATAACACTTTTCTTTCAGTTAAAATTTGAAAATCAGAGCACAGCTGACAAGGTTTTAACCAAAGAGAAGCAGCCTCCTTTGCCCTTCTGTATCTGCATATTTTTTCATTCTTTTGCTTTACATTTTAAAATTAGAGATAATAAAATAGACTGTGATTGATTAATTCTAGTCTGGCTTTCAGATGTTTGAAATAAGTAATTTTCGGTTGTCCTTTAAAATTGACCAACCAAAACATACTAATAAGTAAGTGTTTTTCATCTGAAATAAAGTTTGTAAAATAAAATCCATAAAGTTGACTCAGAAATGTTCACTTTCCTGCAAACATAATAACAGTTAGCATCGAAAGGTGCAAATAACCATTAAAGTCTTAGCTCTGATATGAACCACCAACCCTCCTCCAATTTTTTTAAACAGTAATTTTCTAAAACACATTATTCTGTTTAACTGGCTTAGCAACAAAGTTTCAGTTAGCTGACTAATGTGAATCTGGGTAAGATAACACCTTCATCTGAAATACTGGCATACAGTTGCATGTACCAGCATTTAGATTTAAAATGACACATGCAAAATGTAACTAGTCAAATGCCCTAGTAATAGGTACACAAGGAACAGGATCATGCAGAAAAAAACTGCACCCATGGTAAAAACCATGGGCAGCTTTCCAGAATTATGATGCCATTGAAACAAAAAACAATTCAAACATGACACAGAACAGGATTTCAGTGATGCTGAATTACCAGATCATTCATAATGTTTTTTATGCACCACTAAGTTGAAAAAATACCCATTTCTTTCAATGGGAGTTAAGTGTGGCTTGACTGGGTTATCAGGACAGAGACAGAAACAACATTCCTGTCCCACCATGCAAGAGTATTGAAAACATACTAATGATGTCAAGCACCATGAATATATAAAAGAAGAGAAATACACTTAAATTCTTTAAGAATAATCTCAATTGCTGTATACTTTTCTCATCAGGTGGAGTGTGAGGGAGAGAAGGGAAGTTAACAGTGCATTGCAAACATATCTATAACTTTGTTTTACAGCCAATTACATAGAATCACAAACATCACTCAGCTCAGCCAATGCTCATGTACAATCCTGGCAAGCAGATATTGTATAAAGTGGTCTTTGTCATGACTATCATGCCTTTGAGCATGGGGCATGACCTATTAGCATCCATTTGATATCCACATCCATATTCCATATTCATCCCTGGGTTATTCTACTTCTGTACAATGTCAAGCCAAGCCAAGTAAAAGATAGTGCAAAGCAACCCAGCTTCAAGAGGTGCATCAGCAGAGAAGTTTTCTAGAGCATCTTGGTGGATAGGGAGTATATGTATGTCTCTCAATCAGATCTCTTAAAGAGATGCAGCTGGATCCCTCTCATAGGATATATAAACCTACACCGTTAGGTAAATTTACATGAGGACACATGGAACGCAACAAGTTTGGCTCTGAGCTTCCAAATCTATAAAAGAGTGAACCAAAATCCCTGGGTTAGAACTACTCTGAACTCTGTAGCTCAAAGCCAACAGTTCTATAAGCAGTTACGCATGCTCTGTATTTAGGTCTTTTATTTATGCATTCCTTAAATGAGCGGTTAGTTAACTAGGCCATCTAAGGGCAGGCTGTGCAAAACCTTAATTGATGAGCCTGGTCTGTTGCACAATTAATCCAGAGGCCCACAATCACTCTAAGACAAAACACAGCAGACACCGCACACTAGGGAAGGTACCTACAAGCAATACGCTTCTCTTTATTCCTGTGGTATCTGTAGCACATTCTATAGACCCGAAGCATTTGTATAGAGGACTTTTCTCTCCTGCTATTTAGAAATGCTGTACAGAGCTCAGTACAATACTGGAACCTTCCCCTACCACAACAGCATACCTGGAATTACTGCTACACCGAACTCTACAGAGCCTGCTGTGTGGCCTGCTATCATCCTTCAGTAGTCCTAAACCTGCCTTTTGTGTGTTGCCAGGGAAGTTCGAGTGTCTGCTGAGGTTCAAGCAGATTTGAAAATGGAGACTGTTCTATATTGCAACCTCCAGTTTATCACACTTTGACCCATTCAGAATAACTGGTTACTCCCCCAGTCTCAGCTAGTTTTGGCCAGCCATATTCATTTTCTTCTGTAAACACTTACACATGTTCTTTGCAAGTTATTTGGTATTGCCATGTTTATATAGGCTCTTAAATTAATAATGGAAGTTAAACTGAGCTGCTGTTTCCACTCAATTCTAATTTATGAAAGTCACCACAAAATATACCCTTTGATATATTTAAGCCCCATAAACAACACACAATCAAAACTCTTCCAGAATTAGCACAATTTTCTCAACATCTTGCAGAATTCTTTGTGTCTGTTAAAATTTCAAATAATTCATTTTCCCACACCTGTACCTGTACCATTTGTGCAAATTTCACAGACATGTAGATAAACACACAGGGTACATACCAGCATTACATTTAAATCAACTTAACCAGTGTTAGGTTGATTTAAATACCCAATCATGGAGGCATTCAGAGGGTTAAATTCAGCTAAAAAGATGGTATGGCCAATCTATGTTAGTGCACCTCAGGAAGTACACTAACTTAGATCAAGAAAAGGTTAACCTGATCATATGTATGCCTGCACGTGTTCACAGAATGCCTCCTACACAGAGCTGGGAAAACCAGATGCTCACCTCAGCCCTAGGGCTGTGCTATTCTTTTTCCTATCCTCCTTACCCTGAAACTATTTTTAAACTCCTTCCCCTTTACTGCCATAGACCCACTCCCACCCCAAGTTGCTTATATCAGGCTTCCCATGCCACTCTCCCAGCAGTAGCAAACAGCTGCACAAGCTACTCCTGGCAGTGGTGGACTGTAGTACGTACCACTCCCAGTCTAGAATTAGGTGGCTTAAAGTAAGCTGCCTAAATCTACACTGGGTGCAGTTAATGCTATTGTGCACCCATAAGCTAGGGAAAGGACTTACACATAAACCAGCTTAAGTGATCAGAACAGTGTTTAAACCTGTAGCAGAACAGAAATTCAGTGCACATAAACCAGTTTCAGAATGGCTGAAACTGATCTAAGATAAACCTGATTGAATGTAGAAATTTAACTGATTTAGGTCAAACTGGTTTATGAAATTTCTGTCCCAGACCTCATCCTGGTTCAAGTTAAATCCGAGTGGCCCAGTATGCTTTCCAGCCCAGGACTAGGCTGGGCTCTGAGAGTAGTGTTGGCTCTTCCCCTCTGCTCCCTAGCTAAAGCAGTAGAGCTCTACTAGGCAGTGTACCTCCATAGCTAGAGCAGTGAGGGCTAGCTCACAGCTCCCATTCCCAAGGCAAACCCCAGCTGGGGCCAGGGATGGGTTAAACTCACCTCCCCCAGAGCACAGAGTTGCCCTGCCCTGCTGGCTTACTTAGTGCTGGACTACAAATCCCAGGGGCACTTGGAAGCAGGAAGAGGAAATGGGGCACTGCAGCTCTGATGCTGGACTGCAAATCCCAGAGACCTCAGGGGCAGCAGGAAGAGTAAGCAAACACACCACCCAGGTTGTGTTTGTAATCTTCAGTTTATAATTGTTCAGAAAAAGAACTATTTTTATTAAAGCTTTTATGAATTCAATGCTACTACCTTCTCCCCGCTCCACCAAGGCAGAGCACAGTCTGGGGTCTGGCCATGCCTCTGCTGCTCCAGCAGGGAGGAGGGAAAAATCTTGAAGTGGCTGGCAAGCATGCTGTAGCACCCCCAGCTTCTGGCTGCATTTTCTGAATCAAAAGTGAATGTGTGATCATTTGCTTATCGGTTCAAACTTGACAGCTTGGGCTAATTGGCAAAATCTGAATCAATTCAGCCCTGGGCTTTTCACTGTCTGTACTTAGCCATAGTGTACTTACAACCCAGCCCTCTTAAAACACAGCAATAACATTCTTGGATTGATTATGTATAATCAGTTGAATTATTATTATAATTATTATATAACACATTGCCTCAGATGGAAGACTAGACCCCAACCTACAATAGATGAATAATTTCCATTAATGAATCAAGCAGGTAGCCTACCTAGGTTTCTCTCTACTGGGTGCATGTTTTGAAAATACTGGGCATATTCAACCATGCTGATGAGCTAATGCACAGTAGAATGTCTACTGCGTATTAAGCATCACAAAAAAAAAAATCACAAAAAAAATCTATCTTTGCTACTGCACATTAGTACAGCTACTGCACCCTTACCTAGTACCTCATATTAGCGGTACTAAACTTAATGCATAGGCACATTAATTAATATGTAGATGCACCCACTGTTCCTTTGGTACCATCCTATGCATCCTCAAGACAAAAAGTAATTTTTTCTGAAGTATCCTTATGTAATAGTGATAAAAAGCCAATTTGCAAGATAGCTTTATAACCTCTAAAGGGGTTACCAACTTCATCATGGGCAGAGAAATTCACAATGCAAGCACCTTAATTTCAACACAGCCTAGTCCTCTTGTCTTTGAAGGAGGAAGATTCCAATGCCTGGCATAAACAGCTCTTCCTGTCTTACCTCCAGAAAACCTGTCAGCTAAGAAAGACCCTAGCTACTTTCTACAGTGGGCCTTTGAAGTTCTTCCTTGGCTGACTGATGCTCGCCCATACAGAACTAGAAGAAAAGAGTTCTATTATGCTGCTCCTTCCACCAAGTGTATTATTCTCCGGACAAAAGATTTCTAGCCTAAATTTTAAACTCACCTCTTTTGAGGACATGAGTGCTAAACCAAAAAATTTGAGTTACTTAAAAAAAAGAAGAGACTGCCTTTCCACAGTCCATCTACTATGCTTGATTGTTTTTGTGTTTCTTTTTATAGACGAATGCTACAGGCTGATAGAAGTTCACCACAGAATATTCAATCTATTCGCAAATGCAAGATTTCTCCCTATTACACATTTTCCAGTGTTCTGTCGACTTTAGTTTTAAAAGGGAAACATATCAGTCAGAGATACCAATAGGTCTCAATTGTCACCCAGCAAATACCTGTTTCTATGCAAAGACATGCACTAAATACAGCAATTTTTAACTATTTGCAAAATCTAGAGTTTCTTGTAATAGCAGTGGTGTGGTAGGTCAGGATTCAGATGCAGTACCAGGGCAATGAGGTTAAGCAATAAGTATGCACAGCCCTGCTTGCTCTATACCCAGTTCTAATCAGTATTCAACTCCTATGCTCAAGAATGCTGAAATTCACAAGTTTCCTCCAATTTTGTCTTTTAACAGGGAAGGAAACCCTAGGGCCTGATCCAAAGCCCAATAAAGACAAAGGGAACTTTTCTATAAAACTTCAATATAAAACTTTGAATCGGGCCCATGAAAGTTCAGATATCTGAGAATGTTGCTAAAAGAATATTATTTCATTGTTTAAAAGAGATCCAATTGTATTTGTTTAAAAAATAATTCACTGCATTAAAACCTTTTAGTCTATGCCTCTGAAAGCCAACAAAAGCTAGAAATACCCAGTTTCTCTGAGAATCAGGCCCTGTGTCTGAACACTGGAAGCAGGTTGAGCACCCAAAAATGAAGCAAACAAAATTAGTAAACAAGTATTTTTGACCCATTGAGATCCTGGGCTTTCCTAATTCCCAAACCTGCATTCAAACCACTCAATGCCTACTGAAACAGCTATGTGAATATTTAAAATGAAAAAGAGCAGAATTTATAATAAATGCAACAGATTAAAAAGGAAGTTCATTGTTATCTCTAGTTAATACATGGAATCTGTATAGTTCCACAAAGAAATGTATATGCTGTTGAACAGACAATATTTTAAAGGTTGACTGAATACTTATGTTGTGTGACTATAAATTAACTTTTAAACTAATATACTTTGACTGTGTTTATGCCTCCTTTCTCTCAATTTTCTGTGACTATTCTACCAAAAAAGCCCCTTACACAGAACAACAAGTTTAAGCAGAATAGTCAGGAAAATAACATTTGTACTGATGAGAGTAACAGTAACACCCATTCAGAGCACTTAAACATATTGCGGGTCCAAATAGAACAGCTCAGATTTCAGGCATCAAACATTTGCTCACAAACAAACTTCAGGCTAAGAATGATTTGCATATATTTTCCACAACATTTTTTAAACAGATTTGACAGTTATAGCACCTTTGTGAGCATTCCTTAAATAGGGCAACAGACAAAATTATACATTATGAATCACCATGTTCTTACAACTACATCTGTGACCCAGCGTTTTAGTTAGTTTTGTTAATGTTAATGGTAGCCTATTGCCAAAATCTACTAGCTGGAGTTACGTTTAATGTATGAGTAAAAAAAATAATAATTCAGAGGCACCTTAATAGTAGTACTCACCTGTCGCACTTAACCAGCCGTTGTTAGCCCTATTACTGCTATTGCAATTTGCATGTGCAATATTGATCCTCATGTTCATGATCATCTGCCCCTTCATAAAAGATTTTGCAGAAACAACACATTCCAAATTAGATTGGTAGCTGCAAAGTTCAGGACACGGGCTGTTATTCCACGTAGAAAGGCAACAGATATAAATCCCAGATGGAAAGGTTTGGAGTTTCTTTTAGTTTAATCTCAATGTAAAGTTTGGCTGAAATAATAATAAACTTTTCATCTGTCAGTCCCAAAACACTTTACAGGAAGGAAAACAGAGGTATGGAGAGACAAAATGTTTTGCTAAGGATCAGGCAGCTGGTTTGTGGGGTGTTGAGATCTGGCTAAAAACACACTTGTGTGATTGTGAGGAGAGGAGGCATTTTCAGTGTGGCTTTTCTTCAATGTGTTGGAAATATGTGAGCTCAATTACCAGTCCATTGTCCAATTAGGAAAACTGGTTTAAAACCTAAAGCGTCTTTGCGTATACTTTGGAAACCTCCTACTTCTCATCTCTACTAGTTTGTTTGTATGAATTTTTGGTGTTTCCTTCCTTTGAAGCAGTGGTTGGTGACTAAATATAGCACTTTTTATTAATCAGCTCTGTTCCCTTATGTGCAGTTAGTCACATCTGCTTGCTTTATTAACCAAAGGATTTACTCTGTTTAATTTATTAAGGTTGCAAAACTTAACACATTTATGGAAGAGTGAGTTGGCTACCATTGTACTTCTCTCAAACTCACGAGGAACGTTTTGTTAAGTTCTTGTTGCAGGGCTAAATGTGATTCCCAGTGACATTCACTGAGTCCTACTGAAGACTAAGGTTGCATATGGGTAAACAGGGGCATTGCTTGGCCTGCAGAACCATTACATGTATACAGTCAAGTCATGGTTTGTTTTAGTCACTCTTGTGGTGACGCTAGGAGAAATATTTGTTCCATCCACTGACTTTTGCTTGTCCATATCTTGTCAGTCAATGGAACAAATATTTCTCTTTTCAGTAGATATAGCCTAATAACTCTTCCTAGCTTGCCTCAGGGAAAGAGTGCAACTACTCCACCCAATGTCTTTTTAAATGTTTTTCCTTGGCTACCTACCTCTTAGACTGCTGGAGAAAAATCCACCATTTAGGAAATTCCCTGAACATCTTAGAGATGTTCTCTGACTTCTTTTCCAAAATTAAAATTGTTTTGCTGTTTAGGAAGGGGGCAGGGAGGTAGAAACACCACTCTTCAAGAAAGAGCACTCCTCTCCTCAGAATCATGACTGACTTCTGCCCCTGGATAGTGCAGGACTGTGGGCTACTCAGACGTTAAAGTCATTGACATATTACACTGATTCAGGAGCTTCAAGGGGTTACCAGCTGCAAAGACTTTTTGACAGAATCAAGCCCTGCATAGAGGCTTTCAAAAGCACAATCTTTTCTAAAAAGTGACTGTACATGTAGCACTTTTTATGAATCAGATCTGTGCCCTACATGCAATTAGTAACACCTGCTTGCTTTATTAACTAAAATATTTACTATATTGAATTTGTTAACATTGCAAAATTAACACATTTATATGAACATGAGTTGGCTACCATCCTACTTCCCTCAAACTCAAGAGAAATGTTAAATTCTTGTGGCAGGGCTAAATTTGATTCCTAGTTACATTCACTGAGCCCCACTGAAGACCATGAGGTTGTGTACAGGTAAACAGAGGAACCGTTTGGCCTGCAGAATCATTACATGTATACTGAGTGGAGTGAAGTAAAGAAAAGAAATACAATGGCTATCATATACAGCTAGTTCATATAGGACATAAGAGTCTTGATGGTTTACCATACCCTCTGCAATTGGTTTTCACTCTTATTCAGTAGATAGTAGCAGGCAAGCAAGGTAGTAGAGAATAAGAAGGGCTTGAAAAAAAATATGTGACCCATTATAGCATGTGGAAAAACTGGTTAGACAATGTGCACCCTCTAATGGAATATTTAAAAAGTAGCCCTCTATTATTCCAGATATAATCCAAAAGTCAAGAGGACTTTTTTGCCTGATCTCACTTATTTCCAAGGGAGCAAAATTAAGTCCTATAAATTGTATCTTCAAGGGAATGGACTAAAAAATTTAACAATTTTTTCTTACTGTAATAACTACTGTATAATCCTATATTAATGAATCACAAAATCATTTGATTCATAAATGTAATCTTCTACTCTTTGTTACTTATCAGTTTAAAAATACATGCAAATAGTCCACAAAACTACACACACAAAAAATATACATTGCACACCACAAGAGAATAATAAAATGCATCGTCTTTTTCTTCACTGAACTGCAGAGGAGTTGCAGCCCCTACTATAAGATATTGAAATATAAAGGTTTGATCATATCTCCCCTCAGTAATTCTTGCAAATTCTTACTTATATAAGACTCTCCTTATGCCTGGGGATATTTGTGCCTGAATGTTTGCAAAGAACAATTTTTCCAAAAGATACCACATTTACCCAAAGAACCATGTCTACTCATGTAAATAATTCCTAATCAACCAAGTAGTCCTACTAATTCAGTAAGACTACTTTAGTAAGTAATAACTGAATGAACTAAATTTACAGGATTAGGCCCCAAATAGGTTAGCAGTCATTCAAAACTATGCAGTCATACTGGGAGAGGCTGGAGGGTTTCATTTACTCCATCATCACTGCACTGATTTTCCTGAAGTTACTTCTGATTTATACTGGGGTAAATGAGATCATAACTGTTCCCTGAGGTATTTGCAAATGTTCACAAGAATTCACAAACTTGATGTAGGAGATATGAACACCTAGTTTCTTAGTGAAAGTGAGAAAATAGCAAGCCACAATTTTTCACATATTTACTTTAGCTAAATATTTGCCATTTGTTCATAGAACATTTTGCCTCTTCTCTTTTCTGCAAAAAACCTTCTTTGATGAAACTCACAACTTAATTTGTTTTACACTTATCAGTAGAAGCACAAATTATAGTCAATTTATGAGTATATTTTTTTCATTCAACTCAGTTGGTAAGAACTGAGTTTTTAGTATTTTATTAAGAACCATCAGTATGCTATTGCTACTTGATTGTTTTTAACAACTATGTTCTACAAGCTCAAGCAGCCTTGAAGAGGGTGGAATTAATGGAAAGGCATTTTCAGCAAAAGGGCCTTCTGTGATGGAATCACTTTTCACTTTCTTTAATCTAATAGAGCCTGAGTCTGAAGAATATCATGCAAATTCTTCTTATTTTATCCCAACTTTTTTTCTCGATGTGGGTGTTTAAGATGAGGATAGTGGTAATACCGATAGGAGAAAGAAGAACTGTTTCGTTTAATTTGGTTACATTTAGAATTTGGTGTTACATAGTTACATGTCTCATTATGTAGGATCATTTTAATAAAGCAGAATAAGTCATTTACTAATGAGCTAGAAAAACTGAAACAGTTGTTGTTTTTCTGAGTTAGGCTCATAGGGCCAGGTACTGCTTCAGTTGGCATGAGCACTCCTACTCACGTGAGTACAGTGAGTGGAATTTGATTGGTGTTGAATAAGTTGCTTGGAACTGAAATGTCAGCTAAAGATGGCTTATTTTTCACGTAATGCAAATCACAGTGGTCTATGGGACAATATATCTGATAAAGAAATTCTACATAGCCATTTTTGGATCTGAACATCCCAGTGACAAAAACCCTTAAGAGAAGATCCATATATGGACTCATGAATGGTAATAAGCATTGGTCATGTTTAGCAGAAATTTCACTCTCAGATAAAAATTCATGAAAAAAACAAAAGGTAGAATGTGTCACTGTTTTTATCATGCAGCAATCCACTAAAATTAACAATTTAGGCACACTGACTTTTTAAGAAATGTTATACCATAGATATTTTGACTAACATTAGCCATAAAACTGAAGTAAAATGCCTTTAGAAGAAAACAGCTGTTTGCAAACTGTTCGTAAAGAGCTCAAGAGCTATGCAAATAAGAAAAAAAAGTATTTGTAATACTGTGAATAAAAATCTAAAAATGTTATACTATATCTCTTAACTATAGCACTTGAGTTCCTCCTATATAACCTTAATTCAATTCAATTCAATCCAATTTATTAAGGATTCTGGCTAAATGCCATGCTCCCAAAAACAACATAACACAAATATGACCACAATATAGATATGTTCAAACAAAGTAACCAAACTACAAATATTATACTAAAATAGAGCCCACCAACATAAAAACATTATTAATATAAATATCGTAGTAAATCAAGACATTAATCTATAATATTGTTATACATAGATCCACAATTAAGACAATAAAATTAAATCTAATGTTAAAATGTATCACTCATATCAGTAACAAAGGATATTTAACTCTAATCGCTTCTGCCTTATAAAACAAAAATTGCAAGGCGGTTTACTAAATTTGGATCTGTTGCTGTAAAAGCTAGATTAATTTCTCTCTATTTGAAAAATGTATCAGTTTCTTCAAGAAAGGTAATAAATAGGTTCTTCTTATGTCATGATATAAAGAACATTCTAAAACATAGTGGATAGTATATTCAAAAAGTCCTAGACAGACTGGGCAACATCTTTTAGTCCTTGGAACGGAAAACCTACATCCAGCCAGAATAGCAGGGGACATCTGTTTGGTCCTGAGTCTAGCCGAAGAGGATCACCACTTATTATTGAGATCCAGCTGTAAATACCTTTCTCCCCCACAATCTAATTTCCAAAGGGTATTTAAAGGGGCAATACGAGTAGCCCTAGGCACTGCAAAATCATTCTGTCTGGCAATATCTTGCATCTTCTGCAAAACCCAAATCTTTTCTATGGGGGAAAAAATTCTTTCATTATCTTTGAGATAGTATCCCATCCCAGAAAGTGCAAAAGTATGGGACAGAAAAGCTGACCAGGGTGATTGAAGAGGAGGGGAATTATTAATATCTTCTGTGTAGCATAATTTAATCAGATGAGATGGTAAAAGGGGCAGGATTTTAAAACAAAATCCCACCATTATAATAATATTAGTTAAAATATAATCCATTCCTGTCTCTAATCTCAAAAAAGATGCAGGAGTTGAGGAAGGAAGAGCCAGAAGATCCCTAAGAAACTTGTTCTGAGGTATGTCTACATCATTACTAGCAGCATAAACCCATACTTCAGCAACATATAAGATGCGAGAGGTAACTTTGGCTTTATATGTAAATATAGGAGCTTAGATTTATCATCCTGCTGCGGTTTCATTAAATTTCTTTATAGCCACAGCTGATTGCACTGCCTTATGTTTAACTGACTGTATATGATGTTTCCATGGTGGAGGAGCTGTGAATAACACACCCAAATACCTACAGGTTATGACCAACATAACTTCAATAAGAATAAGGTAAGGGATTATCTTGCCCATGTTCACCACCTTTTTATCTAAAGAATCTCAAAATATGCAATTTAGTTGAAACTCTATAGCATAATTTTAAACCAATAAAACACAACTAGACTGTACCTTATATACAACGTTGTGTTTTTTTATGTTAAGCATGTGACAGCATGTATTTTACTATTCCCATAATAAATACAGCTATATGTTATACAACTAGGAATCATTTATCCCCAAAGTACATCCTGCTTACTTTTCAGCCTGGATTTGGTAACAGACAGTACATGAGTTCTCACTGAAAACAGGACATAAGTTAACGCACCGTTTTTACATTAAGGGCCCAATCCTGAAAAGCGATATAGTTCATAAACTCCCATTGCCTTCTGCAGAAACTGTGATCTCTTTTAGGATCGGGTTCTCATTTGTCTACACATAGTTTGACATAAAAAAGACCTTTCCCTCTTTTTTTTTCCTTTAAAACCTATCCAAAAGAAAGATTATGTGCAATGAAACTAACTCACTAAAACTCAATAACTAAATATCTTTTTGCTTTGCACTCTAAAATTATATTGCTTTTACAATAAAAATATAAACTCATACCAATATATTTTTAACTATAAATAGAAAATAGACAAGATTGTCTATAAAAAATATATAATGCCTGTGCTCTACACAGTGTTAAATACAGAATCCATTCAATTTCACATATAATGAAAGACAGTTTGGTCATTAATCTATAAGGTTTTAGAAGCAAAGAAGGATTTTCCAAGACAGATAAATTGAAATGATCCTGCTTTGATCTCTGAGGTTAAGAATCAGTAACAATAGAAGATGAACAACAAGGGGCAGAGCTACTGGCCTTTTTATATGTGACAGTAGTATCAGCAAACAACTACTTAATCAATATTTGGCCAGGGACACTGAAAACTTCCTTTTCAAATTTTAATTCCTAGTCGTAAAACAACTGCAGAGCAACCTGTGAGATAGGACATTAAACTGACTGCTTAATTGCCTTTTGCTATCTTGTTAGTTATATATGTACATTCTTATGAGTTCTTCAATCTCTACTTACCAGAATAAATAAATGTTTGTCATAGACTGCATCAAACTAAATATTCCTAGCATATGACAGTCCACAGTGATTTTTTTAATTTCATTTTGTTTCACTTTTTCTCTTGTAACAGTGATTGAAACCGAATTAGTTTAACAGCATGGGGCACCAGTACTTCAGGGCAAATTAAGTAAAATTATGCACCACATTGCACTAACGTCTCATGGTGAGTTATGTTCCTGTACTTCACTTTTCTTAGCAAAAGATCCTTATCTTCTGGGAGGAAACTTAGAAGTATATAAAACTTGTATTTATTTTGTTTTCTCAGTGCTCATGCATGTTTGTTACCTAGAATTTAAAGTGACACTTACACAGACAAATTCACATGAACTAGATTGGTCTGATTTATTGCTTAGTGTTTCACTCAATTTCTTCTTAAATTAACCAGAGAGCACTTTGTAGTTCTGCTTCATTTCCCAATGCAGTTTTATTATGTAGCCCTGGGGACTGTTGATAATTTATCACAATCAACTTTATTTGCTTCTCTCTTCCAAACACTTACGCCAGCTCTGATAGATAAGTAAACCTAAGACAAAAATAAATCTTCTCCTTGCAAACTTTAGATTAAAAATAATATATTCCAATAGATATAACATACATGATCATTTACAATTGCTAAATCAATCTAAGCTTTTCATCAACTTAGATTTTTTTCTGTGAAGTTGCATTTAAAGTTGTAGTTTCTACTAACAGAATAGAACAAGCACTAAGCCACATGAATAACTTTACACACGAGCAGAATCTTTGAATGGGGCAGTTCAGTTACTCACATATGACCTTGTTTACAGAACTTGAGCCTTAGGATCCACTTCTGTAAATCCTTATGATGTCCTAAACCTGAATATTTCAGAGGCGCTGGATTCAAAAAGAGTCCAATCTTTAGCATTACACATTTCCCACAGAAGCACAGGATTTTACATCCAATATCCTAAAATTTTACATGGAAAATCTTGGCCCCACTGAAGGCAATGGAAATATATGCATTGACTTCAATATGTGTACTATGTAAGTCTAGTCCAATATTCATTAATATTTATAGTGGAATCAACACTGATGAAAATGTTAATAGCTTCTTTTGGTGACTTGGGATATTAATTTCTACTGCATCAGTTGAAACACAAATTTGTTATCTAGTATTTGCTAACTTAAAAATAAGTCTTGTTTTAAACATACTTATCCTGACAAGCTGGCAGTTATCAAAAGGACTTCCCTCTGATTGTGATCAGGTCCTTTTAGAGGTAGTTAGTTTTTAAGGTGTTGAAGTAAATTAAAATCATAATTAATCAAATATTCATTTAAAAAAGGGAGATTATATACTTGTTTTTATTTCAAGGACCATTTCAAAATGAGATAATTTTCTCTCCTGTTTTAGGTTTATATATAGTATCATTATTTATGTTCCACTATTGGCCTGTGATGACTGGGATATCTATCATTCTTTGAAAATGTTTACTGCTCATCTGACCTTCAAGAAAGTAATCTGTGGGACTGATCCTAGGAGATGTGAAGCACTATCAACTCTCAAGCTGAGGACACTCAGCCCATTTCTGAAAATACTCAGGACCCTTCATAATTAAGCTTTAATGTAGTTGTTGGTCCATTATCAGCATCTGTAAACAGTGTTTAAAAACCCTATGCAAGGGACCGAACAGGACAGAACAGAGAATAATATAGTCCCTACAGATAAGGCCCTATCTTTTGATTAGACTGCAATTTGATTAGACTTTTCTTCTGTATTTTTACAGTGCCTCACACAATGGAATCTTAAACTATGAGGGGGCTCCTTAATTTTGCTGAAATACAAATAATAAATAATATTATTAAAAAAATAATCTGCCAGGGGCTAAATAAAACGGTGTTTATTATTTTTTAGTCAAGAAAAGAATCTGTATTTTCTTGTCAGCTTCAACAGTTTAAGTACAGCAACTCAAAGTTAATTACTCAAGTTTAATTGTTCAAGCTGCCAGTGATAAAATATTTAAAGTACTATTGGGAAATTCCACATTCAAGAAAATAATTGCCAGCAGTCACAGTCTTCTTAATTGTGTAAATGATTCTTTATTGGGAACAGTTAGAGCAAATATGTAGAGTGCTTTTCAGCTGTAGGTCAGAAACCATTTTAGCAAAGTGGATAAGGATTACTTTCTGAGCTTTCTGGATAGGGAAAACTGAAGCAAATAGCTGATCTGCCCCAGGTCACAGATCCACAAATAGAAACTCACCAGCATCCTTCTGGTCCCATGTTCTAACCACTGAACCACACTGTCTCCATAATAAATGGAGATGTTCAAATTGCTACTTGTCTGCTGTATATAAATCCTCCTCTTTGATAAATTAATTGTATTAATTTAACAGACTAAAAATAACCTACTGAAGGATGTCTACCACTCAAAATCAAAACATCAGATAGCCTATCTAGCCTATGCTACCCTTTAGATCATGTGCAATCACTTCAAAGTCCATGTATCAAACCAGTAATTGTAACATTGCATCTAAATATTTAAGCTAGAGGCTGGTAGTCGCGTGTCCCATTTACAGTCAGCATCTGTCCTCTAATTCCATTACAGTACAAAGCAAAAATGTTTCCCAAAACTCACAAACAGGAAAAGCATCGCACAGCTATAGAAGCAGCAGCAGCCTGAGCTTTCTAGTTACTGAGCGGGGCTTTTGTGTTGGGATCTTTCTTTTCTTTAAACTCCCCCCACAAAAATAGGGGTGGTTGCAGAAACTGCACTAATGTGAGCCTCAGGCCAAAAAAGAAGTGGGAGGGGAGGGTTTGGTCCAAGATGAAAGTAAGAAGGAAATAAAGAAGGCAATTTAGTCTGCTGTAGCCTGAATTGCTCTCTCAGAGAAAGCCAAAAGTAGAGGGTTGGGATGAGTAGGGCTCTTTTGGAACAGTGCGCATGACTGGGGAGGAATCCATTGTGACCATGCCTGAGGCCAATTCCACTGAGTTGGGGAACAGAGGGTCCCATTTAAGCAGTGAGCAGGCGGTGTCACTCAGCGCAGCAGCAGCACAGTACCCTCAACCAGTGCAGACCTGCTCCTGATCCAGCCTTGAGAAGGAACTCTATATACCCATCATTTTGATCATTAAAAAGCACCAACTTTCCCTAGGAAAACAACAGCCATCTTATGAAGTGGAGAAGCAACCAGATTAAAAAACATATCATGCAATATATAGCTTCAAAAGTTATGTGCAATTCCCTTTTATATAGTATTTATTCTAAAAATATCCCCTGATGTGCCATAAAAAGGCACAGACAAGTTTCTCTTTGGTACTCTTTATGAGTTAGGCATTTATTAGAACATTATAATATGAACACACACACACACTATAATATATTAAGGTCTATGCCAACCTCTAAAGCTAAGCCTTTCTCTAAACATGTATTAGGAGCAAAAAGGGGGATGACCTAGGGATAAATTAAGAAAAATATATAGCTCTAGCAATGTAGATTGGTATAGTGGATATATGTATTTTCAGAGATGCAGAAAACTCTGAAAATATATTAATACATCTAGAAGCACAAATACACCTACATGTAGATATAATCCATCATGATATTACAGATATATATTTACATCTCTATAATAAATTCCAAAGCCATGATATACGTTATTTATCCCACACTTTTGGCCACTTCATCTAAATTCTTCCCACTAATCCAGTGCTGCTAGGTCTACTAACATCACCAATTTCTAGGCAATTTTAAATTGCTGCCATTAAAAACAAAACAAAAATGTTATTTCTTTCCTTCCAATGAATTCTGTCCAACGTAAATTATACATATCTGAGATTCAAGATGGATAATACTCAGTCCAGAAACAGTAATTGGTGATACATTTGAAATAATTTAATAGAAGGAGTTATGCCTTTCAGAAAGGAAAAATGTCTAACTCTCCAGCAGGTTGCATCACTTACTTGTATAGTCCTCTTTTAGGTTGTTTTAGAAGTTTCTGAAGTATATCCCTTATATTTTTTCTATCCTTCTGAGCCTGCACTTAAAGGGTTAAGGCAGCCTTGCTCTATAGAGCAAGGGCTATAAATGACAGTAGCATATATAAAACCTCTCTGAAAAGATTTCTAAGAGAAATTTTCTATAAAGTATATGTTCTACCCTATGTGATTATGTGATGCAGTTAGAACAGTTTTATCTGCAACTCTTCGGGGTGACCTGAATAAAAAACTTGTGGTTTTACAACTTCTGAGCATCACACCTAAATTCACTGCAATAAAACCTACCCACCCCATCACCATGTCTGTATCCATAGTCCTGGGTCAGGCCAAATCCTAATCATCCTCCTCAAAGTCATCAGATTCAAGACAGCGATGCTTACAAGCCCACAAAACAAGGATACTTTTAAACTACTGCACTGAAGTAACTGGGAGCTTTCACAACTACTTAAATAGGAGAAAGATCAGACCTTGTTTGAATAAAAACAACAGCATTTGACCTGATGTTTTTAACCTTAAATACAGATTGTGGATGAAATCCAAGCTTCTCTGATGTCAAGGACAGTTAAAGCAGAACTTTGTTTCTGGCTAAACATATGAAATTGAATATATATCCTACAGTGTTTTTCATATGTCATATTCTGTTATATTTCGTTCTTCTTGAACAGCCTCTTTCTCTTGCTGTGGCATTTCAGCTATGTTGGTATTAATATCAGGCAGAGAATACTAACAAGAAGGAGTTATTGTAAAGAGTTACTGGGCACATCTACATCTGCATTAATGCACCATTTAGTACATGTAATAACAGGTACTAACATAATGAGCCGTAATTAACACTACTGTGCAGTAGCTCTGGCATACATTTTTTTAGGTGACACTAATGCACAGTTGACTAATTCTACTACTGCGTATTAGCACATTAGGACAGCTTTTGCCATGCTGTGCTAATGCACAGTAGAATTAGTCTACTGCTTCTAGCATCTCATGTAGATGCATACACTTGCTACTAAACCTCACCAGGAATTACTGTTAAGAGACAGTTTCTGAAAGCCTGATCTTCCCAGTGATTTTTTGTGCCCCATCTCATACTATTTAAACAACTGGAAATTTGCCATCCACCTAAGAGGAAAAAAATGGGACTTTTTTCAATGGGATCTCAAGTTGCTCAGGGATTAATATCTTTCAAGAGTTACACTAACACAGAACCAGGGTGGATTTGATTTAAATCAAATCAAGTTAAATTGTGATTAAAATCGTGATTTAAATCACTGGACAGAAAGCTTTGATTTAATCAGTTTTCTACAAAAAGTACATTCTTGTTGTTGGATATCCTTTATTCATTTAACTTCTTGAAACGTTGCACTTTTAGAGAAAGGTAGGGGCTTGACTATGTGTACACAAACTTGCAGAGAAACAATAGAGCTGATGGGTGGGTAATCATATCTGTTACCTCTCATCTCCATATGCTGCTGATAACAAGGATGTTATCCCTATAGACAGCAATCTCCCTATGCCTGAAGTTGTTTGTACAGGAAAGTTTGCAAAGAACAATTTTCCAACTATTTAGTTGGTCTAATAAAAGATATCACATCTACCCAAAGAACTATGATCACTGGAGAAACAAATCCACAGTTTGAGAACTGAAACTAAGCATAACAGAGATGCTTAATGGGATCTTCTAAACTGTGCACTGAGTCCCATTGGGTAGAGTGGTTCTCTTTAATCTTTACTAATCTATAGAGGAGCCTCTGGGAATCCCATAAGATTGGGCCCCTAATATAGTCCATGGCCTGTTGTGACCTTTTGATAAATTTTCTAAAAAGATTACACGAATATGTTGTCTCAAATAGTATATAATTAGACATTATAATCCCTATTCCATGATGATATTTTGAGTTTTAATGTATCTTAAATTAAACCTATCTGTGTATGTTATTTTTCATGAAAGCATCTTAACAAAAAATAAAAATATGCTTAAATAAAAAATACAATTTAAATTAAAAAATCAGATTTTTTTTAAATTGTTGATTTTTATCTACCCTACACAAAACCAAGGCAGCCTATAAAAAAAAACCTAATAGTAATTGTTTTGCCAATATTGAATATTGACATTGATGATAAAATGCTCTCAGTGAATATTTCCTTTTCTGAAAAATCTGAGTTTCCTTTAAGATTCATGACATTAATGCTTCTTAGCATCACTGAAATTTTAGCTTATGTCAACATTTGGACTAGAATCCAAGCATTAAGCAGCAGACAGGATCCCCAAGAGTATTTTCAAGTTGGAGTTGAGGATTGGGAGATTTTGATTGGTTTTTCTCTTTTAATTTTTTTTTATTTCTTGTCCTTTTTTGGTCTGATAGTGACTTACATCTATTTAGTTGTTGTTCAGTAAATCAGGAATATTATCCAGGTTTCCAATCGTATCTTTTTAATCTCAGTGACTCAGCAATTAAATAGTCTGGACATGCTGGGCAAGATGTTTTAAAATGACTAGTGATTTGCATACTCCATTTTTAGGTGCTCAACTTGTAATACTTTAAAGATTTTGAAAAGTGCGGACTTGACACTTTCTGAAAACAGAACATTTGAAAATATCTCAAAGTGGGCGCTCAAAAATACAAACTATTCTCCAGAAAGTAGTGATTTTTTTTAAGGGTTGGCCATTAATTTTAGCCATTGCTTCCCTAGTCCATCCCCTTCTCCGACGTACAAGTTCCTTCAATTGTAGTGATTATGGAGTGAAATTCTGTGTCCTCTCTTATAAAGAAGGTCAGATTAGTAGTTCCTTCTGGCCTACTTGCAGCATTTTCTCTTCAGTGTGTATATTTTTATAGGCACACATACACACACATACTGAAAATGTAGCTTCCCAGAAAGCCCTAATAACACTAAGTTGGAAACTTGAGTTTGGGGTTGTGTTTTGGTTTTGTTTTTACAATACAGGGGGATACTATAGTTTTAAAGAATGGTTTCAGTTGTCCTTCTTGAATGGCAGTCGGCATCTCTAGACGTCTAGAAATGCTAGAAACATTTTGTAGGTGAAAATAGCCACTTTTTCCACGGTGGAGAGTCCATAAAACTGCTTGGAGCATCGCTATTGGGGCTCATTGAATAATTCATCCCTCATTGCAAGCTCATAATGTCTTTTCTCGGCCTTTTGTGGGGCTGTTTTCTCTTCTTTTCTCCTTGAATTATAAAAAGGTTGCCTTCTTTTGTTCACATCAAGCTGCTGCTCGCTGAAGCTTTGTCTGTGCAAAGCTAAAGTGTGAGTTTCAATGGACTCTCCCCTCTTTGTTTTCCAAGTTCATCTCCAAGTGTAGATTGTGTATAGAAGGCCTTCTTTGTAAAAGCTGGAAAAGTTGTACAAATGTTTGACCAGCTCATTTGGTACTTTTGTCTCCTCTTCTTCAGCGTCTCTGCATGTGCAGGGCAAGCTCTGGAGGAGGAGGGCTAGGAACTTCTAGCAACAAGTACCACAGCACTGGCAATAGCCTGTCTATCTCTTCACCAAACTCAGGCCTGGAAAACCTGCAAGGAGCTGTGGCCATCCCTTTTCTCTGGCTTAGGTTGCATATTTCATTTCATTTATTTCCCAGCCAGCAACACAGGCTTTCCACTGGGCAGTAGTAAAAATGAATGAAATCACAACGAATGCTAATCTTAGCCCATGAAACCACGGTTGTATTTTTCTCAAGCCAAAATTGCCATTTGTTTTTAGACTTCGTGTTTGGTTGAGTTTTATTTATTTATTCATTTAAGGTTCCTCTTCCCAGCCTCAGCTCCCCCTAGCTGTTTCTGTCTCCTCTGAGTGTCTGTTAGAAATGTAGTGCTGAAACAGCCCTAGCAGACACAATAAGAGCTCTCTAAAATCACAGAAAATGGCAGCACTATGCAAAACGGTAAGGGAAGGAAATTCTGAGATCCACTTGGACATTGTACAGGCTGTTGCTTTTATCACCCCAGGGGCTGCCCCTCTGATGTTTATTCAGGCAGACTCTCCCTGGAGTCAGGATGACAGGATTCGGTCTCCCCCACGGAGAGAGACTCCATCCCTTTTTTAAAATCTTTTCAGTTTAAATGCTGACAGCCTCCCGCAGCTCTCTGGTTTAAGCACATGGTGGGATCAGTGCACATGCAGGATACTCTTTCCTCTTACCTTTGCATTCACACCTGCCTCCAAACTCAGCCTGAGTGATAAAATAGACCCTGTCCCTGTCCCCCATCCCCTCCATGCCCGAGACAACCAGACAGAGTCACTAGCAAAACCCTGGGCGTGCTGGTAGCCAAGGCTCACAGGCTCCTACAGCAAGCTTGGGGGACTCAGAAGCCGGCTGAGGACGCAAGCCGGGTCTCGGGGGGGCGGGATCCAGCTGTCTGAGCTGCTCCCCGCTCCCTTAAAGCTCTCCCGGCGGCTGCGCGCTGAAAGAGGGAACACCAACGCGCTACTGCTCACGGCGGATCCCCGGCAGGGTCGCTGCTCGGGATCCCTCAGCTCAGCCGCCTGCAGCGCTCTGGGCTTGGCAGCAGTGGCAGTGCCCGCTGGGAGACGCCCGGGCGCGGTGCCCTAGGGCTCCCGTCCCGGGCGCCTGCTCCTCCCGCCGAGCCACCTGCGCGCCCCGGCCCCCGCCCCGCCCCGGCCCCGGCCGCGCCTGCGGGGGGCGGCGGTACCTCGCTCGCTCAGGATGCCGTCGATGCTGTGCTTGGCCTTCTTCTCGCTCTCCTCCACCTCCTTCCTCTCCAGTTCCGCCTCCTCCTCCTCTCCTTTCCCAAACTTGCTTCGCAAAATGCGGCTGATGGAGCTCACTTCAAGGAGGGAACCGCAGAGCTGTCAGGGCTAGGGAGGCAGCTGGGATCCCCCCGCCTTCCCGCCCGCCGCCAGCCCGGGGAGCGCCGGGGCCCGGGCCGAGGAGGAGCAGCACCCCCGCGCAGTGCGGTGCCCACGTCCTCATCCCCGGCGCCCAAAGGGGAGGGGGGCAGAGATGCAGCTGCTTTTTGTTTTTACTGCTAAAGTTAATTAAAAACAAACCGGCCCAGCACAGCACAGGGGTCCTCGGTGCTGCCGCAGCTCCTGGCGGAGGAGCAGGGCCCCTGCTGTCCCTGCTTAGGAGCTCAGGTTAAACGCCTTCCCTTCCCAGCGGATCCCAGGCTGATCCCGCAGTATTTGCTAACCCCGGGTCTCACCCCGGCAGAGGGAAGGAAGCGGGGCGCCGAGCTCAGGAAAAGGGGTGCCCACCCGCGTCGCTTCCATCGATAGCCCCGCACGGGGCAGTGGGGCTGGAGCCCGGTACCTGAGGGAACCGTGTTGCGATCGCAGACCCCATCCTTAAGCAGCTTGTCCCGGATCTCCCAGCTGAACATGCCCGCGTTCTCCCGCTTGTACTCCTCGATTTTCTTCTCTACGTCCGGCGTCGTCACCTGCTTTAATAGAGACAAAGCAGGCGGGCCGAGTTTGCAGGGGAGTCGAACAGGCCTGGGTCCCGCCGCCGAAATCCGGAGTAACTCCTCGCACCTGAACGGGGTCGCTCCGGATTTCCCCAGCTGTTGCGGGAGTCGCAGAGACCCACCCCCCGGAATGATCTAGGTTGTCTGCTTTTAAAACGGACTCGGGGCCGCCGAGATCAAAGGACAAGAGGGCAGGACCACAGGGGGCCCCGTACGCAGGGAGCAAGGAAGCGGATGCGATGCGAGAATCGAGCCCCGAGTCCTGAAAACGTCCTGGAGGAATCACAGGCTGCGGGCAGGGCACCAGCCAAGAGATGCCCCAGCAGCGCTGCGAAGGCAGCAGTCGCGAGGGGCAGAGCCGGAGCTTCCCGGAGCTAAGGCCATGGAAATCAGCAGCGACAGGCACGGAGCAGGACTGTGCGGATCTGCCTGCAGAGCGGCAACAGAGCCGGACAAACGCACGCCCCGAGATCTTTCCTAGCTGCCCGACTCGAGCTGAATCAAACAGTGCGTGCTGGGAACAATTCAGCACACGACGTGCCCGTCAAACTACAGGGGCTCTGCTAACACTTCGAGCAGAAACTTTACGAACTCCAAGAAGCAGCAGATGGGAAAAGTCCCTAAGAAATGCAAAAGAAATTCTGAGTTGCTTAGGGGAAAGGGATGCGATCCGGAGTCATGCGACTGGGCTGAGCTTTCTGCAGGGATCTGCACTGATCTGTGAACCGTGGGTCGACCTCTTCCTTGGTATGTGTGTATAAATGCGAGAAGCTTTTCAGAAGGCAAGTTAGATAGACCCAGAGAAACAGAGAGAAATAGAGATGGGCGGGCTGTTTGCTAGATATCAACCCAAGCAACGCTTCGGAATAAAGGACCTGATTCTTTCCAGTCTCACCCTGACCCAGTGGAAAGGCCCTTTGACTTCAGTTGAGCCCTTGATCAGCTCCTTCCTGAGAAGTGCCACGGCCCTGGAGAGCCGCAGACGCAGCCCGGGCGGGGAGGCCCCATGTAGCTGGTTGGCTCAAGCCAGAAGCGTTTTGCTCCGTAAGTGATTTAAAAAATAAATGAAATCAAAGCCGGCGTGTTTCAGGGGCCGGGAGTGTTCTCGGGCCGTGGTGAGAGCAATTCTCACCCTGTCCAGGGAGAAGCTTGCTGGATGCCCAGGGCCTGCGCTTCCCCAGCAGTGTCTGCCTGTGTCCTTACCCGGGCAGCCCTCTCCAGCACCCCGAGCTCATGCGGCCCTGGTACAAAGCCTGCCAACACGGGTCGGACTTGGCAGATCCGAAGCCACATCTACCCCGACTCCAGCTCCTCTCCTGCCTCCCACGGCCCCATCCTGCCAGGGGCTCCGCCCTCGCCTCCCAGCGAGGCCGGTCAGTGAAGCGGCCCCTTGCACCCTGCCCCCCGCAGGTGCTGGGCTGCTCATCTCCTCACCTTGGGCTTGCTGCCCCCGATGGCCCCCGGCCGGATGGAGCCCGTCTCCTGGTACCTGCAGAGGATTTTGGACACGCAGCCGTGGGATACACGCAGCTGGCGAGAGATGACACAGGGCCTTATCCCATGATGGGCCATCTCCACTATCTTGTGTCGGATGTGGTTGGGGAGAGGCCTGCCATTGATAAAAACTCCCCCGAGCTGGTTGACTCTGCCCTGGCCTAGCGGAGTGGACACTGGAAGAGGAAGGGGGAGAGGGAGTTAGGTGCTGTGAGTGGGGCCAAGCCGAGCTCCGTCCACCCCCCTCCAAACGCGCTCCGACACGAACACAAGGGCCGGGACAGTGCGGCTCCGGGTGAGTCCAGACCGCTTCACTCCGAAAGCAACTTCGGGAGAGCGCCGCTGCCGCCGCTTATTCCCCACGCTGCGGCACGTGTGAGAGCAGGGGAAGCACCCTGCAGTTTTCACCTGTTGCACTTGCCAGCACTGCCCGCGGCAGGGTCTCCGAGGGGCTGGCACCGCCGGGGCTGGTAGTCAGACCGGGCTCTGCAGAGGCGAAGGCCCCTGCCACCCAGCAGCCTCGGGGTTGGGACTGCCCCAGTGCGCTGGGCGGCGTGCGATGCCTTTGCAAACTTCCAGCCCGTCCTTCCGCCTGCCTCTCTTCGCTTCTCGCTCCTCTTTGCTCTTTCCCAGCAAAGTGCCCGGGAAATCTTGGTCTTTGCCTTCCTGGGGGAAGGGGTACGAGTCTGATCTCTCCACCCGGGAGGAAGAACACGGCTTTTTTAAGGCCTGTTTCCATACGTTTCCAAGGCCTTCTCCCTCCAGCTCTGCGGAGGGTGCGAGGAGGGTGCAGGCCTGGCGTGGGTGCAGGTCCTTAGCCAAGCCGGCTTGCCCTGCTCTCCGGTGGGGAGGTGGGGACGGGGGGTCTGGGGATTCAGGCCCCAAGGTTATGAGGACAAATCCCCGGACAAGCAACAGGCTCTATCCCGCACTTGGCTTCGCAAATTGAATTTTGCGGCTTTTTTTCTGCAGCGGAGTCAAGGCTTGGCTCATGGGAGGGATGTTAATAAAAACAATGCGTGTCACGTGTGGGGAGAAAGTGGGGAGGCTGGAAGGATGCCCCTTTGTTCACCCGGGGCTTCTTTATTGCATATCACGGGGGAACGGGACTTTTTCCCCCTTGCCCTGATCTTGGGTGGTTCTAGCTTTTGCTTTTAATCGAAGCAAAATCTACAGAGCCTGTACGGAAAGGACCTTCTCGGCAGCACAGAGATCCTGTCACCCCTAGATTCGCATTTACACACACACACACGTTCCTCCTGCACCTCCGGAGCCGCCTTACCTTCTAGTGGGAATCCACTGCGAGGGTAGTTCTGCCCGGGAGCCGGCCGCATCATTCTTGGGACAGCTCCAGCCAGAGTTGTCATGTTGGAAACAGCTTTGCTTGAATATTATATCCAGGTGAAGGCTGGCAGACGCGAGATCGTCTCTGGCAATAAGATTCCCACAGAATAGGAAAAGTCCTGAGGGGAGGGGAGTGGGGGGAAAGAAAGGGAAGAGGGGAGCTACGTGCTTTCCTTTTGCCAATAAAACGTGATACCCCAAAGCAAGGGGTGAAAAGAGAGAGAGAAAATGGAGAAAGAAAGAGAAGCAAAGTTTAGTGCAAGGAGGGGAACTCGCACGCCGGTCGCTGCGTGAGAAGCGCGCGGGCTGCCGGCCACTGCGTGCGGATGAGCGCACTTCGCTCCGGAGCGGGGAGGGTGGGTGGGGTGGCAGGAACGATTTCTTCCTGTTGTTGATACCGAGTGAAAGGAACTCTGCTCTGGAGTATTTATTAGTTCTTTCACCCAAAGCTTCATCAGGATCCCTGAGCTGCGATTGGCCAGCGGAGAGACTGTCCCGGCTGGAGAAGACAGGAGCTGATTGGATGAAATCTGCAACTTTCTCTTCTCATCATTACAATCGAGGCCTCAATCTAGGAGTGTGACCCAGGCATCGCCTCTTCCCTTGATAAAGTGTCCTTTCATAGAATGGCTGGACAGGAGAAAATGCAGGAGCAGGGGAGAAAGCAGCCTTCAGTGGAGAAACTGCTCATTCCTTTTACAACTGTCTTGGCACCATGCCACTTGGAGGAGATTACAATAAGGAAGCAGCCAGACACTTGCATGTCTTGAAGTCAGTCTCTCTGGTCACCTTTTCTTTCCGGGGGGTGGGGGGTTCATGTGCAGCTGTATGTTGTCCTGGTCAAACAGCCTGCGAGAAATTCAAGGGGAAGTTCTGTTTCTATTGATAACGGTCTTTGTCTCGTTTTCTTCGGGGGGCGGTGGAAGAGGCAGTTTGAATTGAATATTTTTTTTATTCTTTACATTTTGTCCACTGAAATCTGTAGTAACAGAGAACAAAATCTACAGACCAACTGGTACCATCACTTTTTTTTCTTTTTTCTTTTAGCGAGAATCTCCATAGATCTCAGTAGGAATTTCTGCTTTGAAAATGGACGGCAAGATGTTACCCTGTATTATATATATTTGTGTGTATGTTAAAGTAAGTCTTGCTAACAAGCATTTGTTCCCAGGAATTTATTGTAGTAGTCAAACTAAACTGCTGGAAAAATAAAAGAAGTAAAGTCTGACTAGGAGCTGAAGTGACCACAGCAGGATATGACGCCAGGAGTGTTGTAAAGGCTGTCTGTCCTTAAAGAAGGTACTATTGTGCATGTCCTTTTATTTATAACTTGGTAAGTGCCAGCAAACTCGCCTCCTTTACTCTCTGAAGTGCCAGCCCAGCTTTCCACAGTGCTCTTTATTTGCAATAGTCTATTCAGTAACTGTCACTCTCGAGCCGCAAGTTATTCAAGACCTTAATCAATCAAAAGGATGAGAATCGTTCAGGTTTCCCCCCCTTTGAAATAAAGGAAACAATGAGTTCTAGGCTTAAAGTCCTCCCGTTCTCTTTACAATCTGGGGATTTTTTTCTATCGCTGACTCTATCCTCCTGGGGAATTAATGTTAGGGTTTTGGGTTTTTAAAATTATAAAATAATAAGGCCAATCAGCCTGCACGGGAAAATAAACAAGGAGCCACATGGCTCAAAGTTTACTCAGGGAAAACTGAACAGCCGTGCAGAAAAGAGTTTTGCTCAGCCAAAAGCTGGAACTTGATGGGGAAGGTTTGCTGAAAGACGCCTGGGTGATGCTCTAATAATTTAAAACTAGACAGTAACTTAAGCTGGTGCCAACACGGGTGCCATCAGCCTGGTTATTCTGCCTCCTAGATTTTTGCCATTGATTTTGCTTTCCCAGTCCCTGCGCGTCAGTGAGAAAATAAAATAATTTAGATCGCTTTTCAAATGCATCCTGTAAAAATTACTTGTCCCTTGTGGGCACTGGAGTCGTATGTGGCACTTGGGGACAGATCCGATTGGAGGACAGATTTTTAAAGAGAGAAAATAATGTGGAAAGTTTGCACGGCAGGGAATCTAGTTGGGTATTTTTGCTCCGATCGTATTTAAATGTCTTATTGCTGTTTGAAGCACTGAAGAGAAGACTGTATATGGATTTGCGAAACTTCTGGGTGTTTTTTTCTCCCTCACTATCAATATCTTCCATTTACTGTAGCACTCATATGTGATCAGATTTTTAAGGCACACACTAGTATAAATATTTTAAAATTCTGGAAGGATGGGATTCCCTACAACGTTTGTAATAGTTTAATTCAGACCATGTTATTTCATTTTAGAGTCCGCAAAATGGATCTGAAGGAAATACATTATTTTATCTATTATTAAAAGTCAAAACAGGCTTGAAAAAATCTTCATGTAGAAGTACTTGCACATGGATTAAACTATCCAATTGCAAAAGATTAAAATATTGCATATCATAGATATTAAATTGAACTCACCAACAACTGTAAACTCCAGGGAAATGAAACCTGAACGTGCTCTCAGAAATGGTTTCTACGTGGCTGATGAGCACAGATCAAGAATTCTGATAGCTGAAGCTGTAACTTCAACGTGGTATAGAAACATCTATTATACAGCGATCACATATACACATGTATATGATCCAATATGCTACTCGCCGTTTTAGGTATAAGATCGTGGTAATTTACTGATACTAGCTGAAGTAGCTGAAGTCGGAGGGTGGGTCTTAAATCTTAATGATGAGTCTTACATTTTACTGTGAATTGCATTTTTTCCAAAGATTTCATAGACATTAGGGGCTGGAAGGGACCTCGTGAGATCATCGAGTCTGGCCTCCTCCTCCTTTTTACCCAAAACATGTATTTCTTATTTGCTCCTATTCTGACTTTGTGTGTCCGTGTGTGCGCGCGCGTGCTTTTGCGCCTGTGTACCCCGGGGGGGCTTCTGACACCACTTTTGCAGCTGCTTCAAGGGGCTGGACAGAATCGCTGCCATCCTGTACCAGTTCTCATTTGTTGAAAGCCAATGCTTCAGAAAAAACCACGATCAGGACCTCGCTTGTTTCCCCATTGGAGCCAAGGGAAGTGTTGCCATTAAAGCTATTAGGAGCAGCTCCCAGAAGTGTTACTTCCATTACCCTGATACAAGCCAAACACACCCTTTGTGAGGGTACACGAGCTGAGCTCCTGGCCCCTCCGGGGCCGAGTGTAGGGCACGCAAACAGAGCTGACTAAGGTGGCACCTGAGCAGACAAACCGCTAACCAATTGCTCGCTGTTCTCTTTACCGATGAATAGACCGACCTCCCCGGGTCTATAGCCCAATCTGCCTTTCCTTGCTTGCTGTGGACTGCCAACTTTCCTGGCAACCGAAACCGGGCCTGGAGAAGAACCACAAGAGACATCTTTCTGCTCGTCTCCCTGCCTGCGCCCCGCACTGCCTTTTCTACCCGGGGAACCAGTCGCTGCAACAGCCTCGGTGGGTCGGGCCTTCGCATGCCCTCTGCGGTGGCAGGCCCCCTTCACGTGAGAATGAACCCGAGTGTCTCACCAGTTACATAAAGCAGAGGTTGGTTGGAGCAGGATTTTCTAAGTGCAGAGCTATTGCCCTGTGGGCCTTCAGCTTGAAGAAGTGACCTCTGGTGAGCAGCACTGCCCGGAGCCCGTCGGCAGCTCGAAGCTCTGTAGTCTCAGTCCTAGCAGTGTTGGCCAAGAAACAGCTTGATTTTCTGGGAGAGGAGAAAGCTGAACTCCGCCGCTTTTTGTCCACGAGAGGCGTAGATGTGGGGACAGCACGGACCCAAGCTTTCCTCATCAGGCATGACAAATCGGTGGACATACTTGTCTTTCTTGCAACCAGGCGCTCCTTTCATAGCCTGGCGGCGTGGGGTGGGGGCGAGGGCGGGGGTGAGGGTCGCAATTGCCCCGCAAACCGGACTGTTACGAAGGAGTGATAACAAGGTGCTCCATTCACGGGTAGTGCAGGCAATAAAAACAGCTCAAGGTACTCGCCTCTCTCCAGCCACACGGACTCCCCGGTGGCGTACGCCATTCAGAAATAATAACGTGTCCAAAATGACACCGCGGAACTGCTGCTGTTCTGCTTAGACCTTCACCTTCTCCTCTGATCGACCTCCCCTGGCTGCGGGGGCAGGAAGGGGGAAGGAGTACTGTGTACTGGTTAAGGGCCAGATCCTTCTGTTCCTGAACTCCCAAACAAACTTTCCTATAGGGTTGGGGAGAACAGGGTCGTCCCCCTCCCCATTGTTTCCAGACATCAGGATCTATTCTACTCCCATTCAAGACAACACGCACATCCTTACGGGCGTGAATGGGACAGGAATTATCGAAAGAGGGAGAGTGAAAAGCTTTTTTCTCCACCACTAACACAGGGCGAGCCCGATCGTGCCCTGGGAGTTTTGAGCGAATAAGTGCTGCAAGCTGGGGTTGCTGGGTATGAATTTCACAGAGGTGGAACAGACCCCCGCATAGGAACTGTTCAAATTCCAGGCAAAATGATTAGGCATGAATGCCTGCTCTCCCGTATTAGAGTCTTTTAGGCCAGCAGAGAGGATTTCACGGTTTTCCAGTGGAAATAGCTAAAAATGCTCCTGCTAATTACAGAGCTCTTCCAGGCCAGGTGCACTTTTAATTGGATTAGTAAGTGCTCTATATTAAACCTGCAGCACATCAAATGGACAATGAAAATTAGAGCTATTAGGAACAGAGGCAATTATTTATGAATGATAGCATTTCTGTTTTCTCCTCTATACGAAAAAAATCAATTTTGCTGTTTACAGGGTTCGGAATATCTCATGTTAAGGTTGCTTATTATAATTTCTCATCAGGCTTTCCTTTTTCCTGAGTGAATTTACCATACAGCTAGATCCATGGTAATAATATTCAACTTAAACATCAACCCTTAATGTTGAGCAAAGTTAGAAGAAAGAGAAAGGAAGGAAAAGAAAGGCACTGGGCGGGATTCTAGGTACGTTTTCACTCTGCATTGTTCTTATGCTCAGCTGGCATTTTAACAATGTATCGAACTGCAAAAGAGAGAGCATTTCCAGACAGAGTTTTCAAATTAATTCATCCGCGAGTGTGCATATTTTGTAGGTCTAAATTGCCAAAGAAACGAACGATAAAGCAGCTTTCTGTTTGAAGGACTGAAGCTGGCCATCCCTCGCTCCAGCTACTTGCCGATTTCTACCTTACCAAGTTCCTAAAGAGCTTTGTCCATGGTGGGTTTTTTTAGAGGGGAAGAGAATCGTGAGTTACTGTTTTTTCCTATATTTTCCCCTTCTTTGTTGTGGGTCTAGCAATGACGGGAGAAATACCTTGCCCTAGTGCTCGGCTCAGAGATGAGTGCAAGGAGTCTTTAGGGCCACCGATCCCACATGGAGCATGCCCCTTTTTCTTGCTCGAGGGTATTCCGAACCAGGCGTTCGGGATTTGCTGTGACCCGCAGAAGAGCTGCCACGGTTTAAACGGAGCAGGGAGAGCTTTGATCTTAAAGATCGCTCTAATATGTGGTGAAGCAGTTGTCCCGATTTTAAATGCTTGCTTATTATTAAAGGAAATGCATTCTTTAACCGATAAAATCTGGTGGTTCTTTGCTGTCACAAATCCGAAGCAAGCTCAATTAAAGAAACGCCGGGCCTTTTCGGGATAGAATTAACTACACATTATTGAGAGCTATAAAACGTCACTGGAGAGAAACTTCAAAGCGATCCAAGCAATTTGGGATTAGTTTACAAAGAATGTTCAAAATGTCCTCCACCTTCCACATTGGGCCTGATATTTTCCCATTCCCTATGAATAATAGACAGGCAGGCAATGACATCCTATGACATATGTAATATTGAGCGACAGCTCAGAAAGTCGTGTAATCTACTAGCAAATTTCAGCAACAGGCCAGTTCTTAATAACTCAATTCGATTTTTCCTTTAAAAAAATAGCTTCCAAGTGATGTGCAACAAGTGGTGCAGTTAATTAAAGAAGCTGAGCGTCGCAATACAGGCCGGTTAAGGCCCTATTCTTGCAGTCTTCCTCCCACTAACCTTGCAAATGGTTCCCCTGAGCTCTGCAGAGCTCTTTTGTAGAATAAGGGATTTACTCAGCGTGGGGAAAAACGGCCGAATCCAGTCCTTAGCGAGAAATAAAAAAGAAAGGTCCTCAGGGGAAAATAAATGGTATCCTATGCAGGAGGTAATGATTAGCGAACTATAAAACAAGCTGGGAAGTGTGGAGCTTTCCCCTGGTTCTAGAATTAGGCAATTTCCATGGCAAATCTCTACACACCAGGATGGCTGCTTTTTATAGCCTTCAGACGGTGACACCAGAGAGCCAGCCCAGGGAGAACACGGAGCAGTGAGTGCCACAAGGAAGACAAGAAAACCTGAGATTTGCACACACAGCCTTGCCTTGATTTTTCAGCTCTAGAGAAAAACAGACATACGTGCACGCATGCAGATATGCATGTGCGTGCAATATAAATACACGCACCCATGCACACGCACGCACGCATCTATCTATCTCTTTACATAGACACGCACACACAAACATTGAGAGCAAACAAGCAAGCTGCCCCATTCCACCGCCCCGGTTGCTTTGCTGCGGTGAGCACAGACACTGCGGGCAATCCCCTATACAGCGGCGTGTGGGTGGGACGCAGCCTTGTCCTTATCTGCTCCAGGCAGGGCAAAGAGGTGGAAGAAAGTTGCAAGTGTGGAGATACCTATGGAAGAATTACAGGCTGACACATTTGCTTGGAGATATCGGGTTTGAGGCTTACTTGGGGGGACCCGCCCCACCAGGCTGCACCAAAGCTCAGCAAAATATGAACCCGCGAGAGATTACCTCGGAGTTATCCTCAGGATCTGAGCGCTCCAGGCTTCATGCTGTCTGGCACAGACGTGACCGAGCTGGGGGAACCCGCACTCCTACGAGCCTCCCTGCCAGGTCCACACTTGAGACAAGTAGCTTCAAGATTAATTGTTTTAAGGGCTCCCCCCCCACCTCGGAAACATAATACTATTTGGAGAGGAAAAAAAAATAACAGCAAAAGGCCAGGAAGATTAACATTTGGAAACTTATGAAATGTAATCTGCATATCCAATTGATTCCCAGCATATCAGTTTAAAGGATAAAGATGTGTATCTACATGATGGATATTGCATTAATAGGCACACCAATAAAGGTTGAAAAGTCATCGCTGGAGCCTTTGAACCTTATTCCCTCGCTTTTTATGTCCCATCCACACGTCTCAGCGCCGGCTTTTGTCCCGGTTTTTTTGCCCCCTCCTTCCCCCCCCCCAGCTATTTTGTTTCACCAAATTAGAAATTTTTAAAAAGTGTTGGTGAACTAGCGCGTTAATTTGCCAACAGGGAGCCGTAAACCACCTTTCTCGGAAGGCTGCAGCAGGTGACTAAGGAGGTGGGCGCCCGCCAGGCCCCGGCGTGCGGGGAGGTTGGCAAGTGCGGTCCGGTAAATCGGGCTCAGCTCCCTCGTCCCCCTGCGCCGAAGCCAGGGACGAGCCTTGGGTCCTCTTTCAAACCGATCCCGTCTGGAAGCGGAGGCAGAGCTCGGCAGGCTTTGGGTGTTTGCGTGAGGCTCTTGTCTCCTATTCCCGCTGCCCCGCAGTGCAGCAGGGCGGCTGTCTGGGACCAAGTGCAGATGTTATCCCCTGCCCGTGAAAGGGACGGCACACGTGGGATAAGGCGCTGATACGGCCCGGGTTGGCGGGACTGAGGGAGGTGGGGGGGCGGGTAAATCCGAAGCGACTCCGTTGGATCCTGGAGGGGGGAGGGGGGCCGCGGCTTGCAGCGAGCAGCGAAACAAGGGAGAGGTTAAAGAGAGGAGGCTGCCCCCGAGGGCCGCTGTCTCCCTCATCGTCACAAGTGATTCGGGCTTGTTTCCTGGCAGCGGTGGGGATGTGGAGCGGGGCTGAAGCTAAGCGAGTCAATCTTGTTTCCCGGGACTTCGCCAGGAAGCCCAGTCCCGGGGGTTGTTGCTGAGAGTCCCGAAACACTCATCCCTGCGGCTTGCGCAGAGCGATCTCTATTCGGCGTTTAGCAAATGGCTATAGAGGCGCCGCACGGCGACCCCATCAGCTCCTCGGCTCCCTGGCGACTCCCCGACCTTCAGCCAGGCCAGGCCGGGCCGGGGCGGGGCGGGGCGGGGCGGGGGGGTGAAGGTGCGGGTGCAGCAGGCGCTTCCTGCTGATGGCACAGCACAGCGGGCGTGTACAGCTCTGTGTGCTCACCAGCCTGAAGGTGTCTGCTTGCTCCCGGTTCCCTGCTCCTTTTTCGCAGTTCAGCCTCGTTTTCTGCTCCATGGTTCTGGTTAGTCTGAAATAGGATCCATGTTCTGGGGGGCTATGAAATTGCTGCACAAAGTGTGTGTGTGTGTGTGTGTGTGTGTGTGTGTGTGTGTGTGTGTGTGTGTGTGTGTGTGTGTGTGAGAGAGAGAGAGAGAGAGAGAGAGAGAGAGAGA
>JAGPOW010001918.1:37530976-37575830 GCA_030014935.1 Caiman crocodilus | reverse complement strand
GTGTGTGTGTGTGTGTGTGTGTGTGTGTGTGTGTGTGTGTGTGTGTGTGTGTGTGTGTGAGAGAGAGAGAGAGAGAGAGAGAGAGAGAGAGAGAGAGATCTCTCCCCAGGAATAATAAAGAGCCAGGAGGTTAAAAGAAAAACAAACCAACCTGTTGCATTGGAGTAATATAACGTGCTCTAGAGCCCTGTTTGGTGGGAGGGAAGGCAAACTTGGGACAAGCATTGTCAGAACCTGCCCTGGCATCCTTCACGCTGGTTGCGCTCCAGAACACATCCAGCAGGGAAAGGGGGTTAAAGGTGTTTTTATAAAGTCTGCATTAGTTTTCTGCAAGGCACTGTGAGGAAATAGCTTTGCATATAAAGAGAGTGGAGCTTAACTGTGAATCGTGTGAGACAGACACAGCGTGCTATCAGGCTACCAGATAGATCCTCATTCCCTGTCCCGTGCAGAGCTGCGACATCAATATTGTGATTGTATTTTGCAGCATGCCATCAACAGAGATTTAAATCCACACACAAACACACACGCGCGCGCGCGCGCGCACACACACACACACACACACTGTAACAGCCACGTTTTAAATTGAACAGTCTAATCTGTGTTAATTAATTGCAATAAACTACGAAGGATGGTTTGTGATCCTTCCGTATCACAATAGACTTCCATGGGGAGTTATTGGCAAAGAAGCACAAAAGGACCATTAAAGTTTTATGAACTGAAGGTTGGACTGATCAGATGCAAATGGGTTTCACAGCAACCAAGGAACCACGAGGAACATATCCAGCCCCACCTAACTTGGGGTCAATCCTTAGCTGCACACCCCAGGGCTCCCAGAAGGTAACGCGCACTGGGAAGTTTCTGGCCGCCGGTGCGGAGCCGCCCGTGCCAGGATCCCCGGTGCAGCTTCCCCACCCTCTGCGAGCCGGGCCCGTGGAGGCAGGCATGCACATTACCAGTATGAAGGGGAAGGCGGCCTTTCCAACACAGACATTGAATTCATTAATCGGGATTTCGCCTCCAGCGCTATGATTTCACCACTTATTCTTTTAAAGATGAACAGGATTAAAATCGATTAAAAAAAGACAGAACAGGAAGTGCTCCCCCATCTGAAGTCCTCCTCTAGCCCTCTGCAGCCCTCCCTGTGTTGGGCCCAAGTATGGCCCACGAAGGGAGAGCACGGGAGGGGCGGGGGCGGAGACGGGACACAGCTGCTACAGAGGAGGACATAGAAGCTGGGGTCTGGGGGGCCAGATCCTGACTGTACTGAGTCCCAGTACTTTACACTAGAGGGTCTTTGCGCCCTTGCAATGGTTTCCCAGCAGGTTTCTTTCTTTCTTTCCAGAGAGGCCGGGGCTGATTTTCTTCTCACATCAGCGCATTAATGTAAACATGAATCAGTATTTGAATCTCTGTGGTCACCCGGACCTAACTGGGATCAGCATCTGGCCCCATATAGACCCCCAAGGGGGGGAAAATGAGAGGCACTGGCCTGCTGCAGGAGATCCTGGCACCTCTGAAGTCTATGTTCAGTTTTGGGCGCACTCGTTGTCATCCTTGTTCTCTCTTTAATTTTATTATCTTGGGGCATGTTTTTATTTCATCTTTGTATTTTATCTTTTGAAGCCTGGAAATCCCCCCTGCCCATTCTTCTGCGTCCCTGGTGCCCTTGGCTGCCTGGAGCTGTCCTCTAGGAGAAGCCTGTCTATTTGCATCCTTCAAGTAGCTGGGCTCTAAGGCTCACCTGGCTAACTAATAGCCCCTACTGTGTGGGGCCAATGTGTAAAAGATACAACAGAATTTTTGGGACAACAAAGGTAAAAAACAGGACAGGAGATTTGTGTGGGTCAACAGGTCAAAACGTGAAAATGCCTGAGGGGGACACCAAGTACAGCCCCCTGGGTCACAGCCACCGGTCCTCAAAGGCATCCATGAAGCCGGTGGATGCCACCCACTGGTGCTCCGCCTGGAAACCTGCACGGACAAGTGAGAGGAAAGCGGCCCGCAGCCTCCGGGCACCTTCCAGCCAGAGCCTCCTTCCCGGTCGAGTACAGGCCCCGCTGAAAGAGGCCTGATGCCCCCTGCCCTGCCGCACTGTCCGCTTTCCCCATGGCCCTTTCTCAGCCCCAGGCACTGAGTTGCTTCTCAAAGGGACCTGCCTCCACCACTTTGTTTCTTGCTGCGCGCACAGATTTGAAGGGATCTTCCCCACATCCAAGTGGTTGCACGAGACGCGGTGAGGGGGGAGGTCTATCGGCTCGTTCCTAGATGACCCGCCGGACCGTCTCCGTGGCACCGCTGGGTGCAGGCTCTGCCACGTGGGGCGCGGAGCCGGCTCGTCAGGCCCAGGGACGGCGTCTGGGGCCGGACCACACGCGGGCCGGGGTGGGGAAGACGTGATCCTCCCCGCGCCGCTGCTGGCCCCGGTGGTCACAGGGCAGGACCGCGGTGTCCCTGAGCCTGGGGCAAGCGCGAGGCGCAAGCTGGGGCTGTCGCGAGGGCCGTCCCACTGTAGCGGTGCATGTCTGGGGAGCTCCTTCAGGGCGGGAGGAGGACGAGGATCAGGCTTTCACGCCCCATCTTGTCAGTCGCGGGCTGCAAGCGGCTCTGGGAGCCGAGGCCGGGACTGTCAGGGCCCCTCTCCGTACAGCCCGCTGCCAAGGGCAAGGACCTGCTCGGCCACCCCTTGAGGCAGGAGACACGGCTCAGTGCCTTCTTCCCCAGCGAGCTCGGCCCCTGGTGGTCCCTCTGCGACCCCCGGGTACAAAGCAATGACAAGGGGCCGGAGCTGGGTCAGGACCCGAGTCACAGCTGCCCGGAGACAGGTGTCCTCGGCTAGGACGGCTCAGCACCGCTGTCTGCTCTTCACCGACGGGCCTGGGCTGCACCGGCTCCTCCCTCCGCCAGCGTCCTCGTGCCCATCGCTCCAGTGGCACACCGAGACCTGGCAATGACCCTAAGGAAAGGTGGGGGGAACCGGCTCCCGCCCCCAGAGGATTGCCGGGCCTGCGCTGTCCCCATGCCCTCCTCCTCCTCCTCCGGCGGGCAGAGGCACAGGGAGAGCCCCGCTGCCCCGGGGAGACGCGCACCGCTCTGCTCGCGCGTGTCCGCCCTCCAGCTCCGGGCCGTGACCGCAGCCGCCGCCCCGGCTCAGGTCTGCTGCGGGCGGGATCCCCACGGCCCCACGCGACGCCGCCTTTCTCCAGATGGCTTTTGCTTCAAAGTCAGCGGCACACTTCCCCCTGGGAGCCGAGCCGAATGCCCTCAGAAATCCGGCTTCCTCCGTCGGCCAGCAGAGAGCGTCCTCCGGCAACATCCAGCTATAATTCGTCCCAGCTGATCGTGGTCAGTGCCTCTGGCAGGCGGGCGGTGGCAGAGCAGTGCCGCGGGGACCAGCCCCCTCCGCTCCCTCTCCCCCCGGAGAACCAACAATGCGGAGCAGCCCCCTCCCCGGGGTCAGTGGTGCAGGCGGAGCGGCCCTGCTTTGAGCCCATCGGACTGCACTGAAGGCATCTCATGCCATAGCGTGTAGCCACCGGGTCGGCATACAAAAGAAAGCAAGTTATGCTTTCTAGAGGCCGGCAGCAGACAGTTCTGCATTTCATAAAGAATAAAAGACTTGATCCTGAAAAACGCTAAGTAAAACCCTTAACAGGTGGCTTCCATGGAGCTTAAACACTGCTTAAGTGCTTTGCTGGAGGGGGGAGAGGAGGGAGGGGTTAAGCAGAAGTTATTGACTTGCCCTAATACTGCTCGTTTAGCTCAGGAGTAATGCCAACAGATGCAGCCTGAGATTCTCAGCACAGTTCTGTAAGGGCCTTTCCACCCGGACACTGAACCTGGCAATGGTTTGATGAAATGAAAACACTCAGTAAAGGGTTTAGCATCGTGCGCATCCCGATTAACTTGGTGTTTATTAGGGTTAGCCTCTTCAAACTTATTTTCATTGGGCAGAACATGATCTGGAGGCTCCTGAAAGGCAAATGTGTAAATGCTCTGCCTCTCACTGTAGGAGCCAAGGCAATCCCCAATACTGTACTCTTAATCCTTACACGAGCAAAATTCTCACTGCCGGAGTAAAAAATGAGTAACAATTTTGCCTCATAGATTGCTAAACAGCACCAAAGAAGATAATAGATGAGCCCATGCAATGTTGTTGGAACATGAGAAAAGTATTATCTCGAAGACTTCTTAAGTAAAGCAGAAATCATTTATATTATCACTGAAATGGAACACAATTCCTATTTAAACTTAATATTACAATAATAAAGGAGAGGCTTCAAGGCTAAATGTGCTGGAAATGTAACCAGATGCACTTCATGAGCAGAAGAAAATGTTTTTTTGTTGAATTATTCCATGTAACCTCACCCAATATTTTTAATAGTTTCCAACTATTCCTGATAAAAGGAAAAAAATAATTTTTCACATTCTAATTTTGCCCGGTAATGAAAAGGGCAAATGAAGAGAGAAGGATAAACTGACTTTTACTGTCACTTTATTTAGTCATAAAAAACCTATTATTATACTAAACTTTTATGGAATCCTCCATATTTATGATTTGATGAATATCACTTCAAATGGAAAAAAAATTCAATTTCAACCCTTGCAACAACAAAGAAAACAAAATTCATGGCTGCTATTGTGCAGCTATGAAGTTTACTGGATAGAAATATTATGGAACATGTAGAATTGACTATTTTAAAGTCTTTTTTGCTATGTAATACCTTAAACAGCAGGAAGGGTGGACCCAACATACCATTTTCAGATCTGGATACAGATTCAGTTGCTGTCTCAGATTCAGGTTTAATGCATAATCAGCAGTAGGTTTGGGATTAAGTTTGGATTCAACAGTAACAAAATCTTCTGAACCCGAAGCAGTCTGCCAAAATATTACAAATCTGTGAGAGCAACTGACCTCATGAAGCCTCTTTCCTCTTGCCTGATGGAAATCTGTTCAAGAAAAATCCAAAATCTCACAAGAATTCTATTTTCTGAACTATATCTGAAAAATAAGCCCAGATCCATTTTAGACCAAGGCTGCATGGGCAATTTCAAATTTGAGTAATAAATATGAAACAAGCTGTAGATTAAGGCCTAGTTTTGGTTCATTTTATTAAAAAGTAAATAAATGAACATGCATAAGGAAACCTCTTATGCAGCAAGGGGCAAAGGTCATACACACTGAGCACCATATACATGTAATTGTAACCAGCTCTGTTAAATGTAGCCCATTTCTAAACCTGTCTCAAATATGACATAGAGAAGCTATATGGGACCCCAATCATAATAGCAATTCAAATTACAACAGGGACTAAGTATATTATATGAACAAGATCATGTCTTGGGTAAATTTCTAGGCTATACTCCTATAGGAAGAGGACAATTTATGTTCAAACCAGCTTCCCTGACTCTTTGAAGGATGCAAGCTATCATTATAAGGTCCCTGTGACTGTGATTTTATTATCTACATAACAGCCTATCAGCAGAAACCTGCTCCTGTCTCTGGTGTGCTTAAAGTGATTTGAAGTTAATAAAAACATAGGTTAACTTTCTTGCCATGTAAATTATTTTAGCAAAGTAAATGACTTTCAGTGGGATAAAATACATTTGTTATTTGGTCAGTAGAAAGCAGGCAAAATATCTACAGAAAGCGCTCTCTGATTTCAATGAGTTTTATTTTAAATCAAGAGGCTTGAGAGAGCTGAATATAAAATAACATCTTCCTGTAGGTTTTTATTTCCCATAACCCTCAGCAAATTAAGAACTGTATGTCATTAAAATTAATTCTGCAGCCCATTTGGATTACATTTACATTGATGTCATTACAGTATATAAGGCTACTCTTAATAAGTGCAAAGCCATCTCAATTACATAAAAATGTACTATCAAACTGCTGATAGACTATCATATTTTGTACAAACATACTCACTGCAGCATCATATATTCTATAGGTTATATCAATACAAACTGATGTAGAAAATAAGCTGCTAATCAAAAGCCTAGTCCTAGAAACTCATTTTCACAAGAGCAATTCTTACTTCTGGAATGTCCATTAATTCCAGTGATGACTAAACATTTGTAGGGTTGGACTCCAGTATGTGACTGTCAGCAATATTGCAGAGTATCTTGTAGTTCTTGTACATCCAAGACTCCAAATTAAAGCTTTTTCTGCACAACATATGCAGACCTTGCCTAGGGAATGGTTTCACTTACTTCCGTAATTACACAAGTAATACTGACAGATCAAGGTGTCATCCAGTAATACACACTACTTGAAGCATCTTCATGTATAAGCGTTTACTTAAGGTGGTAGTATATGTGAACATACCTATCTTTCAGATCCTTTCTCACAGAAATGACAAAATACAAACTTCAATCCTGCTTTTCATTCAGAATCTAACTTTAGAAGCAAGATTGACTCTCAAAAGACAGCTTGAAATAAATAAATAAATAAATAAAATTATAAGAGTTTCACAATATGCCATTTTAAACCGAAACACAGAAGTCAGGAATTAATGATTTTGGTGGCCAAGCATGAGATGTTATAAAGGAACTTGATTTTTTAAAAATGTGTAACTTCTAAAAATCAAACCACTTTAAGGTGTCTCAAGCTAGGCACCCACAACTGGATGTGCCCTAAATCCTTAGTCATTTTTGGAAATGCAGGTAATTCACTTAATTATAACAGTAACATATTAAACTTGTTATGCCTGTACCTTGGTATAGTGGCCCCATACTTGATAGCTTTTTAATATCTTTGGCTTTGTGAGATACATTTTGGCTTTGTGAGATATATATTTCATGACCATGAATGTAAATGCTGTATTTAGTGTGATACAAAAGGAAGAAAATTTACTTCAGAAAGTAGACAGTAGAGGCTTAGAAAAAAAACAGAATAGATAATTGAGGCACTTTACTTGACACACATTTGTGATATTCTCCATGGCTTTCTGCCCAATTTCTTTTAGAATATTTGTATTTGCAATTAAGTAATTGTAATTATTTTCTAATGCAAGGTTAATGATGTAAGGATCACCTTTACAAATGTAATTTCTGCCCTGCAGCCACTGTATTTTAAGAGGCCCTTTTAAAGGGGACAATGGAGAATGAAAAGTTTCTAGTTGTTGTATATGTTGCATTGAAGGAACTCAAGATAGTTGCTATAAAAATCACCATGGTTCAATTAAAGAGGAAATCTAGAATGCAGTTAGTATGAAAAGCACAAATAAAGAGGCAAAGCTGTGATGTGACAGGGTATTAATGTTTATCCAGGCCAAAAGAATCTTACATAACACAATCCCACGTGCCTAAGGAAACAGCGTACACAAAGTTGTACCTTGGAACATCCATTGGCTTCCATAGTTTTCTATAAGGATTGTGGTATCCACCTTAGTTACAAACATAGCAAAATCAACATTTTTTACATTTTACCATCTCAAGAGGAAAGATTTCACAGCACTGGCCAAAAAAGAAAGTTTATTATTAATCTCAACATCAGTGGGCCCAGACTCCATTCTTACATATACTGGTTTTGTTCCAGAATAACTTCGCTGCATAAACCATTGTTCTATTTCAATTTCTTATCAAAATAACTGACCTAAAAATGATCCTTAATCTTTTGAAATCCAGAGTTTGGCTCCCCTTCTCTTATGGTACAGTTGGTGGAAGGGAGCTCAGCTAGATGAAAACTAAAGATACCATGACCGAGTTCCTTGCATGTAAGGGTGAAAGCAAAGATTATCCCTACACAGAAGATAGACCTGTAGGTTGGACCAGACACTTTGCAGCTATTTCAGAATCCCTGTAGTCCAGGGAACTTGTTGAAGGTCAGGGTCAGTCATAAGAAACAGACCCTGGGATTTCCACTTGATCTATGGCCATGGTTGAAACCCCAGTTTTTAAATAGGGGAGTCTCTGCAGTTAAGGTTTGCCTCAGAAAAGATAATGCAACCCAGCTTGTACTTCCAGCCTTCCTTCTCCCAGGAAGATTCCCAAAGCAAAGTTATTTTTGCAAGCCCCGGGAAAAGAAGATATTGATTCCTGGGATAGTTCCACTCCAACTCCTCAGTACCCTATAATTTTCAAAAACACTGTAACATACAAAAAGGTCATGAAATGGTTACAGTACAAAATATACCTCAGTGTTCAATCACATGAACTTTCTTTAGTAAGTCTTTTACTTGACTTTTTATTGAAATATCACGAAAGCTTGATTTTGGACAAGCAGTCAGTACATTCAAAGAACTCGATATACAAACATAGTGCTGGGATTGTACACTACTTAGAGATTTACATAATTGATTTTCTTTTTAGGTACTGTGTTGTAAATCCAGAGTACTACAGTTGAATTCAGTGGAGCTACTTAAAATTGCATAGATGTAGAGGAGAATTTGGCATATTTTGTGTGTGTTCATAACCATTTAAATTGAGCTTTTAAATATATTCAAATATCAGAATTGGAAATTGATACATAATATGACCAGCTAATTGTGCGCATTTTCTGAAAACTCTCCTTAAACAAAAAGGGAAATACAGTTTAAGGCAGAAAGAAAATGATAATTAGAGGGGAAATAAGCAAATGGTTAATTTAATGGAATGACAGGAAAATATAAGATAAAACATGTGTTTCCAACTGGAAGAAAACAGGAAGTGCTTAAAGGTATGTCTACACTACAATCACTACAGTTTGTGTGGACATGCCTAAGCTAGGTTACAATATCTAGCTTAGGTACTGCAAGCAGTGCAGCCGAAGTGTGGGGTGATTATACATCCTGTTTTGCTGGAAGCTATCATGGGTGTCTCATCAGTTTGGTCAGATGAATGCTTTTTGCTGTGTTTTCAGAAATCTACATTTCTGAATGGGAGGTTTCAACAGGAAAAAGCAGTACTCTCCAACAAGGTTCATACCCCTATCCCTCATTCCCAGGCACTCTTTACCACAATTCCCCAGCACACTAAGCTGAGATCAAAGCTTGGAGACATCTGAACATGCTGGAGAAATGTTGCAGTTGGGTAGTGGTAGAGACCTGTTTTGAGACTCAGGAGATACAGTCACACTACTAGGGTAGCAAACAGCTCACTGAAGACTGAAAACCCACCCAAGAAGCTTAACAAAACCCGAAGGCAGTTACCACACATTGAACTGTGTGTTACTACAGCTACAATAGCAGGAATAGTACTTGAGGTACTGTTTAAAACTTGGTCAGGCATGTGTACATAAGCCATAGTGACCCCGTATGTACTCCATAATGGCATGCTACTTTGCTTAATTTAAAAAAATAGCCATATTGATAATAATGATATAATTGCACTAGAAGCATACACAATTAATCGGTAAATTGGTGGATAGGATTTATCCATGTATACATTTCTAAACAATGATCCTTATTTTTCCAACTAAACATTACTGCTGTTTATGTCCATTAATTTACTTATATTTCTTTTTCTTGTTATTTATAATAATACTTTCCTTTAATATAACACCCTCTATTTGAGGATCTCAAATTGCTTTTAAAAGTATAATAAATAAAAGTCTCACAAGACATCTGTGAGGTAGACAAGCATTGTTATCTAACTTCACAGATGAATTAACTGAAGGACAGCAAGGTTAAGGCCAACATTTTCAATTCTCATTTAGCATAAATAGTGATTTGCCTCTGTGCAGAGTATTCACAACTGTTACAGAAGTCAATAGGAGCTGTTGGTACCAGGCCTGAATTTAGGGGGTACACTTTCATTTAAGAACTTAACTTTATGAATCTAAAACATGGCCAGTGTCACATAAGAAGTTAATGTCAGAGGCAAAACCAGTAATTTATCTTCCTAGAATATTTTTATTATTGTCTTAAAAGGCTGGTGTAGATTGTGTGAACACAACTGACACAATGATCATGTACTGTTTCCATCAACTACTTTCATTATAATGGATTTCTGTACAAATACTACTTTTTACAGGTTTGTGATAATCAAGTCACTGCACACTACACATCACTTGTGCAGTCATAGAACACATCACACTTACATCTTCAGTTGCTGTCTTCCCACTCCTAAACGCTTAATATATTCATTTTCATTTGTGATAAAGTGGTCAGTAAAGGTCTATTAATAGAATACCTGTCAGGATATCATGCAGACAGCTTGCATAAATACATAGGGAATACTATACGACTATCTTCAAAATCTCAAATTGTTAAAGCACAAAAATAATAACCTCATTCCAATACAGTACTGTGTAGAAACATGGAATAAGAAGCACCCTCTCATTCCACATATAATAGATTGCAACACCTAACTAGGTTCTTTTATTTATTTATTTTTAAATAAAATGAAATTCAGGCACCAAACAACTTATCCTGCAACATATAATAGTAGTTATATAGTAGTGCACTCCTTATTACATTAATTTTTTTTTCATTTCTTATTATGAGTATCTCACCACATATGAAATGTATTATTAAAGTTCCAATCTGACAAATACAAAGTTTTTTACAGAAACTCATAATACAGAAGTGAAACATAAAAAAGGGGAAACACTTCCTAGTTGTAACCATCTTAACTGAAGACAAATCATTAATAGGCAACTGAAGCTACTAATTCCACATGTATTATTGAATTGAAATGAAATATTTTAATGTGTATTCTTTTCATTGTATAAAAGTTCAAATCAATAGCCAACGATTCATTACTCTCTGCCACTTCATCTCTTACCTGAGTTTTAGAACTCAATTTATTAATTAAACCGTCTTCAATAAATTAAGTCTGCAGAATACTTTCCAGTTTTCCATATTCAAGGATGATCTCTAAAGAAGGAACAGTACGACCTATTTTAAGCAACCATTGGAGGGCTTGGATAAAGCCAGCTTTTTCAAAAAAGTGGCCTTCAAATAAAGGTGGAATAGCAAAGAACTCGATAACTTGTGTGAATACTTTGGTTCAGTCCCTTTAAGACAAGAGGTTGTTTAATGCAGCTCTCAGATGTGTTCATTTAATTTAAAAAAGGGAAAAGAGTACAAAATGCAGTTAATTCTGAGATCTTAGCCTGCCTGTAACAACAGTGCATCTCTCCAATTATCTTCCAGGTGGGGGCAACAGTAAGCCAGTTTGCTTCAAGGAATGAGTTCATCCCTTCTCCATGGATGAGCACAGAAACAAGGGTACACTTGGAAGAAAAAATGGGGAAATGTTGTAGAACCCTTCCATTCCCCACATTTCCACTTTCCCAGATTACCTAAAATATCAGTTTATCATAACTGTCAGATAAATGAATCTTACCCTCCAACAGCCAACTGATAGGGGGAATGAGGAGGTAAAATCTTTCTCATCATCACCTAACCAGTGTGTCACACCCATCTCACACTCTTTCCTTGTCTATGATGGGAGATGAGGAATCAGATTCCTCTATCATTCCCTTTCCCAAGGTAGTGAAAATATTTAGCACTTGCGTATAGCACTTGACATTTCTGAAGTGCTTTACAAACATGACTTAATGAAAGATCCCCCATCAGACAGACAGAGCAGAAGAATTATTTCTGTTTTACAGAGCAGGAATCTGAAAATCTCAAGGCCGAGCCGCTGACAAGCCCAACATGAGGATTCAGAAGTTCCTGGTTCCCAGCCTAGATCCACCTCTAGACAGCACTGACTCTCAGAGCAATGGGCCTGCTGCCATTGAACTGGACCCTGCCTCACCCAGAGAGAGGGATGCCTTTCCTGACTGAGCAGCACCACAGCAAGCCCATCTCCTCCCAGCCCTCCCACCCCCGGGCTGACAACAGGGGGGCAGGGCGGGAGAAGGGAACAGTCCGAATGGAAGGGGTGGGGGAGAGGAAACCTTTCACTCCCAATCCAGTTCCCTCCCTGTCAGGCCCCCGTCAACCCGGCTCAAGGCCTGCGTGCACCAGGTAGCAGCACAAGTGCTTTAAGGTGCATCGACTGCTTCTTCGCAGCTCTTAGCACCCTCCAAATTCAGGCAAGGGAGAAGGGGGTGGGCATGGGCAGCAGCAGCATCCATGCCCTGGGGGTCCTGTTCGCACCCTCACGACTCGGGCGCGGCGCCAGGCCCGCCCGGCGCTGGGGGGCCGCGAGCCCCGGCCCGCGCCGCTTCCCCGCGTGGCGGGCGGCAGGGACACGCGTGGGCCCAGCGGCCGCCCCCGCGCCGGGCGCTACGTGTTGCTCCTCCTGGCAGCCGCCGCCCGGCTGCGGGGCGTGCCATTGCCCGCCGCCGCCTCGGGCCGGTACTTGAGCCAGCAGATGAGCCAGGTGACGACGACGGAGAAGAGGGCGAGGATGCTGGCGACCGAGAGGCAGATGGGCCCGACGGGCGAGGGCGCGGCGAGCGCGCCGGGCGCGGGGTCGCCGCCGTACTGGTTGACGAAGATGAGGCCAGTGAAGAGCAGCACCACCATGGAGAGGAAGGAGAAGACCACGCAAACGCAGCCCGCGCTCAGCGCCGCCCGCTTGCAGCTCTGGCATGTCTCGTAGCCCGAGGAGCGCGGGCCGGAGCGCACGGCGGCGCGGGGAGACTGCTGCTGCTGCGGGGCCGCCTCCTCCTCCCCCCCCGCCGCCGCCGCCGCCTCCTCGGCCCCGGGCCGCGGCGCCCCCCGCTGCGGCGGCTGGTGCGGGCCGGGCCGGCGCGGCTGGGCCGGGGCCGGGGGCAGGCTGTCTTGGGGCAGCGGGTCGCGGGCGCGCAGCTGCAGCGGGAAGGCCTCGGCCAGCTTGGTGTTGACGGGCAGGCCGTGCACGCGGTAGTCGGGCAGCGCCGTGCGGTGGCGGCACACCGGGCAGCAGATGGAGCCGCCGCCACCCGCCCGCCATGGCGCTCCGTGCTCGGCGCCGGGGGGCGGGTGCTGCGCGGCCCGCAGGTGCAGCTGGCTCAGGCACTCCTGGCAGAAGGTGTGCAGGCACTCCAGCAGCTTGGGCGCGCGCCGCTCCAGGTCGAAGTAGTTGTAGCAGATCTTGCACTCGTAGTCCTCGTAGCTGGGCGGCGGCGGCGGCGCGGCGGGGCCGGGGCCGGCCGCCGCCGCCTCCTCCTCCCCCCCGTCCACCTCCTCATCCTGCTGCTGCCGCCCGCCCGCCCCTAGGCTGCCGCCGCCCTGCTTCGCCGGCTCGGCCATAACATCTTCGAGCTGCCCTGCCCGGCTCACCCGCAGCGCCGGAGCCCCGGGCCGCCTCCCATGCTGCCCCCGGGATGCCGGCGGCGCCGCGCGGGGGGGAGCGGATGGAGGGGGTTTCTCCTCCCTCCCCCTCCCCGCGGAGCCCCCGCGTCAGCGCATCCCGGCGCCGCCGCCGCTCCTAGGTGCTCCGGTGCCCGCGCGGCATCGCCGCCCCCGGGCTCCCCGCTCCTCGCCGCCGCCCCCGGGAGCAGCCGCTCGTCGCGCCGGCGGCCGGTGATGTAATGCGGGGCTGCGGCTCCCGCCGGGCTCAGGCTCGGGCTCGGGCTCAGGCCCGGGCTCGGGCTCGGGCAGCGGCCGCTGGCAGAGAGGCGCGCTCCGCGGCGCCGGCTCCTGTTGCCCTCGCCTTCATCTCGGCGGTGATCTCACTGCTGTGCTCAAGGGCGAGCGCAGCTGGTCACAAGGCTGCCTCCGCCTCGCCGCTGGGATCGGGGAGCCGAGGGCCGGGCTGGAGCTCTGCGACCTTCCCTGTCCCTGGCAGCAGCGGGCTCTCCTACCCCTTCCCGATGGCCTCCCGAGCCGAGCCGAGCCGAGCCGAGGCCCGGCTGCTGGGTTTTGAAGGAGGCTCGTCTGCTTGGTGGAGCTGAGCTCAGATCTGATGATCCGCAGCAGCTCCCCCTGCTTCGCATTCAGAAGAGGGTTGGTGTTGTTCAGCCCCGGTGCTCCCTCACTGCACACACACGCATCCATGCATGGCTTAGGGACAGGCTGACGAGGCCATTCCCCACTCCTGTTAGACAGTCCCCGGGAGTGTTGTCATTGACCTGGTCCAGAGCAGAACCAAACCTCGGAGTGAGGATTTCCGCCCCCCCCCCCGCCCCGTTTTTTCCCTGAAGGACCACCCATCATATATGCCTCAATCTTTGGGCCTGTCTGCATCTGTATCCATATTTTGTCCCATTTTGTCTGGTTCAAAGACAATTTAAGCTTGTTACACGGATCAAGGCGGCTTGGTAGAAGTGTCTCTAGGTTAGCAGGGTGGCAGGATTTTTTCACTCTTCCCACGATATGTTTACCAAAACTGAATATGGGACCACATCCTCTTTTTTTTTTTTGGCTTACTCACTCACCAGTATGCTACTGTGTCTAAATGGGCCAGGTGTTGTGAGTGAGCTGATAAAAGACTTGGCCCAAGTTCACAATGGGAAAAGGATGCTACCCTATTTTACAGTGTGTGTTTTTTACATTCTTTTCAACATTCAAAATAGCTCTGCCTTGTATTTCATGGAGATCTGATGGTGTCTTGTATCTGCACATGGTAATGCTATACATGGATTTTGCCTGGCAACAAAAGCCATTTAAGGTTACTGCAATAAATATGATTGTTTTTACCCATAATTTTGTCTTACATCTATGTTCTTCCATTGTGCCTATTAGCCTTTAGTCTACCAAATGAGCTGTCTGATCTGCTGCTTGTTAGCAAGAATGATCCTGTATTAACTATGTATAGCCTTATATGAGAAATCAGTAAAAGTCAACTGTTTCAACAGGTAACCTTAAAAAAACCCTTCCTTTTGATTTCTCATACCAGGTGAGTTTTCAGAATATTCACTTGTTTTCAAAATGTTGCCCTTTTTTTTCAACAGATGTTGAGCATATTCCAGCTAGGAGTACAAATTAAAATGAGCAGTCTTGACCTGGCCAAAAGCAGAATATTTATTCTTCTTTGAATACAAGTAAGCTAAGTTATTTGGTGAGATTTTCCATCAAAAAAGCACTTACTAGCCAATACACATTTTTGCTTTTGGTCAACTGCAAGGAAACACACACAGCACTGAGTCCATCCTCAAGTAAGCTGGAAGTCCAAGGTATTTCATATATTGTGGAATCTGGAAATGGAAACAGTTTCTAAGGTTACCCAATTCAGTCTTTGTTGTTGCATTATAACTTCAAGTGCTTTGTCTGGTCCCACCTAAAATGCCTCACAATACAACAGTTTTCACAGATTCTCATGTGTTCTATTACAAAGTTCTCATTAAGCCAAATTCGTTTGTGATATATCTGTGTAAATGGAATAACTCCATAACTTCAATCATATTATGAATCAGGCGAATGATAGATCCTCTCTGATTCTGGTGAGAATTACAGGCAATAGTGTCAGGGCAAACTAGAAATCTGTGTACGGGAAAGGGGTAGACAAATTGGAGGGAACTGTTTCTTAGAGGTACTGATTTATCTGGAAAGATTAAAAGAGAAGGTAGGCATTACTTGATGAATGATAAGGGCACTAGAAAACTGTCTACAACTACTTGAATGATTAAAGGAAAGACAAAATATTATTTGAAACAGGTCAGCCTAGCATTATTAAAGTAACAGGATAAAAGCTGTAAGGAAATGTCTCCAAATAGTGAGACAGATTTTTCTCTAATTTATGTTTGGGTGTACGTTCAAAGTCACTCCACTAAATTCCCTGGAACTCAAGGCTCAATCTCAGTGCTGTAATCTAGAGAAGAACTATGATTTTCAGTGTACCATTTCATTGGCTCAAGTTAAGTCAAATCAGTCCCAAGGCCACTGTGACCATTGGGGAACCTGAGATGCTGTGCATCATTGGTGATTCTTCAAGCAGTGACCTGGTGGCATCCGTCTTCTCTCCAGGAGATGGGTGTCATTCATATGGATGACCGTTGGCTCATAGGGAGCTCATCCACCCTCTGACAGGTCTTTCTTTTTAGTCCTCCTGGGTGTCCACACACCCTCCTCACTCAGGCTAGCCCAGGTGGGGGGAGCCAGTTTACTCACCGGCAACCCAACATGGAACAGGCTGTACTGGTTTACGTGGTACCAGACAGCAGACCGAGAGAGGCCTGGCCTGACAGGCATTTCATTGGTTCACAGTGAGCTAAAATCACAAATGAAAAATCACCCTTTCTAATGCCATATTGATTTGCAAGACCATAGCTAATTTACTATCTACTATCACCCTGAAGGCTTTTTCAATATTTGCTTTCCTAGGGTCGCCTCTCTCTTCCAATGAAGATCTGTGTTTTGGATTATTTTCCCCTAGATGTATTGGCTTACATTTTTTTCTACAGTGGATCACTTTATTTCCTACACACATTTCTCTTTGTGAGTTCTTTGTATGCCTTTTTTTCTTTTGTCACTTCTGTTTTTAATAATTCTCAATCTAATGTTATCTGCACATTTAATTAGTTCACTGCTTAGGTCTTGCAGATATTAATATGGATGTAAATAAAGTCATCTCAGACATCACCCCCCAACTTAATGTTATTGCCATTTTTCATCACCTTATGTCTTTCCATTACATTTCAAGATATGTGAAAGGGCTCAAAGCCAAGTCAATTTGAATTAATTTTCAAGTAAGATTTCTGAGGCACTGCATCAAATGTTTTAATAAAGTCAAGATACTGGATTCTCTAGTTTCTACCTCTTTGCCTTCATCTGTATGTAATTCTCATGTAATTCTCATGTCTGATTTCTATCTGCCTTGAGGTTAACTAAAACTCCATCTAATAAAGCTATGAAAACTAGAACTGGAGAAAACTGCTTATAATTCTGGCATGAAAAACACACCAAACACATTGAAAAGTTTGGGTATAACTGTAAGGTCAACAGAAATACACCCTAATTAGTAAAAAAAATGGTAGTGATGTAATAAGGATTAAATGTAGATTTTTTTCAAAAATAAAACTGCGAATGAGCAGGCAGAGAAGCATACAGTGCTTAGAAACTTCACCTAGTGTTTGTTATTGTAAACACTGTAAAGTATAGTCACATTCTGTGTAAGCATTGCTGTTTGTGCCATCAGACTATTAGCATATTGAAAATGTAAACAGATTTCACAGATAAAGTATTCATATTATAATAATGTGCTTCTTTGACAAGAGCCACTTTTATCTGTATGGAACTTGTCTGTATGGAGGATGTCTTGAAGATAGCCAGTCACAAAAAAAATGAAGAATGAAAATCAGAACAATGATGACATAACATTCATAAAAAAGGCTCAACTCCAAAGCAGATCTATGAGGGCAGGGTGGTGGTCTTTCATAGGCCAAAGAAGGAAACTGGACAGCTGAATTTAAATGAAAGAAAATGAACCCTAAGGAGGAATCAAGGTCAAGATGCTCCAGATAGGCCACCTTAACAGAACAAGTTGATGCCATCCGCAAGATAGTGATGAATACCAGATCAACAGTCAAGCACAGGGGACATCACCACTGAACGAGTGTGTACCAACCTCAGTGAAGACCTGAGCATGAGAAAGGTGCTGGAAAATGGGTACTCAGGATGCTGAGCATCGGTCATAAAAAAAAACTTCACATTTCCAGGGAACTTTCAGGGTTATATTGAGCAAATCCTACAAAAAATCATGAGCAGGATTGTGAATTACAAGGTAACATGGATTCAGCACTTCGATGCTAAGACTAAACAGCAGAGCATGCATTAGAAACACACACATTCTTCACCACCTAAGAAATCAAGAAAGATGGCATGCACTTTCTGAACAGTGAGGGCAAGATCATTAAGTGGGGATACTATGTTAGTAAATGGCTGTGCTTGCAGGAAGCCATGGAACATGTGGCATGGGAGCTGAAGGGTGCAACTTCTCTAGGATAGCGCATCACCCCATACATTCCAGGTTGCAGTGACCATAGTGACCAAATGGAGCTTTGAACAGTCATTAGATATGGCTCCCAGGCTTTCTACCTGTTCCCCAAGTTGAAGGGCAACCTTTGTAGGAAGTTTCAGTGATGACAATGAAGTGATTGCAGGATTCAGGGAGTTTGTGGACTGGCAGGACAGTAATTTGTATAAGATATGCAGAGTCAAGCAGCACCTGCACTGGATCAAGTGCACAGATGTCACGGTGGACTAAGCAGAAAACAGGGTGAACTCAACAGTATTTCTTTCTTTGTCAGGCTAGAAACTTGTCCTTTCTATCTCTATGTATGAGCTATGGCATGTTCTTTTGTCTGCTGAGATTCAACTTGCTAATCGGTGTCTTTACCTGTGTATCCAGTGGTAGGTTAGTAAAGATATCTGTGCAGAAAAGAGCAGGAAACTTCTGTAATCTAGAACTGAATGAACAACAAGGGTATTGATAAATGTATTACAGGTGAGTGGGGAGCTTTTGCCTAACTTACTTTCTTGCTTCCCATTGCTTTAACTGTTTCAGAGAAAGATACTTTTTCATATACAGCTTAAACATTACATACATTTATGTTTAAAAAGTACATACATTCTCAAAGTGCTTAATAAATTCTGAGTCCAGTAAACTGAGTCCGGTTAACTTTTCATAAATGAGTGTTGCAACCAAAATCAGTGAGACTGCTCACACATGAAAAAGATATATTTGTGCATTTATTTTCAAGAATTGTTAATGTATGTACATGACACCACTGAATTGCCCTCAGCTGTGCACTACATGGTCTAAAATAGGTACACAGTAGAGTTAATTTGTTGTATGTAGCTTATACATCTGCTTCCTTGGTTGTTTGCTTGCTTACTTATTTGGCCTGCTTCCTCTTAGCCAACCATCTTAGCATGTTTTATCTTTGCAACATATCTGTAAAATAAGGAAGCAATGTCCTTACTTCACATATGGGAAACTGAGGTACAGGGTAGATTAACTAACTAGTTCCAGGTCACACATGAAGTCTATGGTTGAGTCAAGGATTACAACCAGAGGTGAAATTCTGGTACCGATGAAGTCTCTGTCAAAACTTACTAAAGTTGATGATGTCACAATTCTATCCCAGCTCTCTCTGATCCAGATCCAATGGCCTGCTTTATACAAGTAGAGAATCTTAGGTCTAGGTCTGAGAACCTCTTACAAATGTCCAGAGAATGGTGTTATTTTTGTGTCCACTAATAAACTTGATTACTTTTTTTTCTAGATTAGTATTCAACTAAATACGTTTTAACTTTAATTTATGCATCTGAAAGGAAAACTGTTGGTGAAATCAAAACAAGTCTAAGTAACCTCTCACCACAAAACCAAGAGCTCTGTCAGTTCCTTACCTCCCCATTGTTTTCTTTTTGAACGGTAATGAATATAGCTTAGATTTTGCATTACAGGGATGCCCTTTCTTTTCCTTTGAAAGAGCTGTATGTTCCCGTTCTCACTGTTTAGTATTTCAGTTAGAGGGTATATTCACTTGTTAACTGGGACTTTTACCTTGTGAAGTTAGATTGTGCACTTAGACTGGACATTAGGAAGAACTTCTTCACAGTTGGAGTGGCCAAGGTCTGGAATGGGCTCCCAAGGGAGGTGGTGCTCTCCCCTACTCTGGGGGTCTTCAAGAGGAGGTTGGATTTGCATCTGGCTGGGGTCATCTAGACCCAGTACTCTTTCCTGCCTATGCAGTGGGTTGGACTCGATGATCTATTGAGGTCCCTTCTGACCCTAACATCTATGAAAGTTCAGCTTTTAGGGCAAAAATATATACACTGATGAAAAACCCCCTCAAAATACAAGTATCTTTAAGGAAGGGCAAGTTGACTTTTGGTTGAACTAGTGGTAAAAGGTTTGGATGTTATTCAGCATAAATTGTATTATCAATTCTGAGGAAAGTAGCAAGAAACCTTTAATGAAATACAGAGTTTGAGTTTAACGTAGTTTTTAGGATTTTTCATTTTACAGCTTATAGGAACTGAATTGTAATATTTTAAAATGCCGAAACTGATTCTCAGATGCATTGGTCCAGTTTTATGCAGGTGTAACCCTGTTCACTTCAGTGGTATTGCACTGGTATAAAATAAAGTAAAGGCTGAATGAATCAGCCCCTAAATGTAATAAATGTTTATCTCATTTTTTATCCAGTCCACATTGATATAAATCCTGATAGCAATCATCTATCTTTAAACTGTAGCTATATACAGTCTCCATATTGTTATACTATAGTCTGAATAATGTAGATTAGAGCTAATATCTTACTACTGTATTATAAATGAAAATATTGGGTCATCTACAGGGGAATAATGAACAGGATCCAGTCTGTACAAAAGTAAAACTCTCATTGGAATTTGTGTGAGAAAGTCTTACATTATGACTATAGCATCAAAACAGAATGATACAAATATATCCTAATTCTACAAGACAAGCTGGTAAATAAATGCTGAAACATCTGTTATTTTAGATACATAAAAGAGACAATGGTGAAATGTTTAGGAAAAGTCAACCACTTTCATTCACTTTAACAAGTCATAATCTCATATATGGAACTTCTTAATGATTACAAGTAATCTACATGAAAGAATTAATATTCTTTTGATTGTCATCAAAAGGGCATAGATTATATTTTTGTACTTAGGGACAGTTTTAACTGCATACCGTTCATCTGCAGTTCTAGGCTACATTAAGTAACGAAGCCCAGAGTTCACATGGCAAATATTTAACAAAGATAAATCTCCTCCTATTCCATCCTTTACTAATTTGACATTAATATGCAGACCTGATTTTCCTTTTCTACCCTGTCTCCACTTGTTTTTGAGAATTGACTCAAGTTGTATATTGGTTTTTGGGTCATGTCATTATATTTCAGGTCCTAAGAGATGAACTTCTGCTTTTTTCTTCATGTTAACATTTTATTTCATATATTGTATTTCTGAATAATTTATAGTTAAAGTGCCTACTTACCTTTCCCTCTTGGAACAACTGCAAAAACTATTGCATATGTTGCATACTACAGTCAGCATGACAGAAAAGAATTGTAATTTTCAATAACGTTTGCACTCCATTGTGGGAAAGCAAAAATGAAAAGAAAGGATTACATCTATAATCAGCCCCATATGTCATTCATAGCTATATGCACCATATGTTATTCTCTTATATTTCATTCAGTGATTAGAAGGAGAAATGCTATGATATTTATGTATAGTAGATACTTTGCCTCATTCCCCACTTCTCCCACATACACACAGCTGTGTACTGTCCTGTAGCACTTAAATAGGACTCTTTTTCAGATCTAGACATTTTTAATGGTAAACTACTTTATTTTGAAAGGTGAGGACCAAAATGGTGAAATCTTGGCCCTTTTCAAATCTTTGGCAATACTCCCACTGAATTTTACAGAGGCCCCTCATGATTTGTGGCTGCTTGCCCTTTAGTTTCTAAGTACAAGCAGTAACCTGGGCCTGATACATGAATGTGGGCTTTGCCAGCACAATTGGTACAGAAACAATTTAGGTGTCAAATTCTGACATATTTGTGTTTCATTTCAAAATATAGTTGTTTCTACTAGCTCAACCAGGATGGATTGTTCTAAAAACAGAGAGACATGACAGAGATGAAAAGTTCAGTTCTGAATATAGATTTTAAATTCCTCATACCCAATCCTTTAAGATGCACAGTTTTGCAAATGAAATCATTTCATTGATGAACTTTAAGAGAGATTTTTTATCTTCTGGTGTGGAAACTAAAACCTTTTTATACAGCTAAGTAGACAACCACTTCAGTTGTTACATCTTCAATAAATACTGTTTTTCTGCAGTCCTAGATATATCTTGCTCACCATTCTGACCATTCCATTCATCCATCACTGAAGGTGTCTCCAAGTATATTTAAATCTCTTTACTTTCAACATGCTCCCTGTCCACTGTCCAATGTGCTCCACAGCAAAGAGGGCCTGTCTTATTTCTGCACCAATCTGCAATTAAATTCAGCAGCTACACTTACATTAAATATGGGTAAGTGGGGAATTGTTTTAAAAATAATACAACTAGTACATTAGTCCCATTCACCTTTTCATGTCTGTTTATTCTATACTAGGGACATTTACACAAGATGTTAAACATGCCATAGACTAATTCTACTGCACATTAGCACATCATGGCGAAAGTTGTGCTAACACGCTAATGTGCAGTTGAATTAGTCTATTGTGTGTTAGCGTCACTTAAAGACATGCACCAGTGCTACCGCTAGTTGCAGTAGCGCCGATTATGACACATTAAGTTTAGTACCTGTTTAATACACATGTACTCGTGCTCATTGTCTCACTTCTCACCATTCCACAGTTTGTGTACAGACAGTGAGTAAACACATTGCACAAATCATCAGAAAGTAATTGGCAGGTTTGGCTTTTGGTACCCATGAAGTAATGGAGTACTTTTGAAATGTGTGACCAGCATGTTAGTCCAACCGTTTTAAATGGCCAGTAAAAGAATGGTTAACAATGTAGACATTTAGATTGTTATTAGTACATTTACAAGTTAGCATCTCAATTAGATTAGAATAGTATCCATTTCTCAAACCTATTGCTTAGTAGTCTGCAAACAAAGATTATTTATACTGAAACCAAATTGGCACCTATACATGTGCCTGATGCCTGCTCCAACACATTCTAATTAAATTAATTAAGTGTGCTGGAGCATTTTAATTAGAATGCTCCACCAGTCTTGGCATCATGGGTATTCAGTATCCCCACATTTCAAAATGGTGGCACGGGGCTTTAACTAAAGCTTGTCCAACAAGCTATAGTTAAAACACCCCCAGGATGCTGAATACACAAGATGCTGAAGGTGTTTTAATTAGAGTGGCTCTGGAGAGCTGCTATAATTAAAATGCTCCTCACCTCCCACCCTGGAGCACGTGTAAAGATGCCCAATGTGATTCCAACATGGCTGATGTAACTGAACTAGTTTTAGTTTAGCTATCTGGGTGCCAATATCAACATAGTTGCAGGGGCAGAGGTTTCAGCTCAAACTAGCTACCCTGGTACATTCCTGGGATCTCAAATGGGCTGATACAGCTAGTACCAAAGTCCATGTTGGAGCTGGTGCATTGCTGTTGAAATCTGATCTAGAAATAGATTAAACATTTTGCAATGTAATTTCCAGGTGTAGTATTGTCTTCTGTGCTGATTTACACTGAATTCCTCCCCAAAAGGTAAGCATGTTTTTTCTTCCAGGCTGGTTGATTTCATATGGCGAGCTTTAAACTAGGTTCACCGGGGGATGCAGAAGAACATGAGGATGCTTCGCCATCAAGCCAGGTGACACACACAAGTAGTACTCAGGTAAGTGATAGGGGCCAGGGCAGGCTTAGGAACAAGGGGGTGGCATGTGCACCTACAGGAGGCCTCGAATGCCTCTACGCAAATACTCAAAACATGGGGAATCACCTGGAGGAACTCACTCTCCTGCTAGCTAGAAAAAACCCAGACCTAGTGGGGTTCATGGAAACCTGGTGGGATTCTACCCATGACTAGGCAGTGGACATTGAGGGTTATAGGCTGTACAGGCAGGAAAGAGCAGGGAAAAAAGGAGGAAAGGGTGGGTAGTGCTGTACATCATAAAGCAATGTACATCCTCAGTGATCAGAATGGGTTCAGAAGAGGGGCTGACTGAGGCACTTTGGGTTTGAATACAACGAGGTTGTGGGGAAAGGGACTAGTGGGGAAAGTGTGCATCTATCACAGACTGCCTCACCAGGGGGACAAGCTGGACCTGGAATTCTCAGGTCAGATCATGGAGGCTGTAAAGTCAATGGATGTAGTTGTTATGGGTGACCTAAAGTACCCAGACATCTGCTGGGAGGAGCAGTCAGCCAGGTCCAACCACTCACATAGGTTTCTAGCTGGGATACAGGACCTCCACCTAACCCAGCATGTGCATAGTCCCATCAAGGGAAATGCCTTGCTGGACTTGGTCCTTGCCACAGGTGATGACCTGGGGAGGGGTCTGTGGATACTTGACTACCTGGGTGACAGTGATCATCAACTGCTGGAATTTACTATCCAGCACAGGGTGATAAAAGCAAGCAGTAAGGCAAAAGTCCTCGACTTCAGGAGGGCTGACTTCAATGAGCTAAGAAGATTAGTAGGAGAGGCACTGGGGCCTCGGATTTTCAATGAGATGGAAGTCCAAGATGGGTGGTTGTTCCTGAAAGAGACAATCCTTCCAGCTCAAAGGGAGTCAGTCCCAATGCACACCAAGTGGGGCAGGAGTGCTAAAAAGCCCCCATGGCTCAGCAAAAGCATTTAGGAATGCCTAAGGGCAAAAAAGGAGGTGTACAAACAGTGGAACCAAGGAGGATTACACCTTCGTTGTTTGTGACTGCAGGGAGGTTGTTAGGGAGGCCAAAGCAGAGATGGAGCTAGGGCTAGTGACCAGAATTAGGGATAACAAAAAGTCCTTTTTCAAATATATAGGGAGTAAGAAGAAGGCACCAGGGAACATGAGGCCCCTACAGAACAGGCTTGGCAATCTGGTGATTGCCCCTAATGAGAAAGCTGACCTCTTTAACAAATTCTTTGCCTCCATATTCCTGAACAGGGACTGGGACATTTCCCCCACTAGGATTATGGACGGACCCAGGGGAGGCACCGCCATGCCTAGGGTCAGGGGTGACCTAGTTAGGGACTTGTTGGAGGGATTGGACATGTTTAAATCAGTAGGTCCCGATGCTCTTCACCTGAGGGTGCTGAGGGAATTGGCAGGGGTCATAGCAGAGCCCCTGGCATGGCTTTATGAGCGCTCATGGGGCTCTGGCCAGGTACCAGAGGATTGGAAAAGGGCCAATGTTGTCCCAATTTACAAGAAGTGGAGAAAGGAGGACCTGGGTAACTATAGGCCAGTTAGTCTTACCTTGGTCCTTGGGAAGACCTTTGAGAAAATTATCAAGGAGCACATGTGCAAGGACCCAGCAGGGAAGGTAATGCTCAGGAGGAAGCAACATGGGTTCAATGAGGGCAGAGCCTGTCTGACTAACCTGGTTTCCTTTTATGATCAGGTCACAAGGTCCCTGGATGAGGGCATTGAGGTAGATGTTGTCTTCCTGGACTTTAAGAAGGCCTTTGACACTATTTCCCACCACATTCTCTGAAAAAAACTAGGTGACTGTGGCATTGATGCCTACTCAGTCAGATGGGTGGCAAATTGGCTAGATGGTCATATCCAGAGAGTGATGGTAAACAGGTCATTTTTGACCTGGAGGGATGTGGGCAGTGCTGTCCTCCAGGGCTCTGTCCTGGGGCCTGTACTATTCAACATTTTATCAGCAATCTAGATACGGGTGTGGAAAGCATGCTATCCAAATTCACTGACAACGCCAAATGTGGGGTGAGGTGGGCATGCTGGAGGGAAGGGACAGAATCCAGCTAGATCTAGACAGGTTACAGAGGTGGGCAGATTAGAATGGGATGGAATTCAACACAGACAAGTGCAAGGTACTCCATCTAGGGAGAAGGAGCCAGCAACACACCTATAGGCTGGGGAACACCCTTCTTGTCAACACAGTGGCAGAAAGGGATCTTGGAGTCATTGTTGACTCCAGGATAAACATGAGCCACCGATGCGAGGAAGCGGTCAGTAGGGCTAACCACACCTTGTTGTGCATCTACAAATAAGTCCAGGGAGGTGATTCTTCCCCTCTATGCAGCATTGCAGTTGGAGTACTGTGTCCAGTTCTGGGTGCTACACTTCAAGAGGGATGTGGCTCACATTGAGAGGGTCCAGAGAAGGGCCACTTGCATGGTCAAGGGACAGCGGGTCAGGCCCTACAAAGAAAGGCTGAATCTATTCAGCCTCCACAAGAGAAGGCTGAGAGGAGATCTGGTGGCTGTTTACAAATTCACCAAGGGGGACCAGTGGGAATTGGGGGAGGCTCTGTTCCCCTGGGCACCACCCGGGGTTACTAGCAATAACGGCCACAAATTGTTAGAGAGAAGGTTCAGGCTGGACATCAGGAGACATTACTTTACAGTTACGGCTGCCCGGCTCTGGAAGAGACTCCCAAGTGAGGTGGTACTCTCTCCTACCTTGGGGATCTTCAAAAGGAGGCCAGACAGATATTTGACTGGGGTATTATGACCCCGCACTCATTCCTGTCCAGGGAAGGGGATCAGACCTGATAATCTGTTTAGGTCCCTTTCGACCCTAAGCACTATGAAACTATGAAACTATAAATTCACATATATTATTCATTAAAGTGGGGCAGACACTGATGCTGTTTTCATTTGAAAAAAAGACTAAAATTCCCCTCTTATTCACTCTTCCTTCTCTATTCTTCTCTTCTGTTATCTAGCTAGCGACCTCGGGGTCCCCTTCCACTTTTTTTGTCTTCACATACTTGACCTCACAATACATTCTTGTCCTCACAATCTTCCATACTTTCTGTTTGCTGGTTTCATACACTTTCAAAGATACTAGGCCAGTGGTTCTCAGTTTTTTTATTTATTTTTTATTTACTTATTTATTATTTTTAGATAGCCTCAAGGCACTCCATATTAGAACCAAGAAAACCCTCAGAAACTGCTTTTAGCAGTCAACTGTGTGTTGACTACAGAAAAAATAGAGCAGTTCTCTTGCAAAGAACTCAGAAATACCACAACAGCTCAGAATGGTTTTGACACCATAGATTCCTATTTAAAATCTTTGGATTTGTCTCATGAATCGTGTGTAGATTTTTACACACCCAATATTGTGTGTTACCCTATGGAACTTTTAAAAGGATCTCAGTGTTGTGGCCTCTGATCAATCAGACCCAGCTGGGCCAAGCACTTGGGCCATCACACGGTGCCCCTGATCCCTGGCTAATGAGATACATTAGCCCTACTTTACTGTGGAGGCAATCAATCAGACTGGCTGGTGAAAGCACTGCTCACCCCTTTAAGCATACCTGCAGGCTCAGGCTACAGGCATGCTTTGACATAGCTCTAGTCTGTTTTGATAATCCTTACATTGACTGCTCCCCTGGCTCTGGCCTTTGCCCTTGGATTTTGGATCTCCCCTGGAACTAAGCACTGGCTCTCTGACCCCTGGTTTCTGATCTCAGCCCATTTCTTGGATTTTGCCTCTTGGATTTGCCTCTCAGTCCTCCTGGAACTTGGTTCCTGTGTTCTCAGTCCCTCCAACCTAGACCCTGGCTTGATGTCTGGTAATCCCTACTCCTGCCTTGCTGACTTCCTAGCTGTTCCTAGTGGCCTGTCTGCAGGCCTGGGTAAACCCTTATATACAGCACCTAAGGAAGCCATGGCATTCTGGTTGAGAATCACTATTTTTGGCGCTCTGACTGAAAGGTTATAGGCACAGTATGTTATGGGAACCAGTCCAAGAAGACTTACTGCTACTGGGTGTCCACCTGCTGGGTTGCACTGTTTTATAACATACCACATAGGGAGTGAATAGGACTTGTCTGCATTGTTTTGCATTTCCACTTTAGTAAGTAGCTCCCTGAGGCAGAGATCATGTTTTTCTCTGTTTTGGTGCTGGTTAGTTTAGCTCATGCAATTCTCTAATGTAGATGTAGTTTGACTGTTCATTGTTTTGTAGAATACCAATCCCATGCTTTAGCATAATAGCAATAGGCCTGATTTTTAGACTGGATGCCTAGGCATTTAAGTACCTATGTTGTCTTGATTCTGCAGTCACTGACATCCATGATCAAGCCTGGATTTGGCATGGATGGTATAGGATCAGGGCCTTAGTAATCTCCATGTAGACTTAGGTGTCTGCTGTTATGGAACTCATTGAGCAGTTGCATTAGAATTTAGGTCCCTGAACTAATCAAATAAAGATCTAAATCTGTATGTAGTCAACTACTTTTTTAAATATGTAGTTGTTTATAAATTATTATTATTACTTATTATATTACTGTCACTAATAAATAATACTGGTGATCTCAGATGTTTAGCAGCTGCTGTCTTCTACCTGAGCTTCCTGCCTTTTACAAGGCAAAAGAGGTGTCTCGTCATGTGATCACTTTGAAAAGTTTGTTCAGAATTCTGGGACCACTCTTTGATAGGAATTGCATAAATGTTAGTTATTATAATATGTACTCATAACCAACACTGGTGAATTAATAGAAGTGAAATTGTGGCCCTGCTGCAGTCAATAAGAAGTTTGCCATTCACTTCAAAGTGGAGAGGACTTTCAGCCTTGATATTTATAAAGACAAAATTAAACAGTTCTTTAAATTATTTTCTCCGCTCAGTCTATGTTATTCCCTACACATATTAGTACAGATTTTATTAAAAGAAGGAAGAAAGACTGAAAGGTATGGGGTCTTTTTTGTGCCATAGGGGAGGTCATCAGGGCATAGGGCATGCTATTTGTATTTTCGTACTTATAGGGCATGCTATTAAGGCAAAGCAATAAGCTCTGGCAATTAGCACACCAGAGTTTATTGCTGATAGGCACTGCATTTACATCTGTGCCCAGAACTGCAGCATGCTGAGCCAGGGCAGAGCAGCCCCAGTTGGCAGGGGCCCAGCCTGCCAACCCAAGACTGCTCTAACCCAGCCCACTGTGCTGCAGAGGGGCTGGCTGGAGCACGAGGGTGCTTCAGCATGGAGCTAGCTGATAGGCAGTCCCCACACTGAAGCACCCACATGCCCTAGTCAGCTAGCTCAATGTCTACACATGCACTGCTGTAGAGTAAAAAATTCCACAGCAGGATAGTATTTGTATTTACAAGTACTACCCTGTTGTGGAGTTAATTAGTTTCTTGAGGCCTAATAGGGCTGCATGTGTAGATGTAAGACATTTACTAAAGAGCTAATTAATCTGCTCCACAATAAATATCTCATGTAGATGCGTCCATACTATCACAATTAGTCAGGCATTACACTTACTTTGTTTTGAGCTGGAGAATGTGTTTTTAGAATGGGAAACTTTCATGTCTACCCAAGAATAACCCATGAATTAGAAAAAAAGCCCACTAGATTTAAAATCCAGCCAAGATTTCTCCCGTTACTATTCACAAGTCATTATTACTGTTTATAACATGATAGTGACAGATCAAAGACCAGAGTCCTATTGTGCTAAGCAGCGTATGCTCCTAAGAAGAGATGTTCATTCCCTAAAATGTTTTGTACTTTGTTATAAAGCAGGGTTGGACAAAATATGGCCCATGGGCTGGATCCGGCCTGTCAGCTGGTTGGATCCCTCCTGTCAGTGGGCACCCACCAATTACAGGTTATCCTTGGACTTACAAGACAATTTGTTCTTGAAAACAGTGTCTTAAGTTGAAACATCATAACTCTGAAGCAATCTCCCATAGGAACAATGTTATAAATGGGAGATTGGTTCCTGAACCAAGGTCTGATACCCTATTTTCATCAAAAATAACCCAGAATTTTGTACTCAATCAATTATAGATGAGTAATATAGCTACATTAATGTATTTATATTGTAAACAGCAATCATATTGATTTAGAAGGACTTATTTGAGGTGACTTTGCTGGACTTTTTGAAGGGTTTTGCCTGGACTCTTCTCAAGAGTCTTGGTTGCAGGTTTTTCTGGAAAAAAAGTGTCCAAGGAAATTTAGCAGATGTTCTCCTCTTCTGCTTGTAAATGTCTCTGTAGCAGCTGTACATGTTGGATATGTCCCTATTCATTGACACACTGCATTTGATGTTGGGGTTATGTTCCTCAAACAGGGATATGGCAGCTTCCAAATATTGAAAGGCCTCATCCAACACTTTTGTTGCCAAGATTTTACAAGGAGGAGTCTCTTCAACAGTGGGTACATCTTCTTCTTCCTCTGCCACTTTTTGCTGTTCCAATTCAATGAGGTCCTCATCAGTTAATTCTTCAGAATGTGATGCCAGCAACTTATCAACATCCTCTGGTGCAACATCTAAGTTGAGTTCTTTGACCATTTCAACAACATTTTTGGTCACCTCTTCAACAGTGTCTGTAAAGTCTTGGAAGTCAGACAAACTCAGGACACAATTTTCTCCAAACATCATTCAGATTTGGTTGTTTCATTTCATTCCATGCCTCAACAATGTTCTTAACTGCATGGTAAATGTTGAAGCCCTTCCAGAATTCCTTCAGAGTTGGTCCACCTTTCTTCTCAATTGGTCTGATGGCCTGGGCAAATGCGCACCTAAGATTACAGGTCTTGAAGGATGCAATTAGCCCCTGGTCCATGGGTTGCAACAATGAAGTGGTGCTGGGGGGCAGAAACATCATTTTGATGTCAGGATGCATGTCATCAAGGATGGTCGGATGATTAGGAGCATTGTTGAGGATTAATAATGCTTTAAACGCAAGATTATTTTTGCTGTAATCATCCTTGACACTTGGCACAAAATAAGGATTAAACCAATTCTCAAAGATGTTCTTATTGACCCATGCCTTAGGATTGGATTTCCATATCACTGGGAGAAATGCCTTGAAATATCCCTTGAAAGCTCTGGGGTTTTCCAAACGATACAGAAGTAAAGGTTTACGTTTAAAGTCATCTGCAGCATTGGCACTGAGCAAAAGAGTGAGCCTATCTTTAGCAGCTTTGTACCCTGGCATGGTGTGGCAGTGCGCTTCCAGTGCCTGCTACTTTAAGGTCTGAGTCAAGCAGCCAGCAGGTACTTGATTGCAGCAGCTGTTTTAAAACACTGGCTGCCTATATAAACACAGCAGTTTGCCGCTGGCAGCCAGCCAGAAACATCACCTGGCTGAGAGGCTGTACGAAACATCTTGGAGGTAAGGGCAGGAGCTTATGAGGATGGTTTGGAGGCTCCTAGGCCTGAACATGACCTAAAACTGCACCTTGCCAGGAATGGGTGGCCTGGTGGCATGGAGTCCCCAGGAAATGCCAGACCAGTTACCACTCTGGTGGAAGGTGGGTTGGGGCACCTTAACTCCTAGCCCCACAACACTGTGGGTACAAGGGGCCAGGCACAACTATGGCCACCTGAGCCCAAAGAAGGTGTAAGACCTGGGCAGGGCCAGGCATGACTGCGGCCACCTGAGCTTCCACAAGGGGAGAGACCCTGGAGTCCCAAAAGGGGTATAGATATGTAACCTCACAGAGGGGGCCATAGTGAGGGCCTGGAAGAGGGTTGAGTAGGGCTGAGGGTCAGACTGAAGGGCAGCCCAAGGGCGTGTGCTCAATAGGATTGTGGGACAGCCTGAAGGGCAGCATATGGGCCAACCCCTGGGTGAAGGAATCAGTTGTGAGGATGATGAGAGGACCGCAGGGCCCTAGAGAAGGCATAGTAGGAACCGCAGGTGGGGCTGTAGAGGCCGAGAGAGCAGTTTGGGCCAGAGAAAGGCTGAGGGAGTATTTTGAGCCAGAGGGTGAGAAAAGTGGGGGCTCAGCCAGAGCATGAGGGGTGAGTCCTGACCCCCAGTAAGTCCTCCACTGCTAGGAGGCTGAGTGCAGGTCAAAAGTAAGACCTTTAGTGAGCACAATGACCTGCTGCTCCAGGTGGGGAGTGAGAGTCCTCGTGAGACCCTGGAGCACCAGTCATGGTATGGGGTGTGAGTATCTTGTGAATGCCATCTCTGAGGCATGGGCTGCAGTATAGGGAAGGCTGGAGCTGCAGATAGCATCCCCTGACATTGAGGCATGTAATGGGCAGTCTCCCAACCATTTATGGGAACAGCAAAGTCGTGACAGATGAGACAGGATGGACTGCACCATAGAGACAGGTGGGCGGGGCCGGCAAAGGACCTGGCTCTGAGAGTTGCTCCCTGTCACACATGGGTTTCTCCTCTTTGGCAGTGTAGGTTCTCAATGACACTTTTTTCCAAACAAGCTTAGTTTTGTCAACAAAAACTTGCCGAGCACAATGCCCACCCTCTTCAAAGACTCCTCATCAGCACTAGCATCTTCACCTGAGACCTTGATGTTATGCAAATTGGCCCTGGCTTTAAAACACATAAACCACCCCCTACTTGCATTAAAAGGTTCAGCTTCAGAACTCTTCCCCCTGTTGTTTCTTTACATCCTAACCTTTTCCTAAAGTATGCCTAAACTCACAGGAGCATGGCATTGGTCTTGATCCTCCAGCCAAACAATTAAAAGTTTCTCAACCTGAGCAATAAGTCCACTAAGTTGTGATAGCAACTGTGCTTAAGTTATCACAGTTGATTGCATAGAAGTTGAGCCCTTAACATGTTTGTGACAGGGGGTCTCTCTGGAGCTAGATCTCGTGATAGCCCGCCCATGTGCCTAGGGCAGTCTATCCTGATTTGCCTGCCATTACTTGAATGTTAGCATAATATATTAAGAGGGATGCTACCCATTCACTACCCCGATGCCAGGGGGCACTATCCACTGCTCCATACCTTCCCTACACCATGACCCATGCCTTGCAGATGGCATCCAGACTATTATGGCTCCTCAGCTTCAGGCCATGGCAAAAATAGTTTGCAATTAGACCTCTTACATGCTAACATGCACTCTGCTCCACTCTCACAGGGGCCTCTTGCATACTCTCACAGGGGCCTCTTGCACAGGGGCCTCTTGCATCACTGAGCCACTTTCTACTGCCTTGCTCCACTAAGCAACCCCATTTGGGCCATCAGGCTTCACTACTCACACTATGGTAGGACACATGTAGCCCTTCAGATCGTAACAGTTCATCTACTCTATGTGGCTTGACCTTATTCCAAATACTGGGCTAATTCCATCCTGAGCCCTCACTGGGGAACTTGACTGTACTCCCATTCATGAGGGTTGGCCCATGTACCGTCCTTTAGGCAGCCCTTGCCACCCTACTCAGTACCCCCCTGGGGCAGCTCTTTGAGCCTCTCTCAGTGGCCCTACTCAGCACCCCACACACACAGTTCTTCAAATGCCTTTTTTTGCACCCTACTCTGCATGGGCCCACACACTGATACTACCCTCTCTGGGATCTGTGAGGTCTCATACCCCTGCTGGGCTCAGGTGCTCCTTCAAAGCATGTGTGGCCCTTACCAGAACTCCCTACACTACCCAGCAGATGGTGGGGGGTTGGGTTATGGTGCCCCTACTCAACTTTCACTGGAGAGGTAACTAGCCTGGCATTTCTTGGGGGCTGTTCTGCCATGAACATGCAGGGTGCAGTTTCAGGCAATGCTTAGGCCCAGGAGCTTCCAAACCTTCCCACAGGTCCTTGCCTTAACCTCCAAGTTGTTCCAGGACCACTAGCTCAGCCAGCTGATGTTACACCTTTGGCAGCTAGCAGAAGACTGCTGCCCCATCCTATGTGTGCTGGGTCCTAAAATGGCTGCCCTAATCAAGCACCTGCCAGCTGCCTGCCTCCAGCCTTTAAAGTGGCAGGCACCCAAAATGCACTGCCACAATGTTCCTGAATTCTTACCTTGTCTTTGGAAATTCACACAGTAGTCATTTGGGGGATATCCAAAGCTCTACTGATTTCAGTTAGCATCTCACCTTTTTTTGGACCTCTTAATTATTTCCATTTTTGTTTCCATAGTAATTGCTCTAAGTTTCTTAAAAACATTTCTTGCACCAGATTTATGCTTTTTTGCATTTATTGTGGGCAAAGAAACATTAAATTGTAAGACAAAGTTTGGAAACACAAAGATTCACCACATAAAAATAGCATAGGACTAACAACTGAGCGTCTTGAGTCAAGGAGGTGGGCAGTGCAGCAGATTGGTGCAGGGAGATGGAGGGGACAGACAACTTGTTGACTGGTGTGGCATTGCATCATGTCAGATTGGGCATTGTAAAGTTGAAACTCATGTCAGGAAGTTGAAACAGGGTGTCAATTTATAAAGATCGTAAGTGCCATTGTTGCAACTAGAATGTTGTAAAGTTGAGGACTGTCTGTAATTGTATTCTGCCCGGCCGGTGCATGGAGTTCACATGGGGCCGAATCCTGCCTGCTCCCACCTAGGGCACTGTGCTTCCAGCCTCTTCCACTGGAGGGCCTCAGCCCTGGCCAGCAGGAACAGCTTCTGGGCAGGGTTGCTGCTGCCACTGCTGCAGCCTCCTAGGGAACTGCTGGGCTCCCCCCTGGCATCCAGTGATGACTTCTCCTATCCCTACTGCAGCACCCTAGGCAGCAGGTAGGAAAGGGAAGCTGTGGTGCTGAGGGTAGTTAGGCTGGGGGCTGGTTTTGTCTGCAACTCACATTGGATCTGCTCATGCACGGCTGGGTAGAGTAATATGTGGATGGAGGTGGCTGCGTGAGGGAGGTCACCTACTAAGAAAGTCCTTGTGTCCAGGTGCCAGACAGGCCAGTGGGATGGAAGCAGCAGCAGCAGCAGCAGCAGGAGTCAGTGAGGGCTCAGCTGCAGTCCCACTGGGCAGGCGTGGGACAGAGGCCAAGAAAACTGGCAGTTCCAGGCTTGGCTCCCCCCTTTCCTTCTCCTAGGGGCTTCCCTTACTGCCTGCCAATGGCTGCTACTTTCCTACCCCTTTGCAGTGCATTGTCAGCCAGGCAGTCAGCACTGATTCCCCCCTCCCCTCCCTGCCTGCAGTGTGGCTGGGCTCAGTCATATCACAAAGAGTGAGCATGGCGGGGAAACGCCCAGATGTTCACACCCAACCTACTCATACCCCAACCACAGACCCCACCCCCCACAGCCACCATACCCACACACACATCCAACACCCCAACCATACACTGTACACCCCACCATACCCACACACCCCTACATCTCCTACCCTCACACACATCCCACACATATCACACATAAAGTTTCATAGTTGGTGGGGTTGGAAGGGACCTAAACAGATCATCAAGTCTGACCCCCTACCATGGGCAAGAAAGAATGCTGGGGTCAAATGACCCCGGCTAAATGATTGTCTAACCTCCTTTTGAAGACCCCCCAGGGAAGAAGCCAGCACCACTTCCTTTTGAAATTGGTTCCAGCTGCTAGCCGCCCTGACTGTGAAGTAGTGCCTCCTGATGTCTAGCCTGAATCTACTCTCAGTCAACTTATGGCCGTTATTCCTTGTTACTCCCGGTAGTGCTCAGGGGAACAGGGCCTCTCCCATTACCTGCTGGTTCCCCTTGACAAGTTTATAGATGGCCACCAGATCCCCTCAGCCTTCTCTTGTGGAGGCTGAACAGTTCAGATTCCACAGCCTCTCCTCATAAGACCTACCTTGCTGTCCTGATCATGCGAATGGCCCTCCTCTGGACCCTCTCGATGCTGTCCACATCCCTTCTGAAGTGCAGCACCCAGAAGTGGATGTAGTACTCCAACTGCAGCCTGACTGATGTCACATAGAGGGGGAGGATCACCTCCTTGGACCTGTTTGTGATGTATCTATGGATGCACGCCAAGGTGTGGTTGGTCTTCTTGACCGCATCCCCACATTGACAGCCCATGTTCATCTTGGAATCAATAGTGACTCCAAGATCCTTTTCAACCTCTGTGCTGACAAGGGAGTTCCCTAGTGTAAAAGGTTGCCATCCCCAGTGCCATCTTTCTGGTAATCCACGCCTTACATGGGGCGCCCTTGGAGCCTTCTTTGGAGTTTTTATGTCCCGCCCTATACTCACCTGCCATGTCTTGATGGAAATTATTATAATGATGTTCTTGCGAGCAGGAGACTGCCTATTGTATTGTGTATGTTGGGGCCATTCTCCTATGTGGACTTGACCCCTGTTTTTCTCTAGCTAGGCCTCCCTGTCTAAACTCACTAAACAGGGTTTGACTCCCAGGCTTTAGCCTTTTCCGGTGTCTTGAGGCTTGTGGCCCCCTTTCTTGCTCTAATCTGGAGCCTGGCCCCCCTGACCCAGAGGTCTGGGCACCAGCCCCACATCCAGGTGGTCACAAAATCAAAACCAGGGGATGACCCTAAACTCACATCCTCTCGGTCTGAAAAATAACCAAAATAAAGTTACACCCCAGGTGCACCAGACCTCCCTGGCCTTTTCAAGATTGTGCCTTCAGGCACTGGGGTCTGTGCCCCCCCAAAGCTGTGCCCTCACTGGCACCAGGGTCCCCACTCCATAGTGGGTCCCCAAAATGAGGCCTTCTCCTTCCCCTAATAACCTCACCCAAACCACTGGCCTTATTCATAAATCAAAAAGAAAAAAAAAAACAGTCCCATCTGTGGGTAATAACTGCCACCAGCTAATGTGATAAAGAAAAGCAGTATGTCAGCTCCCCACCATCGGCTCATGTCCTTGCTGTGATGTGGTTGCCGTCTCTCTGGGGCTTCTGTGGTTCCCCTCTTCCTGCCTTTGGACTGCTCCTCCATGGAGCTCTCTGAGGCACTCCTTCCCCTTCAGCTACTCCCACCCCGTCACTGCCGCTCTACCCAGGATTTTTATACTCCTGCTCCTTCTGGTCAGCTGACTAGCTGGCCAGGCTCAGCATTTAACCCCTTCTTTCCCAGGACTCTGTGCTCTGGAAAGTTCTGGCCTTAAAGGGACAGATGTGCCTTCTGGTAACAGGGCTAGGGTCCCCTCTTACACCTAGCCAGTAGGTATGCTGCTGGTTCTTCCCCACCAAGGTGCAATACTTTGCACTTATCAGTACTGAAACCCTATTCTCATCCGCCCACCTCTGTAACTTTTCCAGATCTAGCTGTAGCCTGTCCCTCTCTTCTAGCGTGCTCACTTCTTCCCACATCTTAGTGTCATCTGTGAATTTGAACAAGATGCTTTTCACCCCCTCATTCAAGTTGCCGATGAAGCTGTTGAGCTGAGGACCGAGCCCTGGAGAATCCCACTGCCCACATCCCTCCAGGTCAAAAATAATCCATCTACCACCACCCTCTGGGTGTAGCCCTCCAACCAATTTGCCACCCATATGTCTGTGTAGGCATCGACACCACAGTAGCCTAAATTTTTAATGATGGGGTGACAGACATTGTCGAAGGCCTTCCTGAAGTCCAGAAAGACTATGTCCATCATGACACCTGCATCAAAGGCTTTTGTGAACTGGTCATAGAAGGCCACCAGGTTGGTCTGGTGGGACCTGCCTCTAATGAACCCATGTTGGTTGCCCCTGAGCATAATCTCCCCTGCTGGTCCCTTGCAGATGTGCTCCCAGATCATTTTCTCAAAGAGCTTCCCCAGGACTGAGGTAAGGCTAATGGGCCTATAGTTTCCTGGGTCCTCTTTTCTCCCTTTTTTGAAAATGGGGACCACACTGGCCTTTTTCCAGTCCTCTGGCACCTCACCAGGGCACCATGAGTGATTGTAAAGCTGTGCCGGGGTCCCGCAATGATCTCTGCCAGTTTCCTTAGCACTCTGGGGTGGAGGTCATCAGAACCTGCTGATTTGAACATGTCTAGTCCCTTCAGAAGTCTCCTGACTAGGTCCTCACTTACCCTGGGCCTGGCTGTGCCTCCCCGGGTCCATCCAGGATCTGAGTTGGGGGGGAATGTCCCTGTCCCTGCTCAGAAAAATGAAAGCAAAGAATCTGTTAAAGAGTTTAGCATCCAGAGCTGTTAAAGAGTTGTCATCCAGAGCTACCACCAAATTACCAAGCTTGTCCGCCAGAGGCCCCATGTTACTTGGTACCTTCTTTTTACCCCCTATGTATTTAAAAAAGGACTTCTTGTTATCTTTGATCCAGGTCACTAGGCCCAGTTCTATCTTTGCCTTAGCCTTCCTAACAGCCCTCCCTACAATCTCAAGCAATGGAGGTATAATCTTCCTTGGTTATAGCCTCTCCTTTTGTTACAGCCTGCTAGGGCCAGTTTCTGGAGATCCAAATTCAGGGACTCAAGATGAGAGGATTCTATACTAAGTTTTTATTACAAGGATTGATCAAAGTACACAAAACCCCAATCAATATTGTTAGTATGGATAACTTATTCTATAGTTAGTATAATTAAAGCTTTGCCATGGTAAAATTACAGATTGATCTAAGAGAGAAACAAGAGGGAAGAAAGCAAAGATTAAAACAGAAAGAGAAATCAAAACAACAATGACGTCAGGCTTAAACTCTATGTCAGTTTCAATTGTGATCATGCACACTCAGGCATACGAGTTTGATTCTTACCCCTGGATCTCGACGCAGCAGAGTGCTTGACTGTCTCTGTCCGTCACGGTGCGGGTGTCCCCTGTCACACTGGGTAGGCTGCAAGTGTCTCCAGGACAGCTAGGACTGTCTCCGCACTACAAATTGCTAACTAAACCGAAGGACTGTTATGCCTAGTTCGTTAACAAGGCGTTTTTCTGTCGATACCATCACTGATTACTTTTTCTCGGTCTGGCAATAGGGGCAGTGTCACTCCCATCTCCGGTGAGATTGTTCAATCTTGTATCTCACACCTTGAGTGATCCCTGTGCCTTTCTGTAAACAATCAGTGTACGTGACCCTGTCGCTTAGGACTGATGGTGCTGCTCCCAGCATGCCACTGTCCCAAACTCCATTTTGGGGTGGGGTCTTAGCATAACTTGGGGATAGAGTGGGCAGTCACACCTTTCCATTGGGAATGGTACACCTCCTTTTTGGCTTTGAGACATTTCTGGAGGCTTTGGGTGAGCCATGGGGGCTTTTAAGCAATCTTGCCCCTTTGATCTGCATAGGGATTGGCATCCTTTGGGCTTGGAGGATCATCTCCTTAAGGAATGACCACTCTTCTTGACTCCCAATTACCTTCCCCATCGGGACTTCAGTGCCTCCCTGACTAGTCTCCTTACCTCATTGAAATCTGCCGTCCTGAAGTCCAGGCCTGCTGCCTTCCTGCAGGCCTTTGACATCCTGCGCTGGATGGTGAATTCCAGTAGGCAATGATCGCTATCACCCAGGTGGTCGAGAACCCATGGTCCCCTCACCAGATCATCGCCTGTGGCCAGGACCAAGTCCAATAATGCATTTCCCCTGGTGAGACTATGCACCTCCTGGGTTAGATGGAGGTCCTGTAACTTGGCTAGGAACCTATGTGAGCTGTCAGACCTGGCTGACTGCTTTTCCCAGCTGATGTCCAGATAGTTTAGGTCACCCATGATGACCACGTCCCATGATAACTGCCTCTGCAAGCTGACCTGAGAATTTGTAATCCAGCTCTGTCCCCAGTTGGGTGGCCTGTAGTAGACCCCCACTGTTAAGCCCCTTTCCCCCTGACCGCCTTGTATTCTGACCCAGAGCACCTCAGTTTGCACTACCTCAGATCCAGTGCTGTTTGCTGAGGATGTGTATTGCTCGTTGACAGAGTGCCACACCCCCACCTTTCCTCCACCTTCTATCCCACCTATACAGCCTATAGCCCTTGATGTTTACCATCCAGTCATGACTTGGATCCCACCAAGTTTCAGTGAGCCCCACTATGCCTGGGTTTGTGTTAGCTAGCAGGAGGGCAAGTTCCTCCTGCTTGCTCCCCATACTACAAGCTTAGTGTAAAGGCATTTAAGGCCTCCTAAAGGTGTATGCACCTCCCCCCCATCCCAGGACTATCCGGGCCCCTGTCTTACCTTATCCACACATACATGTACACCTGGGGGTCATACTAGATGGCCTGCTCTAGGCCCCTTCTGACCCTAGATACGAGATAGTATGAGTACCCCCACACACACTTCTCCCACATACCCCACCACACACCCTCCACATTCACCCCCCTACCCCAAACACACAATATACAAGAGTAAGACTTTATTTTGAGCTATTATGCAATCTCCTCAATATACACTACACAAACACATATCAATTAGGACCAAAATATTATTTGAAATAAAATTAAAGTATGCTATAGTAGATGTTTGTTTTTTAGTATATGATTTGTTTTTTGCCTGGTTCCAAGATGACAACCCCACTTCCCCAAAGGAGTACTTCTGGGTCAAGGGGAGAGCCTTCTGATGGCAAAGGTCAGGGGCTAGGGGAAGAACACCTGGTCCCCAGATGGTCACCAGGGGGTAGGGTACCTATGAAGGGGTGGGGCTTCCTTTGGGGCCCTCAACAGCTCACCAAAACTCATTAAGTGGCCCTCCAGCCAAAATAATTGCCTACCCCCGTTATAAAGGTGGAAGTGAAAACAGAAACAAAAAAGTCATGTGCACTTGCATTGGTTAAAGTTCATGCAGTAGGTCAGTGTCTGAGCTAGGATTAGAACCTGAATTTCCCCTGAACTGCCCAGATTGGGCTACTACCTGATTTATTGGATCATGCTGCTTTGCATAAAACATAACTATTAACAAAACTGTCCTTCACTCAGTACAGAAGTACATGGCTTTTTTACATAATGTTGCCCCCACCTTATCAAACCAAGACATATTCAGCAAGAGTAGCAATGAACTTTTGATTCCCTAAGACAGCTCTGACACATCTAACACAATTTCAACCTTATAAGGGGCTGAAAATTGAGAAAAGAAGTGGTGTGCCAACTTTTCAACCTTGCCCAGCCAAGAGAGATTATTGTTCTGGGAGAAGGACGACATCTAATCAGATACTTGGCATACATGTATTGCTATGCTAGCCCATTACATTTCATAATATCTAAAAGAAGACTAGGAACTTATTTGTAATGGTTTGATTAGACATTAAATACCTCAGTTCAAACTAAAATAAGTAACAACTGGAATGACTTCCATATAGAAGTGAGAACTAAGGTTTCTAAGGTTGCAAAGAAAAGTCCCCAATTACTAGTAAAAGATGAAATTCTAGTAGAGTCAATAAAAGTCTTCTGTTCCTCAGATTTGTAGGATAAATTACTTTCCTTGAAGAGCATATTGTTTCTAAGATTTATAAATATCCTCCACCTGGGCATCTGGAGTTTTATGGATTAAAATAATTGAAAGTGGATGTTAAGTTATTATGCCACAAAATAATATCGATTCTGTCCATCGTTGTTTAACCCACAGCATTCAGTGTTCATGCTAATGTACATATGGAGAAATGTTATTGTATTTGTTGGGGTTTGGATTTACAGCTGAATTAGTGAATACAGAATATAGGTCCATATATGTTTTTTACTTATAGACTTGCAGAAACTTAAGAGGAAGCCAGGCTAAGATTCCATTCCAAGTCAGGTCTTTCACTTGTAGATAGTTAAACCAGAAAAAAAAAAGTTTGTCTTGGCAATTATTTAACCTTACAATTTCCTTACAATTTCCCTAACAACAAAAGAGAGAAGCAAGTTATTGACTTGCAGATATTCTTTAGGCTTATCACATGTACCAAACTGGGAGACATAATATATAACTGTTTGTAACATGCACTGATCGACCTTCAGGCTGAGGGGAAATTACCACATTTGTGAGAAATGTCTCTTAGAACAGTCTTATATTCTCTCCTTCCCAAGCATTACATAATGCACTAAGTTTGAAGCCATATCTGCTCTAAACTCTCAGTAACAAATATAACTTTACACAAATGTATTGATCCAAAAGCATTTTAGTTTTATCTTTACAAGCTGGTCTAGTCTTGTCTTTGACTGTCTGAACCTTTAAGTGATACGTGGAAACTTGTCCAAAACAGTTTGAAATGGAATGGTCATTTTATTACCATTCTATTAGAAATTTGGCCCATAAGGCACAGTCATGATTCAAATGTGTAGAAGTCAATGCAAGGAAAAAGAGAGACATGATTTTCCCATCAGGTCCATATCCCTGGAAGCATGGTGGCTATTGGGATAGCAGAATGCCATTATCTGTTTAGCCACTGCAGGGTTTCAACTGAGGAACCACTTTCTATCAATGCCCAATCATTTGATAAATGATGAACAATAATTGTTAAAGGCCTTGTTCACTTTCCAAGGGTTGTCCTTGTCTTTGGAAGGAGTAAATACCTGTAATTATTTCAAAGGTGAATACAAATAAGTTGGAATACAGTCCAGATGAAGTTCTGCCACAAACTGATCTCCTAAAAACTTTCCTTTTGAGACATTTTATAAGTCCATAGGACATTATGCTCAGCTAGTATTGTTCATTTGCTTGTTGTCATGGGTCCTCCCAAGCTTAGCAGGCCAAGCATGAGTAAAATGCATCACTTCTTTGTACTTACACCATATGAGAGAGTGACATAGCTACCATCATGATCTAGCCACTTTTCACTCTGCACCTTGGATAACCAGGTTTGCCATTTATATATAGAACAGCTTTTGGCATTACTCTAGAACAGGGCTTGAACTCTTGCATTTAGAGCTATAGTGAGATACTTTAACCAGTGTGCCACTGTTACAAATTATATACCCCTCTTACAAGTTGTATACCCTTGGAAATGCAGGTCAAGATATGCAGTAGTACTTAAAGGCTAACAGAGCTAGCCTGCAAATTACAGTAAACTTTTTGAGCCTCTTCACTGTGGCAGGTTGGCTGAACTAAAAGTCAGGATGCAATGTCATTATCAGATTCTACAGGATAGTTACTGTCTCCCTCTTAGAAATAGATGGTAACCATCCATCCTCCTCATAAAACAGGTAGAACAGCCCTTTTCCCCCTAGCTTTGGTAGAGTGAATTGCCTCTTGACAGAGTATTTATAAATCATAGTCAATGGAAAGAAAACAGTTTTGCTAAAATGATTAAAACTAGTGTAATCCGGGCGGTACTCCAAGATGTACCCCCTCTCCAATTGAAGGGATCAGAGCAGGTGCACAAGTGCTGTGGGAGGCGTAGGGACCCTACTCCCCCTGTAGAGCAGAGCCAGATCACCAATGGAGACTTAACCATATACATTTTAATGAGAGAACAGTACTGGGAATATAACCAGTATAAGCCAGGGGGTATAGGGGACACTACAACGACCCAAGGGGGCAGGATTCAATAAAGGTTAGACACTTACAATCATAGACATATTCATCCAGTTGACAAAAGACAGGTTTAACAAAATATAAAACACAAACAGCAGAACAAACAATACTGGTTGGTGAAATATAAAAGGCACAAAATACAAAATGTCACATAACAAGGAATATAGGGCCTAGGTACCTGGAAAGGGGGAAGAGGGAAAACACAATGACCCCTTTCCACTGAAACAAGAATTTCTTCCCATTACTTTCCCTGAGTCATCCCATCTGAGACTTAAACTCCAAGCTCCCACATGGTAGGCAGAAGCACTACCACACAGCCACCAGTGCTAGTGCTGTGCTAAGCTGCTAGGGGTCTTGACCTCCCTGGAGCCCCTGCCTTACATCGAGGTTCCTGGCCTCTTATTGCAGGAGCTGGAAGCAGAGCTGGGAACCTCTCAGGTTGCTGCTCAGATCCTTGCTGGAGCTGGGGAGCCTCTCCTGCTGGCCACAGCCTCTCGTAGGGGATCCTGGAGCCCAGCAGGAAGCCTCTCCTGCCTGCTGCATGCCGTGCTGCTGAGAGTCCAACTGCTGCCTGCAGGTCCCACTCCTTCAGGCTCTTCTGAGGCAACTGCTCCCACCCCACTAGCCCAGCTCTTTGCCAGCTCTTTGAAACTCCTTCCTAGTGGTCCCTCTTTGGTCTTCCTTGAGTCAGCTGCGCTGCCCCTTTTATCCCCTCCAGTTGAACCAAGGGGCCAATCAGGGGACACGGAGGGTAAGTCTCTGGGGCCTGATTGGTGAGGAAAGGGAATCCTAAGCCCTCCAATTATCTTTTACCCTTTCAAAACCTTTTGGCAAAATCACTACCAGCTAGCCCGTCACACTAGGAATCATTCCTGAAATACTGAAATTGATTAGAGATTGATATACTTTGCATTTTCAAGAAGTGATTTTGCTCATATAAGTGGGAACTGGTCACATTTTTTCATTGGAAAAGACTGAGCATTCCTGAGACTTGGTGAAACTAGATACATAGAAAAGAGGAAATGTTTGCTTCTTAGTAACTTCTTTATAAACTAGGAAAACCAAGCAATCTGTTCACAATTGTTGATCAGAGAGGGGTGAAGGACAAAGGCAATGTGACTCCACAACTCTCTCTAGTTCAGTTAACTAATTATAGGAACATGAACAAAGCTAGTGGAGACACAAAAGTATGCTTAACAATGGAAAATGTCATCCTTGGTGTCAAGGCCTCTGTTCAGTTAGGCCTGGCCTGGCTGAGGCCTTGAGCTTCCACACCTGACCTTGATCACGAGCTAATGCAGTTCTCTGTAACTGGACTAGCTGCCGAGAGTGTCACTCAGACCTTTGAAGCAGGCATGCCTTGGTAACAGTCTCATGAGCAAGCATCTCACTGCTCTTTCTGGTTCTCCTTACTCAGCTTTGGCTTTCCCTGCCCCTGCTCTTGGATCTCCCTAGGAACTTGGCACTTGGCTCTCTGATTCAACTGGATTCTGGTCTTGGCTTCCACCCTCGAGGATGTCTCTTGGATCCCCCTCTTGGCTTTCCTGGAACCTGGCCTTGTGTTCTCTGCTCTGCTGATGCAGCCCCTGACCCAATGCCTCAGTAACCTGTACCCCAACCTAGCTGACCTCCTGGTTGCTCTTAGGGCCTGCCCACAGCCCTGACCACCTGCATCCTGACCAAACTCACACATTGGGCCTTGAACACCTGGAGAAGTTCCTTGAGTCCAGCAATCAATTACTAGTTACTGACTGAGCTGTGCAGGTACAATAGACAAGAAATCATTTGGAAAGTTTTAGGAATAGTAGATTACATATTTGTGCAGGGTTTAGTCCAGATAACATTTGAGAGCCCTTCCAACCCTATGCTTCTATGATGTGAATAAAATGTTCATTCTCCAGAAATGGCACTTACCTGGTGTCAAGCACAAAACCTATGCAAAGTGCAGCTTTCCGGTGGTACAACATTAGTAGTGCGCTATCAGTTGCTAAAATTAGGGCAAATTCTGAATGTGGATAAGGTGTATGTAGTTCATACAATAGTTTATTGGAATCAAACAAATTGGATGAACTACATGGGATAAAGACAAACATTTTTAGACTTGCTAATGACCGCTTCTATATACTATAATGGTGTGCACATGCACATGCACATACACGCACACACACTGCACCTTTTCATATAAATCATATATAAATATAAAGATTTTACACTAGTATCATAGTATCATAGTATCTAGGGTCAGAAGGGGCCTAAAGCAGCCCATCTAGTCTGACCCCCTGCCAATAGCAGGAACAAGTGCTGGGGTCACAGGATCCCAGCCAAGTACCTATCTAATCTACTCTTAAAGATGCCCAAGGTAGGAGCAAGAACAACTTCCCTAGGAA
>JAGPOW010001918.1:37514933-37525467 GCA_030014935.1 Caiman crocodilus | reverse complement strand
GGTTAGAAGTCTCTGGAACATCTAAACTTCTGGCCTTGATTATGCTATGACTATCCCAGCCACCTATGGAGGGTTTAGGATTGAGAGTATGGTTGGGGGTAGAAAGGTAAGAAAGGTTTATTGACTTAACAAAAACACAGCTACACGTAGTAACAAGACAAACAATGACAGACAAAAGCAATTCACATTGGCAACTTATTGGCAGTCCCCTCTGATGCCTGATACACAGCAAGCTCCTCTTTCCACAAAGTTCAGTGAAGTCAGGCATCCCTGAATGACACTGTCCAAAGGGGTACTGGGAAGGACCCTGGAATGCAGTCCTTGGGCTCCTCAAGGTCCACAGGCCCACTGATGCAGGCAACAGCTAACTAATCCTTTTCACAGAGCTGTATCTTCCTTCTGAATGGTTTCCAGATACTTCAGCCAATTTAAAGCTTCTGAATTGTTTTGATAACATACAACCACTCAGATTCAGGCCATAACAGGTAAGCAAGTGCCAACCCACCAGGCAGGTGGGTGGGCCACACACCAAACATGGGAGGCCGCCCCATAAACAGGGTTCAGGTCTGAACTGCGGATGCTGATGATCTTGTTTGCTATCCCTTAGGAAAGTGACAGTCCTGGTGACAGCCTTTCAGAGTAGCAATGCCTGCAGCAGCATCCCTGCCTCAGAGAGCAAAGGAGCAGGCACTGGCAATGCGTAGGGGCTGCACACGGGTGCACATGTACCCTCTGAGTGTGGTGGTGCACCCCCTGCGAAAAGGCACTACTGACACTGTTGGCAGTACCTGTGGGCAATCATTGCTCACCACCCCCTCCACTGACACTGCTGCCAGCATCTATGGGAGCTTGCCGCTTACCGCCTCCATACTCCTGCTGCCATTACCATGGCACTGCCACCGTGTCCCCCAGGCCACTGAGGGCATGCGTCATTCATTGGAACTGGGGACTAAAACATTGATAGTATCCTTACTGAAGGCGTAGGAATCAATCATCCCCAACTACATGTGCAGGGTGGCTGTCACATGATAAAAATCTCCAACCAACGGTAAAGTTAGACCTCCAAAATATGGACTAATTTCATAGCTGCTTGCTATTGGGGTTTAATTTGCATATGTAGTAGGGTCTCCCCTGCATCTGGGAGCCCTTTCAAGTGACTGGGTTCCCAGCTTCAGAGGTGCTTCATGCCTAGCTTGAAGCCCCCAACTCATGAGCATCATGGGTACTGTCATCTGCAAGGCTCTGGATTATATGAAACCCCTGACCCACATAGGGCTGTCAGTTCCAGTTGCACCACATGTGAAACCAGGACTGAGAGTCCCTGCAGCTGACAAGACTTCTGGTCCTGGCTACATTTTTAATAAGTCCTGCAGCTGATGGGCTCTTGGACCTGGGTGTGCCTCCTACAGCCAGGACTAGGAATCCCGTCAGCTGTGAGACTCTCTATCCCAGGTGTGTGACCCCAGCTGGAAGACTCTCAGTCCCAGCTACGCATATCCCCTGCAACTGGGAGCCAGCTTACTGGCTCAATATTGGACTCCCCCTACACCAGCAATAAGATGTAATGATAGCCACAAGTGGTGGCAAGAGGTATAATGGTTTGAATCGTGGATTTGATCCAATTGTGCCTTTACCTGCAATTGTTCAGGGGGTTTAAGAATAGCCAAGATTTTGAACAGCCTAAAATTCATAGAAAATTCTGTAGTAGAGTTATGCATTCCAAACTTCATGGAAAATTAAATATAATTTTGGGCAAAGTAATTATTTAAATACTATGCTAATCATCATTGGAAATTAGCAATACCATTTTAAGGAATGCAAATTGCAAGCAATTACATATCATTATCTGGTTACTTACACTGCAAACAAGAACGTTAATTACTTCTACCCAGGACAGATAAATTTGCATCAGGCAGCAGCTTTGGTTCATACACTCTGCAGTTCCTGGACATGCTTTTATGTTTCTGGGTTCTAAGATTCACCATTTCTGTATTTATGGTACCTAAAAATAGAATGCTGACACTACACTAAGAATTATTACAGTGTAAAAATCATGGGCCTAAATTTCCATTTTTTTGCACCTGAACTCAAATGTAAATAGAAAGGCAATTCAACTGCTAAAGGTATGCTGTATTTAGCATATACATTTATTTTCTGTGTCTTATGGCTTTAAGGAATCTGCTTTCTGCAGAGGCAATCAGCCATTCTGTGTTCAGTTAATTAAAAACAGCTGCTTTTCAGAGAGTTTGGTCCTATTTTGTTTTATTGATCTCTCCATCTAATGGTGGGAACAAAGGATTTGCTTGTTCTTAATAAGAAAAATATAACAAAATTTGCAGGTTTGAGATGCATTACAGTTATTCAAGCCTCTTGCTAGAAAACCATTACATCTTGTGTCATTACATCTTCAAGCTGAAATCAAATTTATAAACAACAATTAGTCTCCACTTCCATCTCTGCATTGTAAATCTAGTTTTAATATTTGGGCAAAGCTGGTCAAAAATGAAAAATACTCTTAATGGAGTACTCTTATCAACATTTTCCATCCAGATTTGGATGCATTTCAATCAGAAGATCAAACTTAAACATAACTGTTTTGAATTTATTTGGATGAAAATGTAAGTACCCTCACACACATATATATGAAAGGTAACCATAACAGTCCACACAACTTTGAAAATTATCTTTGCATCATTTAAAATCTAGAGTTCTCAATAAATAAGGACAGGCCCTATCTTATTCCCATTGAAATCTGTGGTATTATTGGCTCTGAACAAAGTGGGAGAATCGTCTAATCCCAAATATGTGTTTTGTCATTGACACTGACCAATCTATCCAATGCTGGCTTTCTGGCCCACGTTTCCAACTTATGAGTGGGGTGACACTTGCTTCGTCATCATCATTTTCAGACTGGCCTTCAATCTCTTCCTTTGTTCACCTTTAGAGCACTGACTGTAGGTGAGTTGGGAGTATAAGACCCATTTCGGGAGCTGGTTGTTAGGCATCCTTATGATGTGTTCTGTCCAATGAAGCTGATACTGTATGACAATGGCTCCAATGCTGATAGAGTTTGCTTGAGCCAGAAGGCTAGAATTTATTCTTCTCTCCTTCCAATTGCTATGGAGGATTTCTGAAGCCAACACTGATGGTATCATTCCAGAGCTTTCAGGTGTTTCTAATATGTCATTCAGGTTTCACATGAATAAAGCAGGGTAAGAATGATAGACAAGAAGTTTGATTTGAGTCCTAATGTCATGATTGTCAAAGTTCAGAGATGTCCAAAGGTGGCACTGGTGGATTTTATCTGATGTTGAATATCATTATCTAGATATACTTTATATTTACCTAGGTAGGGGAAAAGCTGAACATTCTCCAAAGATTGTCCTGTAATCATAATATTTGGAGGATGAGCTGCTTAGTTTGTGGTGGGTTGGTAAGTTATCTTGGCTTTCATGAAGTTGACAGTGTGTCCAAGAATTTAACATGCTTCAAAGAAACAGTCAAGAATGACCTGGAACTCTTCAACTGAATGGGCACACATGCCAATGTCATCAGCATATTGAAGATCAGTAGTGGAAGTTTGGTTATCTTGGATTTGGAATATAACAGTTAAAGAGATTCCTGCCCATCCAAGCAATGCTGGATGCTGACTCTGGGTGGAAGCCTATCAGAAATGAGATGCGGAATAACTAGGATACAAATGGAACAGGGTGTTGGTGCAATCATACATTCTGGCTTAACTCCACCATTTCTAATAATGGAGGGGGCCATTTCCAAGCCATTGCTTAGGATGGCTGCTGTTATAATGTCATGAAACAGTTTGAGGATAGTAACAAATTTTGACTGACATTCAAATCTCATCAGGATTTTCCATAGGGCCTCTGTACAGATTGAATCACAGGTCTTAGTCAGGCATGGCAAGCCCCTGCTTGACTTACCTGCTCTCCATCATGCAGGTAGTTGGGTTGCACATAACACAGCTGCTGCCATGTGGGCTAACAAGCGGAGCCTGGATTGGCACTTGGCACAGTGGCTGCACCATAAAACACTGACCAAGAACCAGGGTGGAAGACCCCAGATACCCAAGCTGGGTCTGGTCATACCCATAGTACCAGGAGCTCACCACCGCCTTGGACCTGCTCGTGATGCATCTGTAGATGCATGACAAGGTGCAGTTAGCCTTTCTGACTGTGTCCCCACATTGGCAGCCCATGTTAATCTTTGAGTCAATAATGATTACAAGATCCTTTTCTGCCTCTGTGCTGGTGAGAGCCTGTAAGTGCTGTTCTCCAGCCTGTAAGTGTGCTGCTGGTTCTTCCTCCCCAGGTGTAGTATCTTGCATTTGTCAGTGTTGAAACCCATCCTGTTCTCATCCGCCCACCTCTAACCTGTCCAGATCTGATTGCAGCATGTCCCTCCCCTGTAGCATGCCCACCTCCCTCAACATCTTAGTGTCATCTGCGAATTTGAACAAGGTACTATTCACCCCCTCATCCAAGTTGCTGATGAAGATGTTGAACAGTGCAGGCCCAAGGACCGAGCCCTGGGGGACCCCACTGCCCACATCCCTCCAGGTCAAAATACACCCGTCCACTACCACTCTCTGGGTATGGCCCTCCAAGCAGTTGGAGACCCATCTGACCATGTAGGGATTGACACCACAGTCACCTAATTTTTAAATGAGAATAGGTTAAGAGACAGTGTCAAAGGCTTTTCTAAAGTCCAGAAAGACTGTGTCCACCGCGACGCCTGCGTCCAAGGATTTAGTGACCTGGTCATAGAAGGCCATCAGGTTGGTCTGACAGGACCTGCCTCTGATGAACCCATGTTGGTTGCCTCTAAGCATACACTCCCTTGCTGGTCCCTTGCAGATGTGCTCCCAGATCATTTTCTCAAACAGCTTCCCCAGGACCAAGGTAAGACTAACAGGCCTATAGTTTCCTGGGTCCTCCCTCCTCCCTTTTGTGAAAATGGGGCCCACACTGGCCCTCCTCCAGTCCTCTGGCACCTTGCCAGAGAACCTCAAGTGCTCGTAAAGCTATGCCAGGGGACCCGCAATGACTTCTCCTAATTCTCTCAGCACTCTGGGGTGGAGATCATCAGGACCTGCTGATTTGTATGCATTCAGTCCCACCAGGAGGTCCCTGACTAGGGACCCTGACTAGGGACACTCTGACCTTGGGCCTGGCTGCACCTCCCCTGGGACTGTCAAAGATCATGATGCGGGGGATGACCTGGTCCCTGCTAAGAAAAATGGAGGCAAAGTAGTTGTTAAGTAAATGAATTGATATTTGATGTAGAGTGCTATGCCTCCACCTGTCCTCCCTATACCATCCCCCCAACCCCACAATGGCTGCCCTGCCCATTGTGGCTCTGGCCCTTTAAGAAAAAAATAAAAAAGAAAAAACCCTGGCCTCACCATTCCTGCCGGGCAGGGAGTGATCCCCTCTGCCCCGCATCATGAAGCCTGAGGCTGCTGCAGGAGCAGTGAGTCCCAAGGTTTTTGTTGGTTTATTTTTTCTTAAAGGGCCAGAGCTGACCAGGATGGGGCAGCCATGTGGGGGCTAGAGTGGCAAGGGGGACTCAGGAGGCTTATGCAGAGCCCCCAATGCAGTGTGGGGCAGCAGGGATTGCCCCCACCACCTGACAGCACCCAGTGAGCACTGAAGCTGTTTTTAAAAATGCCAGTAGCTGGGGTGGGCAGGGCACCCATGGGGGGGCTGGGGGAGTGGGTGGGGGTTGGGAGGGTAGAGAAGCAGACAAGGGATGGTGGCTGGCAGGGGGGACCCCCATGGTCCCCTCCCCCCTCCCCCGCCCCTGGTACTTACCAGCTCAGAGTCGGCTGCCCAAATCATTGAAGCTCTCCAAATCTTTTCTGAAGATTCAGAAAGCTTTGAATTGATTTGGGCCTTTTAATTGGTCCCCCGATTTGATTTGGATTTGGCGATTTGGCCATCAAATTGGGCCAAATCTCCTCCAAATCGTATCACCACCTGCTTTGCACAGCTTTGCACAGCCCTACTGCTCTGCTGTTGGGGAAGTTTATTTTTATGTTTAGTAAGCATACAAGCTGAAACAGCTTATAACAACCTTGGGAAAAAACGGTAATCAGGGCTTGTGATAGGACCTAGTAAGATTTAAAGTTGTTCCTGTGAAATCTAAACCTCTTTAACATATGAGCACTTAAGAACGGAAAAGAAAGACACAAGAAACCCAAGTTCTGATGTACAGGGGTTCTGATGTACAGGAGACTTGAAGAGAGAGAAAAGCTGAGATAAAGTGGGGAGAGAGAATTTGTTTGACTATTTTAGGATGCAGTGTGTAAAATGCTTGTTTATGAGGGGCAAAACTTTTTCTCCAGGAACCGATAAAAACATTTTCTGCATTTTGTTGCCAAGTTTGGAAATAAGTATCAGCAGATGATGAAGCAGCATGGCTACTAGCAGAATAGTGATTTCAAGGCTGTTCACCCAAAACTTTCTTGATTACAGTCAAACAATTGTGAACTGAACTCCAAGTACCAGCTTTGTCAATCTCAAAAGAATGTTGACTTGGCACACATCAGATCAATGCTCAGGATCTCAATATCATGCTGTTAGGCAGGATGGCATGACACAAAATTATACACACACACAAACTGCACATACGATACTATGGGTTTATACACACACAAACATGCACTTGGTGGTGGCTGTGTGTTAATACTAGGGAGGTTACTTGGGGTCACTTAGTGCCTGGGGGTTACTTGAGGCTACTCGGGGTTACTTAAGGTCACTTGGTGCCCCAGAGTTATTTGCGGGTGAAGGAGCAGAGTCAGAGGATCAAGCTGGGGTAGCAGCGAACTGAGCCAGTCAAAAAAGCTGGGAGAAGCAGCAGAGAGGTGAGGTGAGGGGCATTGGAGGAAAAAGCCAAGAGCTGGGAGGTAAAAGTTGGAGAAGGAGGAGGCTGGGAGGTAAGAAGTTGGGTGACGGAGAAGCCGGAGGCTGCAGGGGGCAGAGAGAGAATCTGGGAAACAGTGAGGATTGGAGATGGGAGGCAGAGGGCTGAACTGGGTGGTGGGGAGGGGTTAAAAGATCAGAGACCCAGGGAGAGAAAGAGAGAGAGAGAGATGGGAGGAAGGTCAGAGGGGCAGAGAGCAGAAATTGGAGCAGGACCAAAAGATAAGTAAGACAAAACCCAACTCAGTGTTCCAAGATAACAGTTTTATTAAACAGGCAACACACTATACAGCTCATGAAGTTATTGGTTCCCCACCACACACAAACTCTCCCTCCCCCACCCCTCACTACACAATGGTAGCAGGAGAGGAAAGGCTTAATAGGGATTGAGGTGTGCAGAGACAGAACTCAGGTCCCTTGCTTGGGGGAAGAAGGTGGGTGATAGCTAGCTATCCAGGCTGTAAGTTGATCCTTGATGGCCAGTCATTCTTCTCCAGAGAGGTGTTGTCCAGAGTGGGGTGCCGGCCAGGCCTCTGGGTGAATAGGTGGTGTGGAGTAGTGCTGGTCTGGTGTGGAGTAGTGCTGGTCTCAAGGAGGTCACACTCTACTACCTCTTTTAAAGGGGTGGGCTATCTGTGAGTCCAATGGGCAGGACATGCCCAGGCAAGGGCGAGTCCTGCTCAGATGAGGTCATGCAGTTCCAGGTGCCCTCATTGTCCAGTGGGATACAATGGTGGAGTTTCTGGTTTCTATTCTGTTCTTTGTTTCTATGTTGGTAGTTTCTTGAAGGGTCTTTATCTTTCAAATACTGGGTCCTGGGAATAGGTCTGTGGTTTCAGGGAGTGTCAATGCAAGGTGGTGATCTGGTCGTTGAGCTGATGGTCCGGTCATTGAGCAGAACCTATTTTTTGGCCTGCTGACAATATGTCTCAAGCACCATTCACCCAGGAACCAATTTACACAGGAGGGGTAGGTATGGGTTATAGTTGCCACACAGTTACAATAGGGTATGCCTGGGCAAGGGATACAAAATGGAGACTTGACATTACAAGATGGAAACTTAACATTACAAGATGGAGGGTTGACATTACTTTGGTTAACTTATAGGAACAGGACTAAATCATACAATATTAATGTAAAACAAAAGTCAATACAAACATAATAGGAATACAATGTAATATAGTAAAAATAAATACAAAAATACCAGAACACTGTTTACAATGTAAAAAGGGGCTTGTCACAATAATGGCATACAAGAACTTACCTTACCTATGATTACTTACAACTACTTATAACGGATAGAGAGGGCAGAAAGAAAGTCAGAAATGGTTGGGGAAAGGGAGGGAATGCATTTTTAAACAAGAAAGAGAGGAAAACTGGGGATTTTGTTACAAGGACATGCTGCACATACAGGCCAGTGATGCTGATCTCACTTTAAAAATGGACTTTTGACTCAGGTGTAATAAGGAATAATATTTAGTCAGAGCTGGTAACTCTGAGAAGTAGCCTACTGCTACTACATTAATTTTAGTCCCATTTTATCATATCTTCCCCAGAATTTAGACAAGAAAGAAGATACTAAAAAGATCTTTCCCTGAGTGTAAAATAAATGCATCTAATACACTCTGTACATCTGTACCTGCTCTCAGTCATCTCTTAAGTCAGTTGTTGTCTTAGTTTGTAGCTCATGGGTTCTTCTCCATAAATTGTTTTGCAAGTATTTTGTTTTATTCTATTTTAAAAACTGCAATTCTGTACATTTCTGTGCATAATTAAAAGACTTGATATTGGATCCAGATACATGAGGCTGACTGGATCAGACAGGATCCCAAAGCTTATACGGCCCTCCAACCACTGCCCTATGCTCTTTATCCATGTGGGCATGAATGACAGCTTGGAGCAATCCCAGCCAGGTCATGAGTGGCTACCGGACTGTGGGAGCAGGGCTTAGGGGTTTGGGGTGCAGGTGGATTTTTCCTCGATCCTCCCAGTTATAGATCATGGGCTGAAGAGGGGGAAATGGATCGATATAGTCAACTGAATACAGCTGTGCTGGTGTCATTGTGAAGGCTTCAGTTTCCACAATCACAGTCCACTCTTTGGTGAGAGAGGCAGTCGTCTGATGGGAAAAGACAGTCTCCACCTCACTTCACTGGGGAGGAAGCTCTTTTCAGCCAGAATGGCTGACCTGCTTGACCAGGCTTTAAACTAAGCCTGCTGGGGGATGAGTGGACAATCACCAAAGCAAACCCAGTAGGCAACAAGTACAAAACCAACAAGTTAGGGGACACAAGGGAATCCACTCATACCCCAGCCCTGGAATGATGTTCTCCTGGGAATGCAAGGAAGCCTAGGACTTCCAATGGGATGCTTGTGTGTCTGTACACCAATGTCAGGACCTTGGGGAACAAACAGGTGGAACTGGTCCTCCTACTGAACAAGAATGACTGTGATCTCATAGCAATAAGAGAGACCTGGTGGGACTCCACCTATGACTGGGCCACAGGTATAGATAGCTACACCCTGTACAGGAGAGATCAAACAGATAAAAGGGATGGGGGTGTAGCTCTCTATGGCAAGGAAAGCAACACATCCCTGCAAGCTGACACTGGCACCCAGGGAGGAAGACTAAAGACTCTCCGGGTTAAAATATGTGGGGAACATGGCACAGGGGACACAATGGTAGGCGTCTACTACAAACCGCCTAACCAGGAACAAGAGCTTGACCAGGAATTTGCCAGGAACTGGCTGAGGCTATACACTCTCAGTGCATGGTTGTCATGGGAGACTTCAACTACCTGGACCTGGAAGAGCACTCAGCCTAATCTGAACGGTCACAAAAGCTTCCTTACATGCGTAGATGAGCTCTACCTGTCCCAAGAAGTCTATGGACCAACAAGAGGTAAAGCGCTACTGGACCTGGTACTGGCTAAAGGGAATGATTTAGTCAGCAACCTAAAAATTGAAGGGAAGCTGAGAGGCAGTGACTACGAGCCGATCACTTTTACTATCCATCAAGAAGCTGGCAAGTCAGCCAGCAATGCAGAAGTCCTCAACATTAGGAAAGCTGATTTGATAAATTCAGGAGGCTTGTTGTCGAGGCCCAAAGGGACCATGACTCACAGAGGGAGGAGTCCAAGAGGAGTGGTCACTCCTTAAGGGTGCATTGGATACAGGTGTCACCGTGGATGTAGTCTTTCTGGACTTCAGCAAGGCCTTTGACACTGTCTCCCACACCATCCTCATTAAAAAACTAGGCAACTGTGGCATCGATGCCTACATGGTCAGATGGATTGCTACTTGGCTGAAGGGTTATACTCAGAGGGTGGTTGTGGACAGGTCATATTTGACCTGGGGGCAAGTGGGCATCGGAGTCCCCCAGGGCTCAGTGCTTGGGCCCACACTGTTCAATTTCTTTATCAGTGATTTGGACAATGGGATGAAAAGCAACCTCTTCAAATTTGCTGACAATACCAAAATTGGAGTGAGGTGGGCATGCTAGTAGGGAGGGAAAGACTGCAGAAAGACCTGGATAGGTTGCAAGGGTGGGCTAACAAAAACAGGATGTGTTTCAATACGGACAAGTGCAGGGTGCT
>JAGPOW010001918.1:37500503-37513847 GCA_030014935.1 Caiman crocodilus | reverse complement strand
GATCCTCAAGGGAAACTTACACAACACTTCCCAGAGACGAGCCTATGAGCTCCATTTCATCAACCTCCTGGATATTAGAGATCATGGACTAAACATAGATGTTGGATTTTTGATACATTACAATCTGCCTGGCAACTGACTCCCCAGCCCAGCCCAGCCCCTGGTTTGCTTACTTTTTATTCCATCCAGGAAGAGCACACACCAACTGCTGAAGCTTCCTTAGCCTGAAGAAGGGTTTTTGAACCTGAAAGCTTACTTAATAATTATTCTCCAACCATTTGGGTTGGTCTAATAAAAGATATCAAATTCACCCAAGGAACCTTGTCTACCATCTACACCCTGATTTGGATGTGGGGGTGAAGAGCTCACTGGCCAGTTTCACAGACAATGCCAAGTTATGGGGAAGTGTGGTCATGCTTGAAGCTAGGTTATAGGTACAGGCAGACCTAGAGAGGCTAGCAAGTTGGGCAGATCAGAAGATGATAAGGTTCAATGTCAAGAAATGTAAAGTGCTCCACCTCGGGACAAGCAACCCCCAACATACCTACAGGCTTGGTGGGACCAAACTGATTAGCACCATGAATGAAAGGGACCTGGGAGTAATAACAGACCACAGTATGAATATGAGCTGACAGTGCAGTAGCCAGTAGGGCAAATAATACTTTGGCATGTATCAATCAATGCATCTCCAGCAAAACCAAGGAGGTGATTCTTCTGCTCTACTCAGCACCGGTGAGACTGCAGCTGGAGTACTGCATCCAGTTCGGGGAACCACATTTTAAAAAGGACATGAACAAGTTTGAGAGAGTCTAAAGAAGAGCCACCTGTATGATCAGAGTCTTACATGGCAAGCCATACGAGGAAAGGCTGAGGGATGTGGGACTCTTCAGCCTGAAGCAAAGAAGGCTGAGAGGGGACCTAATAGTAGCTTACTGCTACACTAGGGAAGTACATCAAGGGCTCAGCAAACAACTCTTTACCAGGGCACCCAAGGGGAAAACCAGGAGTAATGGTTAACTTTCAGGCTCAACATTAGGAAAAACTTCTTCACAGTCAGGATGTCCAGACTAAGGAATCAGCTCCCTCCAGAGGTGGTACAATCACCTACCCTGGAAATCTTCAAGAGAAGACTACACAGTCACCTTGCTGGGGTCACCTGACCCCCAGTTATGTTTCCTGCTTGGTGCAGGGGACTGGACCCGATGATCTTTCAAGGTTCCTTCCAGCCTTACAACCTATGAATCTACAGAAAAATGTGGTTATTGTATGAAAAAGTAACTCTGCAAACAGTGATCATATTTATTTTTTTTCTAAAAGATTTCCTTGGTTGACAAGTCAAAACAAGACTTGTCTAACTGTCAGTGCTGCAAGCTCACACTAGCATCTGAAAATTAAAATATGTTTTTGCATCACCAATATCTACCCCCAGATTCTGGACTCTGTACTAAGTGCTTAGCTTTGTTGATGCTGGAAGCAAAATTATAGACCATCATGATAATGACATGAGATAGAGTTAAGGAAGTGCTTTCATTGTAAACCACTTTGTCTTCAAATTGTAAGCTTTCTGTCTTCTAATCTTTCAGGCTTCTCCTCAGCCCAAAGGTGATTTATTATTATTATTATTATTATTATTATTATTTTCCTCGTGACAATGCATTTGAACTCTGGCTATGACTAAGATCTTCATAGGCACCAGATAAAGTTAAAAGATTTCTTTGTAAGCGGATAATTCAAAAGTAGTTTAAACTCAAAATAACTCCACTTCCCCTCCCCTCCTCAAGAAAAGCTTTCAAACCTTTCGTGTCTTCTGCACTGACAGACTTTAATATATTTGAGGAATGTTTCATTTCTAAATCCTGGGAAAATCTTGCATTATGAATATTTTTCAGTTTTATTCAGCATTCACTTAAGCAAAGCTCTCAAAGGGCCAAATCCTAAGCAGCATTTGTAATTGCCTTTCAGGACAACATAGGGTGGCTGTTGAAACTGTGAGGGTACAGGAATACGAAACAAAGGAGTGCTTTTAAGTCAAGGTAATATTGCTGTATTGGACCAACTTACATAGTTGTAGAGAGGCAAGGCAAGCTTTCAGACTTCAAGCATCCTACATCAGGTCTGAGAAAGCAGCATCCACTTTCCAAGCCAAGGGCCATGTCTACACGATATGCTGACTGTGCAGTTGTTACTGCAGTCATTTAGTACTTGTATACACAAGTTCTAAATGACTGAACAGACCAAAGACATAGGCTTGTTACTGTGCAGTAGCATCACCAAATGGCTTTTAGGTGACACCAACTGTGCAGTAGCTCGTTACTACTGGGCAGTAGTGTTGAGTCAGGCTACATGCCACGCAATGCTATTGCACAGTAGTAACAACTTACTGCACAGCCAGCATCTTGTATAGACATGTACAGTTAAAACAATTGCTATTATGGATTTGTTTATAAGCCATTTCTCTGTCTGTAAAGCTCAAGCTCTGTCTGCTTCTTTGTATCCCTAAGCTTATCTAATATCTAATAACATTTATACAGTTGGTCCAATAAAAGAAACCACCAAAAACCCTGTCAGTTTAATGATTGTAATCAGTTGGACCACTTGAAACAGAAGTGTGAAGTTTATCAGTTGTGGAATGAAGTTTAGGAGAGGTAGGCTGCAATGGGTCATAAAACAACTGTCTCAAGTCTATGGTTTTTAGTGCTTAGTAAAACTATAAATTCATAAGATCATAGAATCATAGGGCTGGAAGGGACCCTGAAGGATCATCGGGTCTAGCTCCCTGCATGAGCAGGAAAGACATCTGGGGTCAGGTGACCCCAGCCAGGTGACTGTCCAGTCTTCTCTTGAAGATCTCTAGGGTAGATGATTGCACCACCTCTGGAGGGAGCTTGTTCCATAGTCTGGACACCCTAGTTGTGAAGAAGTTTTTCCTAGTGTTCAGGCTGAAACTATCTTCCAGGAGTTTGTGGCCATTGCTTCTAGTTTTCCCCCAGGATGCCCTGGTGAACAGTTGTTCACCAACCCCCTGATGTATACCTCTTATATAGCGATAAGTCACAATCAGGTCCCCTCTCAGCCTACTGTTTTTTAGGCTGAAGAATCCAAGATCCCTCAGCCTCTCCTCGTATAGCTTGCTATGCAAGTCCCTGATCACATGGGTGGCCCTCCTCTGGAGCTTCTCGAGCTTTAGCACGTCCTTGTTGAACTGTGGCGTCCGGAACTGGACACAATACTCCAGCTGTAGCTACACCAATGTTGAGTAAAGTGGGAGAATCACTTCTCTGGTTTTACTGGAGATGCATTAATTGATGCATGCCAGACTTTCATTGGTCCTAGCAGCTACTGCGTTGCATTGCCAGCTTATATTCATGTTGGGGTCTATTGTTATTCCCAGATCCCTTTCATCTGTAGCACTGGTCATGTTAGCGATGCCCAGTCTGTAGGTGTACTGGGGTTCTTCCATCCCAGGTGCCCCACTTTGCATTTCTCTACAATGAACCTCATCTGGTTCTGTTCTGCCCAACATGCCAGCCTGTCTAAGTCTGCTTATATCTGCAGCCTACCTGCGGGTGTGTCCACGCAACCCCATATCTTCAGGTTGTCCGCATTTGGCCTTTTTACCCCCTCATGCAGGACATTGATAAAGAAGTTGAACAGCACTGGGCTAAGTATTGACCCCTGGGGTATGCCACTGCCTACGTCTCACCAGGACGACACCAATCCATTCATTTGGACTCTCTGTGTTCTACCCTGCAACCAGTTTCGCACCCACTTGATGATCCTGCAGTTCAGCCCGATATCTTCCAGTTTTCTGATCAATACCTCCTGGGATACCAGGTCAAAGGCTTCCTGGAAGTCAAGGTATGTGATGGCAACTGCTTTTCTCTTGTCCAGGTGATAAGTCACCTGATCATAGAAAGAAATAAGGTTGGTCAGACAAGACCTGCCCATGATTAAGCCATGCTGGCTGTCATTCAATATCATGCCTTCTGCAAGTCTGTCACATACAGCCTCTTTGATGAATGTTTCTAGGATTTTTCCTGGAATAGAAGTTAAGCTAATTGACCTGTAGTTCCCCAGTCATCACACTTCTCCTTCTTGAAGTGGGGCACAACACTGGCCTGCTTCCAGTCCTTGGAGATTTTGAAAGAACTTTGCTTGGGGCTTTGTGATTACTTCAGCCAACTCTTGCATCACTCCTGGGTGGAGTTCATCTGGTCCAGCTGATTTATATACATGTAATTTCTTAAATTGCTCATATGCCAGTTCTAGGGCAATGGTGGGAATGGCATCAATCCTGTCCTGCTTGTTCTGTGCCTTACCTGTGTCACAGGCCAGCAGGGCACTGTGAATATATCAATTTAGTTGCAGACTGACCGAGCATTGCAACTTCATTAGTCATTGGGCTTTTTGGTTCGGGATCGAGGAGGTGATGTTGGGAGCAAAACAAGGACAAGTGTCACTTATAAAAAAGAATGAATTTTACTTATAAAATATAACAACAAAATATATAGTTTATACATATGACAGTTTGTAAAAAGGTTAAGCTAATAAATAAACAACATAACAATACAAGTTAAAATTGACAGCGATCATAAAAACAGAAAGACAAATAAACCAAGAGTTCCCACTTGGTTAGCAACTTATCAATAGTCCCTCAGTCTGGTACACGTTAAGTTGATTCAGCGAAGTCAGGTGTCCCTGACCCATGCTGTCAGAGAGAGACCCGGGGGGAAGATCCCTCAGTCAGGATCTGGTCTTCGTTCACACAGGGAGTAAGAGAGATATGGGGGAATGGGACAGCAATGACCCTTCTGTTCCATCCTTCCTGCGGGTCACTTACCATGTGTGTTCTTTTATATTCTGTCTATGCTAATCTGTTGGCTATATAGCCATTTAGAATTTTATTTTATAGTTGTTATCCTATGGGGTTAAAAGGTGTTAGAAATCATTACAATAAGTTACTGCCCAAGCTTGGGTTTACCCAAGAAGCAAATCACACCACATCACTTTGGGGTCTGAGATTAACATGTCCCCATCCAAGTTCAACCCTTTACTAACTCTAAGCAAAATTATTAAATCAGCTAGGTTTGCAGTTTCACTTTTTAGTTTTGCTTTTTAAGACTCATGCTTATTCTATATTCAGTACAACAGCTATATATATTCCAGACAGGCCAGAAACATCTACAAAAAACCAGTTTCATAAGCGCTATTTCAAATATCTTCAAAAAGCAGATTTCTTTTTTATATAAGTTGCTCATTAACCGTTTTGGTTTTGGCCATCACATACTTGGCATGTTGTTCTCCTTGGTCTTGTGAAGACCAAGGCAAAATAGTCACTTAGGAGTTTCGTTTTTCCCTGAGTGGTAGTGACCAGATATCCTGAGGCACTGAGCAGCAGCCCCACACTCCCATTGGTTTTCCTTTTACTCCCTATGTAGTGAAAGAAGGACTTCTTGTTTTCTTGATTCATGTAGCTAGTTTTGGATTTGGTTTCTGCCTCAGCTTGCCTAATCAGTTTTCTACAACTGCGGGCCATTGTCAAGTATTTTTCCTTGGAGGCTGTCCCGAGCTTCCATTGTTTGTACACCTCTTCCTTTTTCTATAGGAGGACTGCAACTTCCCTGCTTAGCCAAGAAGATTTTTTGATCCTTCTACTACTTTTTCTCCACACGGGAATGGATTTTCTCTGAGCTTTAAGGATTGTGTCCTTAAGGAACAACTATTCTTCTTGTGCTCCCTTTACCTGTGGTCCTTGGTCTTTCAGATCATTCTCTACTAGTGACCTGAGCTTATTAAAATTCACGTTTTTGAAGTCTAAGACTTCAAGCTTGGTATCTGTTTTGTTAGCCTTGTGACAGACCATGAACATAATGATTTCATGGACACTATTGCCTAGGCTGCCCTCTACATTTAATTTGGTCATCAGGTCATCCCCTTTGGCTATCCCTCACTGGCCAGGACCAGGTCAAGAAGTGCATCGCCTGCAGGTGGCCTGTGCACCTCCTGAGTCAAAAAAAAGCTCTTTGGTGCTGGTCAGGAAGGATCGTGATCTGAGCTGGCTGAGCATTCCTCCCAGGAGATGTCTGGGTAGTTGAAGTCACCCATGACAACCATGTCGCATGCACGCAGAGCCTCTGTTAGTTCACAGGCAAACACTAGATCACATTCCTCCCCTTGGTTAGGTGGCCTGTAGTATACACCTACAGTCAGGCCTCTCTCGTCATGCTTCGTGGTGACCCAGAGGATTTCAAGCTGTTCTTTTTTGGGGTTGACATCGGCCTGTAGGGAGGTATATTGCTCCTTCGCATAGAAGGCAACACCCCCATATCTCTTCCCTGCTCAATCCCATCTGTGAAGAACGTAGCCCTTTATGGTTATGCTCTAGTTATGAGAGGAGTCCCACCAGGTCTCCATGATCCTTACTAGAGCGTAGTGCCCAGTGTAAAGCAGGATGACTAGTTCCTCCTGCTTGTTCCCCATGCCTCTGGTGTTGGTGTACAGGGACCTAAGTCCTTTTACTGAGGTCACTGGCTGCCTGTTGCATTGAAGGGAAGCTGTTTTCTCAGCTCCCATAAGAGTGGCTTGCTTGGTTTCATTGTTAATGGACCTTTCGTATATATTGGTTCCCTGAGTAAGCTCCAGTTCATGTTTCCCCATCTCACTGAGACCTTAGTTTAAAAGCCTAAGAGATTGGCCATCCTGGCTGAGAAAAGAGACTTACCTATTAAGCAATAGCAAATCATGCTGTGAAGAAGCAACAACTTTCAGAGCTGCAGTAGGAGTTCTGCATCTGTGTTCAAGTCTCTAGTCAGAATGCTTCTCTCATTCAAGAGCACCACCTCCTTCATCCTCAGTGAAAGACAGAAAAGGTTCATTTTCATTTACTCTGGGTTGAAAGCATCCACTGTGACTGTGACTGCAGAACAGATGACACAGTAAAGCCTTGCTCTCTTTTACCTCATTTTACCTTGTTCATCTGACTATATCATTAATGACACGACAAGCCATAGTGCTTCTAGGGGTGATAGTTTCTACTACCAGTTTGAACCCTGTAGTCCAAATTAAATTAAGTTAATTTTAAGGGAAGCCAGGCACCTCACTTAGGCTTTTTCTAACTCCTACTAGATGCCTAGCTGCATTTTTGGTCACCTGTATACCTTTTATAATTCTGGTTCCAGATCTCTAACCATGTTCAGGTCAGGTCTAATTAAGATAATTGAACTAGAGCTGGTAATAGGTCTACACTGAAGAACCTGTTTTTCAGAAGTGTAGAATATCTGCAGCTAGTCTATCTTCTGGTATTGGTAAGAGCAATACAGCTGCAGTAGTGCATAGTGGGAGGAAGAGTGACAAAAATGTCTAGCATATACACTCAAAGTATTCCAGCACTGGTCCTGAAATCATGCACCTTATTCTCTATTTACCACATAATTTGGAGAAGGTTGCCTTTTATTTATCAAGACTTCTGTAGTGCCAATGATTGTGGCTTCTTCCCTACCTCTTGTAAGGGGAAGCCATCCTCAGGGTAGCTCCTCTTTCCATTCTGTTCATTTACTTCCTGGAGAGGAAAAAATGCAATGGCTTCTGTGTATACCTACTCTTTAAAGGTAGCTGTCCTGCTGAGAGTCCTAGACACATACATTCACATGTCTGTATACATTCTGCTGTAGCTTAAGTTGCAAATAGTACAGAGAACTGCAGTTTAGCAATACAACCCAGGATCCATTGCCCTTTTAAAATGCAAGGAAACATTAAATTTTAGCATTAAGTTTTTAAACACTTTTTTTCTCCCATAAAACATAAGTCCAGGCCTGATTTAACTTTGATACTCTCCCTTCAAGCCTTAAGACCTGCAGTTTCAACACTTGCCTCCAGCAACATCAATATTATTTTACACTTGCCATTACAGATGCAAAAGTATGGGGCCAAATAACTATGCTTATATTTAACCATGAAAAAATAGATGGGCAATATCTAGCTTCAAGGCTAAGTACAGACAATCAAAAAGCTTGAGACTGCATCAATTCAGTCTTAGCAGGTTAGTCTAAACTGCACAGATTAAATTGAAACAGAAATGAACAGACATTTACTTTTGATTCAGGAAACACAGCCACATGCCGGCAGTGGCTCAGGGCAGAAGACAGGGGGTGCTACAGCATGACTCTCTGGCTATATTCACTTCATCTTCCTGCTGCCCCAGAGGCCTCTAGGATTTGCTGTCCAGAATTATAGCAGCTGGAGTCTGCCAGGTTGCTTATTACTTCTTCCTCCTGCTCCCAGGTGCCTCTGGGATTTGTAGGCCACAGCTGCAGCCAGCAGTAAGTTTGAGCAGGGGAAGAAGTGGTGTTTAGTCCCTTTCCCTGGTCCCAGGCCCTAGTTTGGGTTTGCTTAGGGGGTGCAGTCCCCCCATAGACTGGGCTGCATCCCCAGCCTGACTTCCCTACTCCCTCCTTTGTCAGCCAGCCTCCACTGCTCCAGCTAGGGAGCAGAGGGGTAGAGCCAGCCCTGCTCTCTGGAGCAGACAGAACAGCCCAACCCAAGGCTGCAAAGCATGCTGGGATGCTGGGGAACTGTAATTTTACTTGAATCAGGAAGGGGTATGGGACAGAAGCTTTATAAACCAGTTCAACCCAAATCAGTTAAGTCTCATACTACGTGCAACCAGGTTTATTTCAAATCAGTTTCAGCTATTTTGAAACTGGTTTATGTGCACTGAGCTTCTGTTCTGTTACAAGTTTAAACCAGTTTCTGATCACTTAAACCAGTTTATGTGCAACTTCTGGCCCTAGCTCAAGAGTCTATTGAAAACCAAATGCGAAACATTTCCTGCTTCTCTAGCAGGCACAGCTAAGATGAGGGAATTTTCACCTACTAAAACTGGAAATTAATTCAATCTCCACCTATACCATAACAGAGGAAACTTTTCCCCTGAACTTGATGGGGGGGGGGGAGGTGCAGTGAGTAGATGGAAAGCAAAGACTTTGAATAATGTGTGAGAGAAAAAGGCAGGAAGGAAATAAATACAAACCTTCTGGAAGGCATTTTGCTTTAGGACCCTTCAATACATGTTTCCTGTACCTGCCAGCCTCTTCAACAACTCTCACTCTGTAGTTTCCCCAAAAATTAGCTTTCTTTTTTCCTCTTTATTACATTTTGTTAGATCTCTGTTTACATTTCTTGCAGATATCCCTGTGTATTGGACTTGTCTAGTCCCTTTTCAGGTTACCTAATTAGCCCTCATGCTTTTGGAGAGAGCATAGTATCCTCTGAAAACTGAAAAGAAAATTATCTAAAATACAGGAGAAAAATAAAGCTAGAATTCACCAAACACAAACACTCAGCAATTCTTGGGTTGCTTTGGCTGGAGATACTCTAACAGTAGCCTTGCATGGAATAATTTGGCTAAAATCAGAAGTTTTAGGCATACAGAATAATTTTAAATAAACATTAACCCAATAGCTTTTAACAACAAAAACGGCTGGACTGAAATTTAGAATTGGTTATCTTAGAATTGTATGATCTTAGATCATCTTAAATTTTCATAGGACAGATCCTGAACTCTATAGTTCAGGCACAACTAACTCAATTTTTTGGAAATTTTGTCTGAATAAGAACTGAGAAAAATTTTCAAGATTGATAGTACAGTCTTAAATATTTGAGAGGCATTTCCATGTTAAAATAATGGGGAAATAAATAAGCATAGTGGAATCTGGTTAATTGGTCAGTGGAACAGCTCATCACTATGATCTTATTAATTGGTGTGTTAAATCTGTACTAGAGTCTTACAGATTCATACACAAAGCACTATGGCTAATTTTCATGTCTTAAAGAGAAATGAGTTATTTCCATATATCAGCTTACTAAATTTTATACACTCCATGCCCAATAAATAGTAGCTGTAAAAGGCACTGTCCTGGCCTCTCCAAGGCTGCTGATGTTGCAAAACATGAAAATTCTTCAGTTTTTCCAAGCTGGTTGGGAGATAATTCTTGTAATCTGCTTAAAACAATTTGTGATGAATCTGGAGACCAAATTTATCTTTCATTCAACTTTACTGAAGTCACTCCAGGAATGAGATTATAGTTTCATAGTTGGTAGGGTTGGAAGAAACCTGAGCAGATCATCAGGTCCAAAACCCTGGCATGGTCAGGAAAGAATGCTGGGATCAAACGAGCACGGTGAGGCGTTCATCCAGCCTCCTTTTAAAGACCCCTAGGGTAGGAGCCAGCAGCACTTCTCTTGGAAGTTGGTTCCAGATCCTAGCCTCCCTGACAGTGAAGTAGCACCTCCTGATATCTAGCCTGAATCTACCCTCTACCAGTTTGTGACTGTTATTTCTTGTCACTCCTGGTAGTGCTCAGGGGAACAGGGACCCTTCCAAAGCCTGTTGAGCCCCCCTGACTAGTTTGTAAACAGCCATTAGATACTCCTCTCAGCCTTCTCTTGTGGAGGCTGAACAGGTTCAGGTCCCTTAGCCTCTCCTCATAAGGCCTGCCCTGCTGCCCCTTGATCATGCTGGTGGCCCTCCTCTGGACCCTTTCCATGTTGTCGACATCCCTCCTGAAGTGCGGCGGCCCAGAACTGGATGCAATACTCCAACTGCAGCCGGACCAGTGTTGCATAGAGGGGGAGGATCACCTCCTCGGACTTGCTCGAGATGCATCTGTGGATGCATGACGAGGTACAGTTTGCCTTCCTGACCATGTCCCCACACTGTCGGCCCATGTTCATTTTGGCATCAATAAATGACTTCAGATCCTTTTCTGCCTCTGCACTGACGAGAAGGGAGTTCCCCAGCCTGTAGGCATGTTGCTGGTTCTTCCCCACCAAGGTGCAGCACCCTGCACTTGTCAGTGTCGAAACCCATCCTGTTCTCATCTGCCCACCCCTGTAACCTGTCCAGGTCTGATTGCAGCCTATTCCTCCTTTCTAGTGTGCCCACTTCTCCCCACATCTTAGTGTTGTCTGCAAATTTGAACAGGGTGCTTTTTGCCCTCTTGTCCAAGCACTGATGAAGATGTTGAACAGTGCAAGCCCCAGGACCGAGCCCCGTGGAACCCCACTGCCCACATCCCTCCAGGTCAAATAAGACCCATCCACCACCACTCTCTGGGTGCAGCCCTCCAGCCAGTTAGTGACCCATCTGACCATGTAGGTATCGACACCACAATCTCCTAATTTTTTAATGAGGATGGGGTGAGAGACAGTGTCAAAGTCATATCCAGAAAGACTACATCCATCGCGACACCTGCATCCAAGGATTTTGTGACCTGGTCATAGAAGGCCACCAGGTTGGTCTGACAGGACCTTCCTCTAATGAACCCATGTTGGTTGCCCCTGAGTATAATCTCCTGTTGGCCCCTTGCGGACATGCGCCAGGATAACTCTCTCAAAAAGCTTCCCCAGAACCAAGGTAAGACTAAGAGGCCTATAGTTTCCTGGGTCCTCCTTCCTGCCTTTTTTGAAAATGGGGACCACACTGGCCTTTTTCCAGTCCTCTGGCACCACACCAAAGCACCAGAGTGCTCGTAAAACCGTGCCAGGGTCCCACAATGACCTCTGCTAATTCCCTCAGCACTCTGGGGTAGAGATCGTCAGGACCTGCTGGATGGAACCAAGCAATATAAATATATTTTAATTAAGTATTCTACTTTCACATTATTTTTTTTGTTTGAGAAAAAGCAGAAAATAAAGCATTTCAAGTTATTTATGAATCTATGTTATATATGATGCAGTGCCAGAGGTTTATTTAAAGAGTAGCACAATATCTGCAAGCACAGATAGACAAGCCAGAATGGATGTACAGCATGCTTGTGTGAACTAGTTTTGCACTGTGCCTTAAAGTGAAATCACTCTGACAAAAAGCTGAACTCTTTCTATCATGTGTGCAGAAGAGATGGATACACACAAATTATTAAAATACACTTCTACTTGAAAAGTGACTTTACCTGGAATTGTGGTGGCTCAGCACATCTAAAAGCCAGAGTGTAGAGTTTTCATCTTTGAGAACCCAGGACCCTGGCAGACATTACACTTAAGATGTGATTAGTCTGTTAACAACATTTCAAGTAGTAACCTGGCCATACATTCAGGGAATTAATTGCACCATTAAAATTGTATATTTTTGTGGCTAATTTTCATTGTACCTTAAACTGAACACATGGCAGGACCACACTCGGGTCCCTAGGTAGTTTTGGTGGGGTCCCATCCAACAATCAGCTGATCATCAGCAGAATTGGGACCACACTGGGACTGAAACTGCCCATTAATTCATATGTAGTTTTTGCTTTGTCACTTCTGTAACATCTGTTGGTAAGTATATTTCAGGTAAAAGCTGAGGTTCTCAATGAAATACAATAACTTTGGTCTTTTTTTTCCTCCCTGGATCAGGAGAGTCTTCTGGAATTATATTTATTGTAACACCCCAGCTGCCTGTGCATGCACACACTCTGGGTATATACTGTGTGTTTTTGTAGGCAAAATGGCCCTGTGTTTTCACCACGTGCTTAGCACCATGGCAAGCTGGGTTTGTATCTGGGGCAAATATGTAAAACCCTCTGGCCTCATTGGCCAGGGGAAGCAGAGGTTTTCTCAGACTGACTGGTTGGGAAAGGAACTGGGGAATGGTGCTCCTTGACTGGACAAGGCCAGGGTGATGTCATACAAAGGGATATAAGGGGCATCACACTGGTTTGGGGGAGGAGAAACAGCTGCTGAGGAGTGTAGTTTTTTCCATGGGAGAAGCAGTGCAGCTAGTGAAAAGGGAGGCTCAGGTAGTTGGGCGAGAGAGAGGAAGTTGTCCTAGTGTCTGGGAACTCCTCTCTCCTCTTCTTTCTCCTTTTTTTTCTCCCCCCCAAGGGATTAATATTGGGGGGAAAAAGCATTGGTTCCTTGGGTTTGCTGGCCAGGATTTAGGCCTGGCAGTGTTGGAGCCTGGGTATTCCTAGTCCTGCCAGCTTTGGGCCAGCTGTAACCATTAATCAAGTTGGTTCCTTTGTAGCTTTCATTTTATGAAATGAAATGTAGCTTTCATTTTAGCAGGCCATATAATCAGCCCAGAAGTGCAGGATATGTGCATGGTGTCTGCAACCAGTCATTCCTCACACACACAGCTTCTTGGAAGCAAAGACTGCTATGCCACTATCCATCCAAGAGCACTGAAGGGCCCCTTGCACTACTAAAGCACCCCCACTCTCAAGCAGCTTCCCCCTACTGCAGAGCAACCATAGACTATGTTGTATAGTTAGTAGCATTTCATGTTGCATTTGGTGTTTCTTCCTGTTTCCTGTATTTAAGCTGTTGGGGTTTTTTTGTTTTGTTTTGTTTGGGGGGGGGGGGTTTGGG
>JAGPOW010001918.1:37461758-37500403 GCA_030014935.1 Caiman crocodilus | reverse complement strand
GGGTAGAAATGTATTATCAAACAGAGGCTTTTGCACAGAACTGGACATAGTTGGATTCTGGATTAGACAGATATCCTCTAGAAGCTACTTGCATAGGAGGGCCTGTGCAACAAGAGGACTTTGTTCCCAGCCGGAGCTTGTTAAGTTGCTGGTCCCAGAAGGATGGGCTGCTCTACCAGTTTCTGATTACAGGCTTGACCACTGCTCCTGTTGCAGCCTGACCTAGTGATAGCTTCGAAGATCAGAGTCAAAATTTTGAGCAGGCAGTGGCAGCAGAAGTAAGATTATAGGGGTGATGTGCTTGCACCAGCCTGCACCACCAATAATGCAGATATTTAAAAACTGAAGCCCCAGCACTAACCTGCTGAGAGGGAGTTCTCTTAATCCTGTGTGGACATGACAAATGCAATGATCACGATGGCCAGGCCCTCACACCTAGAAAAGAAAAGAATTTACAAACAAGCTGCAGCTGGATGATGGCTCATCCCGGGTGTTACCTAACTGCATTTAGGGAGGAAATGAACCCTATCCAAGACTTCAGTGCTGGCACTGCAGCCCAGGCCCCAACTTCCGTTGGTGCCGGCGCTCCCCACCTCTGCCACAGGCGAGACCCCTCGGAGCGGCCCCTGGGCCAGTGACTCCCGGGCAGGGCGCCGCGCGCCTCCAGCACAGCTGGGCGAGCCCGGAGACGTCAAACAGGAATCCGCGGTTTGAGAACCACCCTGGCCGGCCGCGGTCTTTCTGAGTGGTTTTTGCACGGGAGAATTACTTTTCTGCAGTCAAAAAGGAGGTGAAGAAGGCAGTTTCCGAGGGCAACTCCGGGTGTCCGTGGTGGAGAACGGAGAAATCCCCCAGACTGGGGATTTCCACCTCGCTCAGGCTGGAGGCGCCCTAGGAGGCCGTAGTCCCGAGGACCGCCCGGCTCGTGGTGGCGGCCTGCGGAAGGCCCCGGACGGCTGCGGCTCCGTTTGACGCTCCGGGTTCATCCCGGGATGCAGGTTTGTGCCCGGCCCGAGCCGCTGCTGGAAGAAGCGAAGCCGTGTCCGGGGCGGGGCGGGCGCACCTGCGCGGGGCGGGGCGGGGCGGGGCGCGCGCACCTGTTCGCTGGCCTCGCGGGCCGGGCCGGGCGCTGGCTGCGGACCATGGCTTGGCTGCTCCGTTCCCTGCTCGGCTCCCAGCTCGTCGCCCGTTTCCAGCGCCGCTGCGGGCTCTTCCCCGTCGCCGAGGCCCCGCCCCGGGACCCCTGCAACGGGCCCGGCCGCCGCCCACAGGTAACCCGCCGCCGCCGCCGCGCGCTCTAGCACGGCCCCCAGCTCCGGCTGCGGGAGCGCGCGTGCGAGCTGGCGGCGCTCCTGCCGCGCCCGGGCCTCGGGCCGGGCTGAGCCCCAGGGTCCGTGCGTGCTGGGGCGGTGAGGAGGAGCTGGGCCTCTCCAAGCCCCGCACCCCCCCTCCCCACAGCCGCGGACCTGGAGGATGCTGCGGGTCGGGCCGTGGGACCTGGGCCCAGGATTGCTGCTTTCGAGACCTGCCCGAGTGTGCTCTCTGCAGTCGTGGAGGAGCAGGCTGTGCCTGGCCCCGGACTTGGGCGACACAAGGGCAGAGGGGCTCTTTCCAGCCTGCTCCAGCCAGTGACGGACCTACATTTTTGGGGCCCTGAAACTTGAACTGTTATGGGGGCCCTTTCGCAACCAGCAACGAGGTCTGGGTAATCACTGTTATCTTCTTCAATGGGGTTGTTCCACGACAGATCACCACAAATTTTTTGAAAATGTAACCACTACATCTCAGATTTTGATTAAAATTGCTGTACTGGATTATCTCGCATGTCAAAGTCACTGGCATGAATAATAATCTCCTATGCCTTATAGTTTTCAAGTTATGGGGGGATGAAAATTAGGGAAATGTTATTATATACATGCATGGTGTATCATAGCCTACATGATACTTTGTAATAACCTTTTAATTTTTATTTTAACTATTATTTTGTATTGAATTACACTATATTATTAATATTTTTTTTAAACCCCTTTTCATACAGTAGACCCAAAATTTTTAAGCAATGTGGACTAAAGTTGCTTCTGGGGCCCCTCTGGGATTAGGGGCCCTGAAGCTTAAGCTTCATTAGTTTTATAGTAGATCTGCCCCTGGCTCCAGCTAGATTTGAGCAAGGACTGTCAGGCTAGGGAGCCCCTGAGGTGCCCGGGCAAGGCAGCCTCCGGGCAGAGTTGGCAGCAGTTGCATGCTACAGGGATCCTCCATGTGTTTGTTTCCTTTGCCTGTTGTTAAGGGTAAGCCACAGGCATGACAACTGGAAATCTTGCTTTCAGTGTTTATCCGTGACTTCTGCTTGCTCTAAGTTTATAGGGTTTAGGTGTATAATATAACTCCTTGTTTTTTATGAATTCATTGGATGCACTGTGTACAGACTTTAACCTTTTTCAGATAGACATAGGCTGCTTTCCAACTGCACGTGTACTTTGCATGCATCTGAAACATTATGGATACATGTTTATTTGATACCTGTCCTAGTCTTTTTTTGGTTGCTCACACATGTATTTACTTGTTGGGGGTGGGGGGGTGTTGGGATATGTACTAATGTCTTTCCATGAAGAAGACTGATGTTGTAGTCCTACAAACCACCAAGAGATGCATTTCCAGTCTAGTTGAAACTAGAAAATGAGACTTGTACTGCTTTAGTGACAGACTGCCAAGCAGCGAGCAGGCTGGCTGAAGGGGAAAAATGCCATAGCAGTGTCTGATGTAAAGGGATATTTTCTGGTGTCCCTTCTCAAAGGAACTGCACAGGTGGAGAAATAGGGTGATTTATTTTTCTATGTTACCATCTTCCAGTCTGAACTTATGACCTCCTGCAAAATATTATTGCTGGCTCTATGGGCTGTTGCTGGAAGTAAGATGGTAATTGTGTGTGAACAGGAATCTGAAATTTGAGCGCAATTTCCCCCCCCCCCATAAAAACTTGTTTTGTAGCTCTTGTTTACCTTTGCTCTTGCAACTCATCAAGAAAATATGAGGAAAATGAACAGGACTGTGTGAGAGAAGTGCTGGAGAGGTTATGAAGAAAAAATAGTGTAGGAAAAGGAAGTGAACATATCCTATGCAGGACTTAAAAAAAGGTGTAATTTGGTATAGCTCCACTGCCAGTGTAAGGATCCAACCCCATATTTCCAGTATTGTGTTACAGGTCAAAAGGCATGTTCTGGGACATAAGTAAAGAAAAGCAACTGAATGAAATTAGAATAAGTAGGAAGTGAACACAAAGTCGCACCTACAGTGCTGTAGCAAGGAAGTCTGATGCCTGCGGCAGCTCACCCTTGCCCTACACACTGATCCGAGAGTCACACGCCCCCCCCCCATACTTGTCCAGGGGTACATGCAGCAGCAGGAGCTACCTCCCCCCATCCCCATGCCCCACCAAATGAACCATTTGTGGCTGCAAGTGGGCAATGTCCCACCCCAGCAGGGCAGCATCTGTTGGTGCCCCTTCGTTTCAGCATCTGGGGCAGTTGGTTTGCTTGCCCCTCTCTTGCTACAGTACTGGACACCTTTCTACTGAAAGATATGTTTTGTTTTTTGTTTTGTTTTTCATTTTGAACAAAAATGGTTAACAGTAGAACTGTGTCCCTCTTAACCTAGTTTTGTCTGTAGCATGTTCCTGTAAATTCATAGTTTAGTTCATTTAGATCAACTCTGACAATTTCTGGAAATTACAAGGTAACAGAATAGCATCAGTTGTCTCCTCTACTTCAAACTCACTCTCTGGTACAGCTCTTCTATGAATTCAAGTGGTAGATTAAGGGCCCAGTCTATGCAACTAAGAATGTGAGGTAAAGTCACCATTTCCCTGAAACTACAATTAAAAAAAGCAACAAACTAAGTCAATTGCTTTTTATTGATGATGATCTCAAGTAGCAGGTTCCCTAGGAAGCACAAGCACACGTAAGGGCTTTATGTATTTTTGGAGAAACATATAGAAGGCAGTGCACATCCCTCAGCCACCTGTGAGGTTGCCAGTGCAGCTTTCAAGGTCACAAAATTTGAACAACTCCATTTTAAGCTTTAGGGAATAGTATGGCAACAGTAGCTTTCTACATACTTCAGCATCATCTTTCTCAACTCCACATTTTGGAAGGCACAGGAGAGGAAGGGAAATAGGAGATGGCTAATTTGTATGTGTTTTCATTTCCCCTCTAAATTAAAGGAAAAACAGGTTTCTCCAAAATTTTTTTTTTTTTTTTTTTTAAGAGTACGGTATTAAGTGCATTAAAAAGCCTATATTTCAAATGTTACTGTAGTAAAGTTATCTTTTCTTCAATCCTTAACCATACAGATGTATTTCTTCTGAAAAGGCTGAGGCCTCTGAGGAATAGAAAAAAAATCCTGGTCTAAAAGAAGAGTTTAGAAGATGAAGAAGGGGGGGATGAGAGTAGGAGGGAATGAATTCCAGAAATAGACCAAAAAGATGGGTATTTTAAAAGTAAAAGTAGTCTTTGGCCATCAGGAGAAACCTTTTCTTCGTTCCATGCTTTGTAGAGGAAAGCTCACCAGGAGCATATTTAGATAGGAAAGGATTTGCCTTGGAATACTGGTTCTCAGCATTTTCCTCGAGGCCTTCCTTCCACTGCTTTTCAGTGTGTTCTCTAGTCAGGACCATCGTCACCTCTTTCACTTTGTCAAGAGTCAGTAGAACTTGATCCGTGTGTTGCCAGTTACTAATATCTTTCAGGCTACCAACTACATAACTGCTCTGAGAAGCAGGAAATAAAGATACAATATACCTATATATGTTTTCTTCTCCATGATAAGTCAAGGGCTGGAGGCAGGAGAAGGGAGGAGGAAACTTAATTTGTTAATTTCTTGCAAATGGTTCATTACAAATCAAGGAGAATTGCCTTTACAGCGCAGAGGATTAAGGTTTTATGGATATGTTTATTTAAAACAAGAATACATATAAACTCTATGTTGAGAAGCATAAGGCAGCAAGATGTCAGAGAGATGGGGAAAACTAAAGAGTCTCCTTTTTGGCAGGGAAAAATCAAATAGTTTGCTATAATGCAGCCTGCAGTCTATTGTTAATGAAAAAAGTAATGGTTTCCATTACAGCCAAACTTAGAGCCCAGAGGCCGTAAAGAAGACTTTAAGAGAAAAAGACCAAATTGATCTATTTCTCAGGGAGTTAGTTTAAGCCAGTGATGCTCAAACTTTTGGCCCTGTGGGCACTGTGTAGTGCACAGGGCCATGTTGTTTGGCCTGTAGAGTGCTCAATGGGTCCAGAAATTTGGCAGCAGAGGAACAGTAATTTAATGCTGGCACTATCACCCTCCTTTCCTGCCCCAACTACATTTTCAGACCCTGTGGGCTGGATAACAGCTCCAGGAGCTGGACTTGGCCCACAGACCAGGGGTTGAACACCCCTGATTTAAGCTATGCTAAAGTTTACTGGCATAAGCTGCATTTACAGTAAGAAATTGCTTGATTTAGTTCTACCTGTGTAGTTATACCAATAAACCTTACAAGAGGAGGTAAGTCCTCTGCCTTATTCCTGTTTTCACAGCATTTCTTTGAAAATATGAAACATTGATTCAGAAAAAAAATGAATTAGTAAATATTCCACTAGAAATAATTTAATTGGTGAAAGGCATGCATGAATAACGAGACTTCTGGCACTGTTTTCACTTGTATAATGAAAGGGATGTCAATTAGACTCCTAATAAATGCTTAAAAAAAAGAAAAAAGCAGCGTGGAGAAAGTATATTTTTATTGTAGCACAAACCAGAATTGGCAGACTTTTCAAAAGAAATTGCTTTGGCAACCGTTTGCATGAATCAGCCATCTTCAAAAAGAAAAGAGAACCAATACTTTCTATACCTCTTTCATTAAGCCCTGGCTTGCACAGAATTGTTCCTGAGAAACCCAAGTACAAAACCTGTATGAAAGTTTTATAGGTATATAAACCTGGGTTTGTACTGGTTTAGCTTATGCAGACAGCTTTACACATTTAAACTACACTAGGTTCACATACAAAGTGTGTAAAATACACTTTTGCACCAGTTTAGTTTAGACAAAGTTGTCCTGTAATCAGGTTTTAAGATGAATGTCATGTAACTTCTGCATGTTTAGACAAGGCCTGAACAAAACTATATATCCATTCGAGACCTCCAACTTACCTGCTTGCAAGGTGTGACAATTTTTTTTGTGCACCGGGTGACCAGCAAGTGGCCTGCACAGACCAGAGATACTTGTGGCAAGGGCAGAGGAGAACTGTTTGCCTCAAAATTCTTTACAGGAAAAGACCCCTCTTGTCTGAATCTTCACTTGTATGAAAGAAGTCATTACTTCAGATACCAGACCATAAAATAGGAAGTTAGGATGTGAAGTGCTGTCATCTATGTGTAGTAATACCTACAAGCAGGTTTAATATTGAATTATATAATTCTGGTAATTGAAGTAATCCTTCCAAGGAAAAGTAAGAAAACCAGATTGCAAGAATGGGCTGGGTAGGGATGGATGAGCTAGCTGGTGGGTTGGTGCACCAAGAGTCACTAGGGCCAAGGGATTAAAATCTTCTGTCTTGCTAGAAGATGCAATTATTTAGTGAGCCCAGCTGCCTTAGTGCTTCATCTGCTGCTTGTCTTGTGTTTGGACTTCAGCATTTCTTATATGACGCCTATGTTGTCAATTATTTCCTGAAGAATAGGAACTGAATAGAATATTACCCTACCGATACTTTTTTTTTTTATTCTAAACATTTTCATAACAGGGTTTATGATTGTTTAACACTGATGACACTAGCCAAGTGTGTCTGACTCCAAATGAACCTCATGAGACAGCCTGCTGGTGCCTTAATACTTTAACTCAAGCAACATATCTCTGCTTTGGAATGAAAAGTCCTGGGCTCAATCATGAATTCATCTACTGAGCAGTCATTACATAGAGAGCGTGTTGAAGCTTAGCTGAAATGAAAAGCTTCTCTCATCATCAGATTTATCTATAGCGGGGATGCTCAAGCTCCAGCCCACAGAGCTGTCACATTTGACCCATGGGTCCAGAAACTTGGCGGCAGGGGAGTGCTGACCACCCTCCCCTCCCTCTGCCAAATCCCCAGACCCCGTTCCCTGTGTGCCTGGTCAGAGCCAAGCTATGTTCCATTCCCCTTTGTGGCTGGGCCTTCCCTGCTTCTGCACTGGGGCAAAACCATGTCCCCTTCTCCCCTTCCCATAAGGGCTGGGCCATGCCCCCTTCCCTCTCCATTGGGCCAGGTCAAGCTCTGTGGGGCTGTGCAGACTGCCCCTCCCCATCCCTCTGTCCCACAAGGCCAGATGGTGCCCACTGTGCCTGTCTGGGCACTGGATCAGGAGCACTGGCTGGATCTGGCCTGTGGACAGACAGGGCACTGCCAATCCAGCATACTAGGCAAAAAGGTTGGGCACCATTGCTTTATAGGAATTGCCTGAAGGACCTTCTTAGCCTGCTTGATTAAAAACCTTCATAGCAGCTGTTGGGAGAAACACTGACCTCAGCCTTAGGGTGAGAATGAAAATTGGAGGGGATAGGTTTCCTAAACAGACATAGTGGAATTATAATCTTAAGAAAAGCGAGGTTGGAGAGCTAGGACCCAGTCATCAGGAGTGCTTATATGCTGATCTAAGCAAAAAAGATAATGCCTAAAGTTTTTCAAAGAAGTTTCTTTTGTAGAAAGTGGCCTGACTTGTAGCAGCAATGCCTCTGCACTTGAGGCTCAAAGTGTCTGCTATTTTTTCCTAAGGCACAGGCGGAAATGACATATGTCACATGATTGGCACCTTGGAAGTTGCTTTAAAGCCGTGCCCAAATAATGAACACAGCTCCAATCGCACAACAAATTAATTCTTATTGTATAAGGGTTCAAATGAAGCCCTTCCTAAGTGGAGCAACTTAATTTCTGTCTGCTCTAGCTGCAGCACAGCGAGCTGCAGCTACTTGTTCTGAATGGGAGGGGGAGAAGGCAGGGGTGTGCAGTCCCTTCTGGACTTTCCTCCTCCTTGCTAGAGGAGCACAAGGGAGTAGATGGGAGCCCCACTCCTTGGGGTGGGTGGAGGAGGGCGGAAGAGCTCCAATTTACTTGACCCTCACTCCAGCAGGGCTGAGAATCCCAGAAGGTACCTTCCTCCCCTACCTTCTACTCCCTCCCATCAAGAGATGGCAGCAGAGCTGGGGGCAGGTGAGGAGAGGAGAAGAGAGGAGAGGAAAGCTGGGGGGCAGGGGTGGGGAAGACCCAGCCTCTCCCACTTCCCCCAACACCTAACCCATGTTGCATTGGTGGGAGTGGACAACCGTGGGGGTGACCAAAACATCCTACCCCACCCCCTCGCGGTAAACCCGCCGGGGTTGGTAGGGGGGGGGGGGGGCTGCCGCCATAAAAGGTGAGACCCCAGCCCACCGCATGGCTTTCTAAGCAGCTCAGGCAGTGGTGGCTCCTTCTGGCTGCCACCACTGCTGACCCCTTCCTCACCCTCAAGTGTCAGGGTGTAATTTGAACCCTGTATGCAAGACATCTGTGGAGGGTACACAGAAGAAATTGTGTAATAGTGGATTTAATTTTCATTATAATAATTGGCATTTAAGGGAATATAAAATGTAGGCTGATAGGGGTATGCGGGTAGTTGGTATGTCTGGAAGGGGGTATGCAGTATGAAAAAGTTTGGGAACCTCTGGTTTAACTCATGATGATTTTGTTGACTTGACACGTGTCAGATCAATGCTTAAGATCTCAATATCGTACTGTTAGGCAGGAGGGTGAGACACAAAATCACACACACTGCACATGCAACGCTATGGATCCATGCACATATATACACACAAACACATACTTCAGTGGCTGTGTTAACACTAGGGGGCACTTGGGGGTAATTGGGGTGCTTGGTGACTAGTGAGCACTTGGGGCAGAGAAGGGGGTGGAGATGGGACCAGGAGAGCCGAGAGAATGGAGGCTGCAGGGGAAGAGCCAGCAGAGAAGCTGGAGAGGCGGCGGGGAATACCAGCGTAGAGAGCCAAGAAGTGGAGGCAGATAAGATCTGGGGAAAGAAAGCTGAAAGCCAGGGGGTAGAGGTGGAACAAAGCTGGGGGGTCAGGAGAGGTGGAGGTGATGAAGCAGGGGTGAGCTGGAGGAGCAGGAAGCTGGTAGAGAAGTCGGGATGTAGAGAGAGAGCTGAGATGGGGGTCAAAGATGGCAAAAAGCCGGGATGGGGAGCAAAGGGACAGAGGGATGGGAGTTAGACATGAGGTTGGGTCAGAGGCAGGGGCAAAAAAAGCAGATTAAGTGGGGAGCCTTAAGACAAAGGCTAGCTTGGGGTCCAAAAATATCAGTTTTATTAGAGGGGCAACACAATATATAGACCATGAAGTTACTGGTGCCCGTACACACTCACACAATAGTAGCCAGAGGAAAAAGGCTTACTAGAGGAATCGGAGTCAAGGTGGACAGAAATAGAACTTGGGTCCCTTGTTTTTAGGGAAGATGTGGATGATAGCTACCTATGCCAGGCTGAGAGTTGATTCTTGATGGCCAGTCGAGGTCTTCTCCAGCAAGGTGTTGTTCAGATGAGGTTACCGGCAGGCCTCTTGGGTGGATAGGAGGCGTTGCGTAGTGCTGGTCCTGATGGAGAGGCATCCCAAGGAGGTTGCACTCTACTACTCCTTTGATAAGGGGGGGCTATCTGTGAGTCCAGTGGGCAGGACATGCCCAGGCAAGGACCAGTCCTGCTCAGATGAGGTCATGCAGTTCCAGGTGCCCTCATTGTCTGGTGAGATACAGTGGTGGAGTTTCTGGTTTCTATTCTGTTCTTTGTTTCTATGTTGCTGGTTTCTTGGAGGGATTTTATCTTTCAAATATTGGGTCCTGGGAGTAGGTCTGTGCTTTCAGGGAGAGTCAATGCAAGGTGGTGGTCCAGTCATTGAGGTGATGGTGCAGTCGTTGGGCAGAACCTATTTTTAGGCCTGCTGCCATTATGTCTTAAGCACCCTCATTCATCCTTATTCACCCAGGAACCAATTTACATAGGAGGGATAGGTATGAGTCATAGCTGCCCCACAGTTACAATAGGCTATGCCTGGGCAGGGGACACAAAATGGAGACTTGACATTACAAGATGGAGGGTTGACATTACTTTGGTTAACTTATAGGAACAGGCGTAAATCATAGAATATCAATGTAAAACGATAAAAACTAATACATACATAATAGGAATACAATATAAAACAGTAAACATCAAGATAAAAATACCAGAACACTATTTACAATATAAAAAGGGGCTTGTCACCATAATGGCATACAAGAACTTAGCTTATCTATGACTACTTCTAACTATTTCTAAGGAATAGAGAGGGCAGAGAGAAAGTCAGAAATGGTAGGGGAAGGGAAAGGAATGTATTTTGAAATAATAAAAAAACAAACAAACCGGGGGTTTTGCTGTAATTTCTGTGAATCATCATGAGTTAGAACTCAGAGCTGCACTTCTGTCTGCACTCTTACTGATTATTGTGGGTTTTGCTTGCAAGATTTTTACATACCGGATGATGGACATTTCTCATTCATTTGTTATCAGTCCATTGCTACAAGCTGGTGAAAGATTAAACAGAAGCTCCAGCATATCTAGTACAGGCGGTCCCTGGTTAACGAACGAGTTATGTTCCTGAGACCGTCTTTAAGTTGATTTTGTATATAAGTCGGAACACATACCTTTTTAATGATCGAGGAGGCGAGGGGAGAAACCAGGCTTCACCTTAGGACAGCATCAGCCAAAAGTGGGGGTGGGAGGGTGGGAAAGAAAAATGGCAGCCAAGCGCAGAGCACAAGTGCAGAGCGCGAGCACGGTCCTGGCTCTCCCACGTGGGTGCAGCACCCAGCGGGACCCCGCGCCCCTCCCAGCCCGCACCGTTCGTAAGTACAGATGTCCGTAACTCAGACGTTCATTAACTGGGGACCGTCTGTATTCATGTTCTTTAGTTAAAAGAGCAACACTTTATTTTTTTGAAAAAAAAATCTGAAGCTAATTTAGGATTTTTAGTCTGCTGCAAAGTGTCAGATGGCTGAGGGGCCTTGCTTCAGAACTTAGGTCAAATTTGTTTCATATTCCAAGGCCTGATCCAGCCACCCTGATATTAAGCAGTGCTGTAATCTGCGAGCATTGACTGATTGTATTTCTGTTGCTGCAATGTATCTAATAATAGGTGCCCTGCTTGCTGAGCCCTGTCCAGACTTCATTTAAATTCAGGCCAATTCACTGGAGCCCTACTTAGAATGAATCCATTGCTGGTTCCTAATTTAGATAGGTAGGATGCTTACTTTGCAGCATGTAGATATTATGCCATTCAGAATTACTTTAAACAATCTGAGCATATGCACCAAGCAAACACAGACTGTATCTTTCCCTGATTCAAAGAGACACCCTATTGAAATGTATTTTGAGAAGAGAGTGCAGAGAGAATGATCTTCCAAGCCTTTATTTGAAAAAGTCTCTCTCTTCCTAATGAATTCCTATATGATCGAGTCATTCACTTTCTAGTTCTATGTTTCATATTAAGAAGTTGAAGCACTCCAAAGACAGCCAGTGGGCTCGGTGTTTGAATCCAGACAGGTTTGGATTCATCTGACCGGGCATACTAGCATAAGTTTCATACTATTGTGTTCTCCACATTTTAAATTCTCATTTAGAAAGAAAGTAAGCCTTTTTGCTGTTCTGGTCATTGAGACAGCCTCAAAAACCATGGACTAAGCAAAGGATAGAGTTACAGCTAAAGTAATTGTATGGTCCAGAGCACTTCTATCTATATGTTCATCTTTCCTGGGTATATAGCAAGTACATACTTACTATTATCTGTCTCTCAGATGAAGAACTGAAGCACAGAGGCCTCAGTGCAAAAAAAAAGGGTACTTGGATCAAGTAACACAATAATTGTATTGATGTCTAACACAGCTGAGGTTTTCATTAGGTAGCAGGTGGCCCAGTGCTTAGGTAAAGTGGAAAGATCTTCAGAAACCAGCTGGGCAAGGAGCTACCTAAGTGAACCAGGAACAAAAATCAAAAGGATGTGGTACTATGTTTTTCTTTTAAATCAGATCTAAGTCCCTCCCATCCTTTTATCTAATAAACATGATAAACGTGCTGCAGCTGCATCCCAGTCTGGTTCTGTATGCATCTCCTGGAAACATGCATGCAGGACATTTCTGCCTGGCAGAAGCACCATCTGCACCAGTGCCACAACACCATTGAAAGGATCTAGCAGCACACGGGGTGGGGGGGCACATTATCACGAAACTTCCCCCTTGCTATGTTCAGGTGACAGTGGTTAGAAGAGTATGGCTATTCAAAATGTTGAAGCTTACCCATCATTATTCCCATCCTTTGCTTTTTTTGACCTTATGCTGGTGGTTCAACACCACGTCTGTCCCTTATAAGCACCCTTTTCATTACATATCGCCAAGGGTAAAGCTCTTCCAGAAGTTCCCAAACATCCACAAGCTAATTCTCCTGGATGACTGCACACAGTTGCAAGTTAGAAATTAGTCTATTTACTAGTTGCTGAAGCTGACAAACTCCACCTGGTGGGTTAGAACTGGTCAGCATTGTTTCAGGTTGTTTTAGGTTGTGAGAATTATTTTGTCAGGATTTTGAAGAAGAAAAGATAACTGCTTTGCAACCTGTTTCTGTTTCCCAACGGTTTTTTCAGGTGTGTCTACTTCTGTCACTTACTAGTTGTGGGAAGATGGGGCTGTCCAATTTCTATGGGGTTGGGGGACATGCTACGCAGCCTACACACCACTGGGGCAGGTTCCCTATGCTTCCCTGCCACATTATGTGGGGAGTGTCATTGTCCCACCCACTACCACATGGGCTCCCAGGGTTCTGCTGCACTGCCCTCCCCCCAGGGACAGGGCAGGAAATGGAAGCTGGAGGAGGAAGGGGAAGACCTCAGTTGCTACAGCAGCAGAAACAATGTTCAGGAGTGGCAGCTGGACAGGAGTCTGTGGGCCATATGGTAACTTCTTGCAGGCCACCAGTTAGTCCCGTTCAAAACATCCTGGATTTTAACAGGCTGCATCACGTTCCATAGAAAGAGAAGAATATGGTAAAATACCAAAATGCTGAAATGCATAAATACACCAATAATCTTCACACATTTTAGCTTTCCTAGACTGAGTTGACTTCATAAACACTGGAACCCTGTGCCCATCACTGTTTATCCCCAAACTCCATAGGCCACCCTCTCCCTCTCCCTCTCCCTCTCCCTCCCATGGGTTTTCTGTATTCCTCGTCCCATAACAAAGATCACTATTCTCTTCCCCCATATACAAGGCTTTTTTCACACCCCTGTGCCCTTTATTCTCTCTTGCTTCTGGGGCTGTTGGTAGATGGTAATTTAGTCTTGCAACTGGGATATGAGGCACTTTAACCCAGATCCCCAAAACTGCACATCAAGCCATATAAGATCTATATGGCAGGATGTAGGATCATAGAAAGTTAGGGTTGGTAGGGACCTCAGGAGGTCATTTAGTCCAATCCCCTGCTCAAAGCAGGACCTTCCCCAACTAGATCATTCCAGCTAGTGCTTTGTTTAACTGTGTCTTAAAAACCTCCAAGGATGGAAATTCCACAGCCTTTCTGGGTAACCTCTTCCAGTGCTTCACCACCCTCCTAGTGAGAAAATTCTTCCTAATATCTAACCTAAACTTCCCTTGCTGCAACTTGAGACCATTGCTCCTTGTTCAGTCATATGTCACCACTGAGAACAGTGTAGCTCCACCCTCTTTCTAACCTCCTTCATGTAGCTGAAGGCTGCTATTAAGTCCCCTCTCAGACTCCTCTTCTCTGGACTAAATAAACTCAGTTCCCCCAGTCTTTCCTCATGAATCACATCCCCCAGCCCCTAAACAATTTTTGTTGCCTTCCACTGAACTTTCTCCAATTTCTTTACCTCCTTTCTGTAGTGGGGGCCCTAAAACTACACACAGTACTCCAGATGTGGCCTCACCAGTCTTGGATAGAGGGAAGTAATCACTTTCTTTGACCTAACTGGCAACATACCTACCAATGCAGCCCAGTTTGCTGTTAGCCTTCTTGGCAATAGAGGTACACTGCTGGCTGTTATTCAGTTTATTATCCATTGTAACCCTCCAGGTCTTTTTCTGAAGAGCTGCTGCCCAGCCAGTCAGCCCCCAACCTGTATTGGTGCATGGGATTGTTCTGTCCTAACCGCAGGACTTTGCGCTTGTCCTTGTTGAACCTCATGAGATTCCTTTTGGCCGAATCCTCCAATTTGTATATGTCACTTTGAATCCTAGCCCTACTCTCCTGCGTATCTACTATTTCCCTCAGTTTGGTGTCATCTGTACATTTGCTGATGGTGCACTCTATGCCATCTTCCAGGTTGTTGATGAAGACATTGACTAAAACCAGCTCCATGACTGACCCTTGGGGCACTCCACTTGACGGGCTGACTAGACATTGAGCCATTGATTACTATTCAGTGAGCCCAATGCTCCAGCCAGTTTTCTATCTAACTTACAGTCCATTCATTCAGCCCATATTTCCTTAGCTTGTCTGGGAGAATGTTGTGGGAGAACCTATTAAAAACCTTGCTAAAATCAAGGTACGCCACATCCACTGGTCTCCCAACATCCACAGAGCCAGTCACCTTGTTATAGAAGGCAATTGGGTTGGTCAGGCATGACTTGCCCCTGGTAAATCCCTGCTGATTCTTCCTAATCACCAACATCTCCAAATGGATTCCTTGAAGATCTGCTCAATGATTTTTCCAGGGACTGAGGTGAGACTGACTGACTGTAGTTCCTGGATCCTCCTTTTTTTTTCTTTCTTCAGTATGGGCATTATGTTTACCCTTTTCCAATCATCCAGGACCTCTTCTGATTATCACATAAGTTTTCAAAGATGAAGGCCAATGGCTCTGCAGTCGCATCAACCAACTCCTTCAGCACCCTCAGGTGCATTCTGTTCGGCTCCATGGACTTTTATACGTCCAGCTTTTCTAGGTAATCCCTAACCACTGAAGGCTGCTCACCTTCTTCCCAAACTGTGAAGACAGAGGCAAAACTGGCATTGAGTACTTTAGCGTTTTCTGCATCCTCTGCATCCCATTCAGTAAGGGACCCACACTTTCCCTGATTCTCCTCTTGCTACAGACATACAGTAAAAGCTTTATTATCTGGCATCCCCTGATAATTGAATGGGGAATGCCATTCTATTATCTGGCATTCCCTGAATGGGGAATGCCAGATAACAACATATGCTGGTTAATTGAGTGGCCTGGGCCACCGCTTCTCCTGCTGCATTTGGGGTGTCCCGCTGTCCCTCCCACCACATCACCACCCCTCCTGCGAGCTCTGCAGGCCCCACAGGACAGGGAGGCAGGCCGCACACAGCCTGTTATGCCCCCAAGCTGTGGGGGCTCATGAGCATGCCGGCTTGTAAGATGCCGGTTAACAGAACTTTTACTATACTTGTAGAAACCCTTCTTGTCAGCCTTCACATTTCTTGCTAGCTGCAGCTCCAATTGTGCTTTGGCTTTCCTGACTTCATCCCTGCATACCAGACCAATGCTCTTATATTCTTCCCTAGTTATTTGTTCCACTTTTAAGCTTCCTTTTTGTGATTTAGTTTACTAAAGAGTTCCCTGCTAAGCCAAGCTGATCTTCTGCCATGCTTGCTAGTCTTCCTGCACATTGGGATGGTTTGTTCTTGCACTCTCAGTAAGCCTTCTTTAAAGTACAGCTAGCTTTCCTGGACTCATCCCCCTGCCCTCAGTCTGGCTTCCCAGGGGTCCTGCCCATGAGTTCCTTAAGTGAGTTGAAGTCTGCTTTTCTGAAATCCAGGATCCTTACTCTGCAGCTCTCCATCCTTACTTTCCTTAGGATCTTTAATTCAATCATCTCGCGTTCACTGCTGCCCAAGTTGCCATCCACTACTACATCCCCCACCAATTCTTCCCTGTTTGTAAGCATTAGGTCAAGAGCCTGGCCCCTAATTGGCCACTCAGCACTTGTACCAGGAAGTTGTCCCCAATACTCTCCCAAAACATCCTAGATTGCATTTGTGTTGTTGTATTGCCCTCCAAACAGATGTCAGGGTGATTGAAGTTCTCCATAAGAACTAGGGCCTGCGATCGGGAAACTTACACAAGCTGTTTTGAAGAAACATAGTTTCTGAGGAAACTATGTTGTCATCCACCACTTCCTCCTGGTCTGGTGGTCTACATCAGACCCCCACCGTGACATCACTTTTGTTGTTCTCCCCTCTGACCCTAATCCAGAGACTTTCTCAAGAGGCCTATCTCCAGTTTCATACTGGAGCTCAGAGCAATCATATGACTCTTTACATGAAGTGCAATTCCTCCTCCTCTTCTTCCTTGTTTCTCCTTCCTGAACTGTTTGTTCCTACTCATGACAGTTCTCCATTGTACCTTTTTGAGTTTGGGATAAAATCACATATTGGGACCTTTAAAATGGCACTGTGAAGTCTAGCATCAGGGACCAGTGATGCAGAGCTTTTGAAGTTCCCATGGAACAGGGAGTCAATGCCCCTCCAACCTTCCCACCACACCTCTCCCCGAAGTTGTGTTACTGTGCACCCCCATGTGCAGGCTGCATTGAAAAGCTCTTAACATTGCCTGTGGGGGAAAGAGATAATCGAAGGCAAGGCTAGAAACATGTTGGTGCAGGGCGAGTCAGTTGGCCACACATTCAAATTAAAATACCATATAAGTCAGCCAGCCATACAAATCCATTAAATGTGGACTAACACCTGAATTGCACAATAAATGTTTTCTGGAAGCGTATAATAGGGGCTTAATGTGCCTCCTGTGGTTTTTTTTATGACTCAGTCTCTGTCTTCCCCCCACACTACCAGGGTTTGTGTGTCTATCCTTATTTTTCCTTTCACATCCAGTACTTTTATCTGTCTGGGAGCGGCCACTGAGGGTGTCAACATGTTCTGTTCTGAATGAACTGTGGGGTGTGAACGCAAACATACTGGAAGTGTTAGTGGCTGCCATCATTCAGAAGTTGTATCTAAACAATCACAGAAGAATTTAAAGCTGCAACTGTACCGAATATGTGGCTTGTTTTATCCTCTTTTGTTATCCATGTCCCCATCCAGAATCTAGAACACTTCCTGGAGATCTGGACTTGATTTGGTGGTTTCCAAAAGCAGTGATGTTAAAAGCCAGAAATGCTGATAAATTGCATGTAAGGCTTCTTTCTATAAGCAGAATAGTCAAGGGGAGAGCTCTGTAGTGATCACAGAAAGATCCTATTCACCCGGAGCCCCGTGGTAGTGAGGGGTTACATTGCAGAGGGAAATTGTCTGAATGTACTATCTCTGTGTGCAGCATGATCTAGCCAAGACTTTCGTGTTTTACATTGAACTGCCTTTCTTCAGCACTTTGTTTAAAATATTAGTTTGTGAGGCATGATTTTGTAATTAGTTAGAAGAACCTTGACTAAGAAAGTCATGCTTTAATACTCTTTTCATGGGATTTAGAGAAAGCAACTCCCAAATTTGAATCACAGATGTACAATGGGTCACTTTAATTAAAGCACCTGCAGCGTCTCATGTGTCAGTGTCCCCATACTGCAAAATGGCGGTGATGGTGCTTTATTTAAAGTTTGTCCAAAGAGCTTTAGTTAAAGTGCCCCCACCACCATTCTGAAGTGTGGGGATGCTGATACATGAGCTGCAGAAGCTGGCTGGAGCGTGCTAATTAGCATGCTCCAGCAGACTCAGTTAATTGATTACAGCACATCAGAGCAGCCTCCCAGCATGTGTATAGGCACCCATAGCTCTTCGCTGATTTGAGGGAACAATGGCGTTTCTCAAGTCCAGGTTTAGCTTCTTATGGGTTATAGACCTGTATGCTTTTGTTCTTCTCTCCTCCTAGCCATTCCTGTTCTCCTTAGCTCCTGTCCTCCTTCCCTCTGCTCATCTGACCTTCTGCTTTTTCATCCATTGTTTTCCTTTAATTCTTCTTTATGTTCCCCTCTCCAGCATTTGGGTGAAGACCACTTAGAGCATGTGAAAGGGATTCTCTCACCAGTTTCTTGTCTGATGTGATGCAGGCTAAAGAACACTGGGGAGAGCTGTTATAGGGAAAGTTCAGCTTGGTGATCGTATCCATGTCCCGAAGTATGCACCATGTAGAAAGAATCTTTAGATTCAGTTGCCAAATTTCAGTCAGCCTCTGTTGAGCACATGTGCATGGAGCTTGTCAAACATGGTTAGATTGTCATAGGGACACATCTTTGACTCTCATCCTCTCTGCTTGTCAAATTAAGTCCTTTCTCCCAAATTTTGAGTTCTCCATGAAAAGGGGAAAACCATATATGTATATAGGTTAATATAGGCAAACCATATTTTCCCTCACTTAGAAATAAATGAAGACTTTTAGAACATTCTCCCATTGTACTTGGCCTTGGTGAGGCCATAGCTGGCGTGCCACGTCCAGTTTTGGGCTCCACAATTTAAAAAGGATGTGGAGAAACTTGAGAGAGTCCAGAGGAGAGCCACACGCATGATCAGAGAGCAGGAAAACAGACCTTATGATGAGAGGCTGAGAGCCGTGGGACTCTTCAGCCTAGAAGAGGCTCAGGGGTGATCTGGTGGCCACCTATAAGTTTATCAGGGGTGCTCACCAGGACCTGGGGGAATGTCTGTTTCACCAGAGCACCCCAAGGGATGACAAGATTGAAGTCACAAACTGCTCCATGACTGTTTCAGGCTGGACATAAGGAAGAACTTCTTTACTGTCCCCCAAGGTCTGGAATAGACTGCTGCCAGAAGTGGTTCAAGCACCTACTTCAAATGCCTTCAAGAGAGATTTAGATGTTTATCTTGCTGGGATCCTATGATTTCTGCTGACTTCCTGCTCCTGGGCCAGGGGGTTGGACTTGAAGATCTTCTAAGGTCCCTTCCAGCCCAAATGTCTATGAAGTCTATGAAACACATAGAAGCATTACTTATGAAATAAATGCAGCTTTTCTGGCAGCACCCAGCATGAGAAATTTCAAATGATCTGAGTTTGTCAAAATTATAAGCAATTTAAAAGTCTGATACTTTTTGAGAAGTTTCATCCTATGACTATTTGTGTCACTACCAGTTTCAGCTATAATAAGTCTTTTAGCATCTTTCTTGGCATTAGCTATTGAATTAAATGAACCAACACCAATGATGATAAAACAGTTGCAAAATAATTTGTTTTGTACAAAGTGCTTTGGGTCTTTATCATCTTCACAATAACAGGCCCAGCTTCTTAGCTTAGGTAGCAGAGGTCCTGAATTTGACCCTTGCTTCCCTATCCAGAATCATCACACATAGGTCACAGTGACTCCAGTCTCTCTCTGTTGTAGAGCAGGATTGTTCAGTCTCTGGCCCACCAGCCAAATATGACCCACAGAGCCATTGCGTCTAGCCTATAGGACTCTCCATGGGTCAGGAAATCTGGCAGTGGGATAGCAGTGACCATTAATACAGCCACATGCTCCCTTGCCAAATTCCCAAATCCCAAGCCCTGCATGATGGTCAGGGCTGGGCTAGGCTGTGACCCCTTCTACCATGGGGCTGGGCCATACCTCCCTTGCTTCTGGATTGGGGCTGGGCCATGCCTTGGGCCATACCGCCTTCCCTCTCTGCAGGGCCCAGTTAGAGCCTGGTCATGCCCCCTCTCCCTGCAGGGGGGTGGCCAGACCTCTTTCCCTATCTGTGGGGCTGGGTTGGGGTCTCACCACCTGCAAGGCTTGGCCAGGGCTGGATTGGGGCCTTGCCATGCTCCCTTCCTGTGGGGGCTGGCCACCCCCATCCCCTCTTCCCACAGGGATGGGTCACATTTCCTTTCCTTTCCCCAGGGTCTGGGGCAACCTTCTTTACCTTGTGGGACTGTGTTGGGGCCCACTTACCCCTGCCCCCTCCATGTGGCCAGATAGTGCTTGCTATGCCCACCTGGATGCTGGATTAGGAATACCAGCTGGATCCATCCCACAGATGAACCAGGCACTGCCAGTCTGGCCACCAGTTGAAAAGGTTGAGCACTGCTCTTGTAGAGGAACAAATCTTATTTCTGCCCCTTAATCTCTCTGTAGCCAGATGCTAATGATAAATGGCACCATCCTTTCTGTAGTAAACACAGCAGTGGCTTGCTGTAAGATAGATTCAAATGATGAAGTCATATGACAAAATGCTAAATAGGCATCTGAAAGTCCTTTGTACAGATCCCTAGCAGCAACTCCCTAAGGGTTCATTTTCTTTCAGTCCACTTCATAGCACTTGGCAGACTCGAGCTAAGTCACCTCAGCTATATTTTCATCATATATAGTCCTACTTTCTCTGAATGGCTTAGTTAACTCAAATGATGGCTATACCAAGTGGCTGAACCTTGATTGCTGGGAATGTGCAGCTCAGTGCCAGTTTGAAACAGGTGCTTTCATTTACAAAGGCATTCTCTATTCTGTTTCAGACCTGACAGATTTGCAACTTAAAAAGTGCTAGTGGAAACTCACCTAGCAATATGAAAATCAGGCAGTCCTAACACAGAGATAAGCAGTAGTTTAAGCATGCAGCTATATAATATTTACTAAACCATGTTTATTAGAGTTTTCAGTTATAAAGAACGTAACAGGGAGTAGATATTTCCTTCCCCTAGTTAAGGAAGGTGATAATTTGCATTTTGAGTGGATACAGTTATCATTATAATAAAGCTGGCCATTTGGTGTTTCTGCTGCCATTATTTCTTTTATGATCCACTCGACTAGGGAGAAAGTGCCACAAAGAATGGAGTGAAAAAGGTGATCTAAAAATTATGGACTACTAAAACTAGAAATGTTGATATTTTTTCCATGTACACATGAGGTTGTCCTGAGATCCTCTATGATAACAATTTGACTGTGATTCTGCTGGTCTTGTCATTTATGTTGTCACTGCAGACCTCTGCCCCAGTTCCTGGGTTGCAACAGTATTCAGAAACATTATACTGAAGTGTAGATGTTCCAATGGAACATCAGTAAGTAACAACATGGTGTTGCATTGCAGTCAGACATACATGTGCATTCTCCTTGTCCCCAGCACACACAAGCTAGTGAATTAGGAACAAAAGTGATCACTGGATCCTATGTAAATGTTCTAAGAGGGTGGTTAATTTAGCCAGAGATATATTCTGGTAAAGCAGCATCTTATGGATGTGCAATTTGCTTTATAAGCTGATGTATTTCTTGTTTTAGTTATTTATTGTGGTCACTGGATGAAATTACACATCATCTGAAAAACAAAAGTTTGTGGGTTGTGACACACCTCTTTTCTCATTTCTGTTATATTCTTGTTCACATTATTTAAACAGAAACTGTGCCAAGGTTGCCTGTCCCTCTCTGAGAAGTTAGAGTTGAATGGTGTTGGTAATGGACTAAGAGGCTAAATTATTAAGCATGTCTCATGGAATATTAAAGACGCAAATCACTTCAGGAGGTTAAGCACAAACAATTTTAGTCTATCTTGGGAGACTTACAAATTATTTAGGTGAACTGTTTTTAAAAAGGGGTTGGATAAACTGCTATAAGTATGAGAGAGAATACCCATGCAAAAATTAGTTGCAATCACTTTCTAAAAGAAAGGAAAAGGACAAAAATTGTGTTCCTTTCAAAGCCTGAAATACCACAAAACAGTAATTTTTCAAAAGGAGCTTCTAATTACAATAGTCTTTTCTTAGTATCTTAAGAAAGGAATAATTAACCTTGGGGATTTGTCTCATCATCTTTGATTTAAGACGTATGAGCACATAATTACTAGTACATTAGAGACTGTTACTTAATTGGAGAATTAGCACAACAAGAAGAGAGTGTTCTTATGGGATATTTAAGTAGGTCCAAATATGGTTTAATGATATCAGACACAAAGTGCTGCAGTTGCTAATTGTGTTTGTGGTGGTTTCTAATTGGTTTGCTAGGCTCAAGGTATTTAGATAGATTGTTCTTCCATTTAAGCTGTCCTCTTGGTGTGTACATTTTACCTAGAAAGATGTCTGTTAATATATGACTCTTATTGCTAATACAGGGAGGAAGAATCCTATAAACTAAGCTGTTCATTGACTGATCTTTTATCTGTCATGTATTGGCACCTAAAGTCAATTTAAACAACTGGGTTTTTCATATGATAGGTAAATTACTAGCTTCGTTTGTCTTTTTTATCATCTCCATATAGTTAATGAAAACACTAATCTCATTGTTTAAAAAAGATTAAGGGATTTAGACTTCTAATTCTTTTTAAAAAGAAAAGGATCTGGGTGTTCAGATACCCGTGGCAGCTTGAAAAATCTCAGCCTGAACACTGGTGAGAAGATGCTGCTTTGCCAGAGTAAGGACTGAATTTCAAGCCTTCCCTAGTGGGCAGTTGTTTGTTCTTAGAAGGCCCTTAAATAGTGGTCACGATTCAGGCTTGTAACCTTATGTATCCACTACTAACTACTCCCTCAAACCAGCACAGTCTCTCATCAGCTTCTCTCTTGAAAAAAAATCTTACCAGCTCTCTCTAGTCTCCCAACTCCAGTAAAAATTTAGTGCTTGGAGAATAAACTCCTTATTTTACATTATGCATTTTTTTTCAATCCTTGTCTGCCCTTTCTAAGTTAAAAAAAAGAAGATAAAAGAGAGAGAGAGTCCTTGATTCATGGGACATTCCTTTACACAGGATGGGCACGGTCAACCAAGTTAGGTTGTTAAGCTGGCGGAAAGCTACTGAAGTGTTGTTTCCTGTTAATGATGTCTCTGGCCTGTTGACTCCCGGAAGGACATACTAACAGAAACAAGAGCTGAGAACAGGGAGTTATAACAGGTAACATATTGGAGGAAAACCAAAGGAACAGCCAAGTTCAAGGAACTACATCAATACTGAGCTCAATGCCATGTTTGAAAGTTTGGGCTCCCATTTAAGCCAAACTCCAAAAGTGATGTGCAGTCTGAGGACTTGCTCAGTCTGTCTGCTTGACTGAGGGAAGACCTCAGCCTTCTCAGGGTACCTCAGTCTCTCTCTCTCATCAAGTTTAGATAGGCAAAACTGCTCTTGACCTCAGTACCTGAACAGTCTTGCAAATGTACTGCGTTGAGAACCATGGGTCTAATGAAGACTCTTTTGGAAGCTCTGCATTTATGGCTTTCCTTTTATCTCTGAAAACGAAGTCAACTTGCTTATCTCCCTTCTGTAATCTAATTTCAGTACATTTGGGAATGCAGGTTTTTTATCCTGCTGTGCCATTCTTTGCCTTGTTGGAGCCTGTATTTAACTGATGTACCTTTTCAGAAATACCAGCAGCATCAGAGCCTTGACCTGTTTCTGTTTGTGCTGAAATAAGTTTGTCCATCTATTGCTGTATACTGCTTTGCCTCTTTACAGGTTCTAATTCTGGTCTCCTCGTTCTTTGCCAAGCGTGGGAAATGATCTGTCTTCCGAAACCTTCTTTAGTGCCTTGTATGTTTCAAAATTCAACACAGAATACTTTTCTTGGCTTCAAATTCCTTTACTGTATTGTACCAGCCTCTCTTCTGTCTCATTATAGTTTATTCTGTCTTTCTTCCCTTTACCTCTGCACATATACCAGATTGCTTCACCCTCACCTTTTGGGTACTTGTAATGTGAGTGGTAGATTCTTCTCCTGTACTACTCTAAAACACACCCTCAGTGTAGTGAATTAACTCTGACATTTCCCAGATTCCAGATCCATGTTTGGTTTCATCTTGCTTTATCCAGCAGCCAACCTGTATGGTTACCTGTAATTTGGGTAACAAGCTATATACCAGTTCTCAGCTCTTTGTTAAAATAATTGAGTACCTTTTGATGAACAACAAAGGTATGCTACATCTACACATATTTATGTAATAAATCAAACAGTATAACTATGTTTATTTTAATCCTTAATTTTTACATGCATTATATTAGAAACTAAATGTATTGCTTGAGTTGAGCTCCCAGGAACATTTTAAAATGTCTTATTAGTGGTTAATTAAAATTATCTTAATTTTGCTGGATGTATGAAGAAAAAGTTTATGAACATAAGTGTTGAATTTTAAGGAAAAGAAATACTATATTTAATGAATTGGTTTATGATGACTAAAAAGATGCAGGCAGATGTCAGGTGGAGTTTTCAAATGAGTCCAAGTAGGTCAGAAGGGAAGGCATGAGGAAGTCTCACTGTGTCATATAACTTGAATAATAGCTACAGTTTTAGCAACTGTATATGCATACATACCATTTAGCTTTAGATATCTGAAGTCTTAGAAAATATTTATTGTGCATAAGATGCATGAAAAAGGCACCGCATTCATCACCAAGAACAAATAAATAACCATAAAAGTAGTTTAATCTAGCCACTTTGAAAGCACCTAATGTCTAATGTCAAATTAATTAATGTCTGATTTAGCCCTAATCTACAAGGGGTAGAATGAAATCAAGAATCTGCTGAAAATCAATATCAAAGCTTCCACTGAAGAGCTAGGATTTTACTCGTAATATGTTTTGAGTAGGGTTTTTTTCTGCTTCTGTTAAAAACAAGCAATAAGAAAGACTCTTGATAGTCTTTGCCAAATCTCCAAGAACAGTTTTCACAATTGCATTCAGTATTACTCATCTGTGTTTTTTGGTATGCAAAAATGGTGAGTAACTTGACCAAATCTCAATTTGTACTCTTCTCAGGCCATAGATAGTAACTAATGAGCTTCCTTGTTGTTTGTAAAGTACCATTATTTTGCAGGAGTTATCCTTCCAATCTCTGTTTCCTTGCTACTTCATTAGGCATGCTAACAAGCATTTCCTTTACCTACAAGTAAATCAGTCAGTTGCTTTTATTTAAAAACATGTAAGGAATGGAATTGGGGCTTTCCAGAGCATGGTCTGGTATCGTTTGAGCCAAAGCTTATGACTGTAGCTCTTTCTTGTCTTGGTCAGCTATGGAGGGAGATGCATTCACCAGGGAGTAACAATAAACATGTTGTTTGTGTTGTCTTGCTGCATTATGCTAGTGTGCCCTGGGCCACAGCTGATTGATTTGGCCTTTAGACATGTACGCTAACTGTTTGAGTATAGTGAGTTCCTGCTGGATGTATGTGCATTCCAAGAAAGATAATTCATTAAAGTTTTATATCGTCAAAGGTAATTACAAATATATACTTGTTACAAGAGGTCGCTTATTAACCCTTCTCCCCACCCATCCCCAAAATACTTTGTTCTGCTCCATAAAGTTGGGGAGGAATGAAAAACAGATGGAAAAATCTACATTTGCTATCCCTTATGTCCAGTTCAGAGGTACCTAACTTTCTTTCCAGTCTTCCCATACAGATGTTTTGAAAATATAGAGTCAATTTACATTAATACAGTTTAAGTTAGGTAACTGGGCCAGCAGAAGGAACATTTTAGGGTTTTATTATTTTAAGATTTTATCAATGCATTTGTCCCACTGCAGTGACTCACTGTGTTCACTTTCCTTATAAGGAAATAGCTGTTTCCAGATTTACAGTTACTTATTCCCCACATTGAAAGAGAAATAGAGTTTGTTGACAGCTGAAAAGCTGGAGATATAAGAGGGGAAAAAAACTTTACTAAGGAGCAATGAAGAAAATGTTATAGCACTTACACTCTAAAATGTATCAGAAGATAGTATCATGGCAACTAGTTTTGAGATGCAAATCTCAAACAAACTAATTATTTTATTTCATTAACTATTTTATTTGATTTTTTTTGTTTTGTTTTGTCTCATCATATTCTTGTCAGTAGTGGTTCTTCCACTGCTGTATGAACTGTATAAAAGAAAGAGTACTTAAATTTTGGTTCCATATATGATCTCTGTAAAACAGAAACTAATTGAAGTCTGAACCTCTTCAAATTCAGTATGTGTGTTTTGGCTAGGAACAGAAATCACACACAAACTGGTATAAGTGATTGAAAACCAGTTCAAATCTTGTAGCATAACAGAAGTTCAGTGCATGTAAACCACTTTCAAAATGGCCGAAACAGGTTTAAGATAAACCTGGATGAATGTAGTTATCAGACGTAAGTGATTTAGTTTAAATCAGCTTATTGAATTTCTGTCCAGAATCTCTGCAGATTCAAGTTAATTCACAGTTCCCTGGCTTCCTAGGATGCTAGGATTTCCTGCCTCCGTCACCAACACCCCCTCACAGAGTGGGTGGACTACCAAACTGTCTGCTCCAGCTGAGTAGGGAGGTATGCTCTAGTGTCCCCCCTCTCCACACACACACCTTTTGGCTTGGGCCACTGCAAGCACATGGCTGCATTTCCAGAATCAAAAGTGCGTGTCTGTTAATTTGCTTTTAAGTTTAATCTACTCAGCTTAGACTAACCTGCAAAGATTGAATCGATTCAGCCTCAGGTCCTTTGATTGTCTGTACCAAGCCTTTGTGTTCATTTCCACATGGCATCTTCCTGTATATTAGAAACTGGTCAAAACATTCTGGAAAAGAAAGGGAAATAACCTCAATTTGTCCATCAGTTAATTGCAATCTTTGTTTTATTATAAAAATTAAGGTTTGTTTCTTAAAACTTGCTGTAGTAAATTCCTATTCAGATAAAAAGACTGGTTTATGGAACTCTGAGCTCTAGTGACAGCTGTTTTAAATGCACTTCTGATGCCTTAAATACTGAGGGACCTACCTAATTTTGGGGAGCTGCCCCCCAAGCTTCCTGGGCAGAATGCAGGTCTGGGCAGCCATTATATGGGCAGAGCATGGCAGGCCCCACCCCACCCTTCTGATTGGTCACAGGTCCCTGGTGGCCCCTCCCCTCACCTGACTGGCTGTGGGGGCTGCTTATCATGTGGCCACACCCCCTCACCACTGACTGGTGGTGAAGGCTTTCTGCCTTGTGGTTCTGCTCCATGTCACTGGTTGTAACGGCTATCTGTCACAGCCCTGCCTCTCACTGCCGGTTGGTGGAGGGGCATGGGGCCACATGACAAATATCCATTGTAGCCAGTCAGTGGTGAAGGGTAGGGAGAGTGGCCATCTTGTTGGCAGCCCAGCCCGCCTTCTCCTCCTTCCCCACCCAGGCAGGCTGCTGCAGCTCATAATAAGGTTTTTTCCGCCATGGATTTCACAGTTTCTGTGGATTTTGTGGGCATTGTCGAGAATGATTTTGCAAAATCTTCAAAATGGCGAATTTGGCAGTTCCCTATTAATACTTTAAGCTTACTAAATTTCTAAAATAATTTCAATTTCAGAAATACACGAAGAAATATATTGTGAAGAATTACTTCTACTACTACCTCTTCAGGTTTTCAGCTGCTTTGGGTGAAGAAATTTTTTATATCACTTTTCTTCCATTTTCCTGCTGGAATATCAATCACTGTGTGTCTAGAAGGATGATAATTGTTTGGTCTGTAAGTATTGCAATGATTATTAAAATATATATTAAGTTCTTTACCATATTTATTATTTTTAATATCTAATGTCTTATAAAAAACCTAAAGTGAGATTAATTTTACTTCCAGAAGTACAAATATAATTTTCAGACTAATTTTAAATAAAAAACAGGAGCAGGGAGCTGCTTTTACACTGTTTCTGATGCACAGACTCAGTCTTGTACAATTTTTTCCTTTTGGGGAAGTATTCTTGACCCTGCAACTGGAAAGAGAAAGGAACCTAAATTTAAAAAATATTTTTTCTTTCATCCTACCTGCCACTCCTCATGTCATCCAGTCTGGAAATGGGGCTCAAGTTTTAAACAGTGTCTGTAAAATTGGTTTGGGGAGTTCAGCACTTTATATTTTCCCAGTAACTGTAGATCAAATGTACTCGGTGTATAAGGAAAGAAATGTTAATGGGAAGAATGATGATGATAATTTCAAACAGCTTTTGCAGCAAGCTAAATTTGGAATCTGGGAGTTGAGCGGAGTCCTTGCTTTCTTGTGCTTTTTGACCAATGGTGAAAACTCTTTAACCTAAATACAGTGTTTCAGGATACCCAGGCAGTTATGTTGCTGTTTTTCCATAGGTGTAACTGCTGGTATTCACTGAAACCTGGTGAACAATTCTGCTGACAATTGAAGGATACTGGACTCCAGTTCATACTCTTGACTCTGCAGGGTTACCAAAAATAAATAAGAGTAAGATAATAATTCAGTCACTTTAGTCATATACTTGGATTTAACTCTCAATGCAGGCAGGGAGATTGAGAATTGAGTAAGAAAAAAATAAGAAGGTCTTTTCTGGGAATTGAACAGCGCTCTATAGTGTTATGGTGACCCTGTACTTGACTGTAGAGCTGACTTGTGTATGTGTATAGCAGTGACCTCTGCTGGATCATGGTAGACATGTACAATTTTCCTTATTAAGGCAGAAATATGGGGAAGCTATTTTCAGAAACATATTCAGGCTTATTTCTAACTGATGTTAATGGTCAGGCATTCAAGGGCATGTCAAATATTTAGATGTGGTCTAAAGGCATTGTGGGCACCTATACATTAGCAGCGAGGCTGCTCCTTGCTGCTGATTGGCTAAGAGGGCTGCCCATGGTCTGGTCCCACCCCTTGCTGTTCATGAGGCTACAAGGCCAGGCTCCAGTGGTCCTGAGGACCTCTAGCTTCTATTGGGGAGACAATATTTTTAGTAAGTTTTTTTTTTCCTGGTGATTCTGTGCCAAAATCATTAGGATCGCCATTTTTGCGGGGTTTGCAGAAACCACTTTTTCTCTATTTCCATGAATAACATGAAATCACAAATAAGGTAGATACATATTTCTAACTTGGAAGGAATTTAGCATTGGTGAAAACTTGTTCAGCGTGTTTGTGAACTGAGATAAGAGTTGTAAAAGGTGTGTAAATATCTGAAATAATTTGGTGTATGTAGAACATCTACAAAAATGAAGCCAATTGTGAAGTAAAGGGCAAAAGCCATTCTGTGCCAATAGTTCTAAGCAATACATTATATAAAGAAAAGCTGAAAAATAAATTCTATAATTAAAACTAGGAGTAGGTGGACAGTGTATAATTAGAGTTGGGCTTTGGCCATGAACACTCCTACTCTTTTTGGGAAAGTGCCACAGAAGCTTGTAATTACAAGGCAGTGCCTCCTGCTTTGCATATCACTCAAAAGAGGTACTTCTGGCATCACAGTACCCTTTAATTCCACATATCAGCATGGTTTGATATTGATTCATAGGGAGGTGTGATGCCTACAGAATTGCTAACATCTCTTCCCAAAGGACCTGTTTTCCCTTAGATAAGTTCCATCCAAGTATTGACCAGACCTAATCCCATTTAATTCAAGAGACTGTTCAAAGATGTAACATTATGTTTATTTCTCACTGGTAAGCAATATACAGAGTGGCATAGATAATGGAAACAGAAAAGGAGCCTACCTGATGAATAATATATATATATAAAAAAGTGAAAATCCTTATTTTAAAATTGTCATTTATATATTAGTGTAGACGGACCAAAAAATTCTCTGAATGCTAACATTTTTATTTGGAAATTCAACTGGATGGCATAATGTGCTGACATTCAGCTTTTGAGCAATGAGGATAATTTTGTTGTATTATATGTGGCCTTACAAACTTGCCTGGGAGGTCCTTATATACTCTCCAGCAGCAAAAAAATAGTCTTGTCACAAGAAAAAACTCTTACAGATCTTGAGAAGCAAACTGCAGAATTGTGTATCATGTGATTCACTATCATGTGATTCAGGCCTCTGGCAGACATGCAAGTAAAGGCACCACAGGATCAGATGTGCAGTCTCCACAGCCAGTGCACCAGTAGGGGTGCACCAGGCCTGGCCACATATTCAATTAGTGGTGTGATAAGAACCAGGTACAAAGTTATTACACCATTAATTGTGTTTTATTGCACCATTAATTGTATTAACATGTCGCCAGGTAACAATTTAGGATGTGATTAACTGCCTAATTGTGTTTTAAATGTAGTGTGAGCCAGGGACCTAAAACATGTACACGCTAATGAAAATCCCAGCCTGTTGGCTAGTTAAGATTAGGGCTGTGTGAAATGGCACCATTTCGTTTCAACTTCATTTCACCATTTCGACAGGATAGTGTTTCACTTTGAATTTTGTTTTGAAAGCATTGTCCTGTTTTGTTTCGTCAAAACTGTTTTGCTGTTTCAGTGGTGTTTCGACATTGCGCCTGTAGGCTATAATGGGGAAGCACAAAACTGCCTATAGCTTTGTCATTTTTTGGCAGATTTGGATGAGAACAGCAGGGATGATATCAGGTGATGACAAGAGGTAAAATAATAACTTAGTGAGCAGTAGCACCAGCAGCATCTCAGCCAACCAAACTTCCACAGAGCCTTTCTTTCCTCTCCTGTAGGAGCTTCTCCAGCTTGTGTGTTAAGGTGTGCCCTCGCTGTATCCTTCCCCCTTCTTCTCCCTCCCTCTCCTTACTTTCTGTTTCTCTGCCAGCAAGGCCAGCTTCAGCTTCAAAATTCAAAATGTTTTGAAACTTTTTAAATGTTTTGAGTGCCCTCATTTTGTTTCAAGGCTGTTTCGAAGCCCTTTGTTTTGTTTCAATTTCACTGTTTTGAGCTCAAAATGAGCCAAAACAGAGTAGAAACAAAACAGCTGGTAAAATTTCACACAGCCCTAGTTAAGATTACCACTCCTTTGTATCTCATTAGGTTCCACTCCTGTGTATCTTTTACTTGCTAGTTAAGATTATCACCTCTTTGTGTACCTGCTTATGATTTAGTACCTTCAAGCCTTTCACAACTTTGTCTGTTACAAAGTTTGGACCGAACCAATTAAATTTTCCTGAAAATGCACTGACTGCGGTGAGCTGCTGAGCAGAAGTGTGGACCAAAGAAAGAAATATTTATTCTAGTTAAAGGAAAATATTGGCACAAGAATAAATGGGGATAAACTGGCCATAAAGAAATTTAGGTTAGAAATTAAAATATAGACACTACTTGAACCAGTGAGATTTTGGGAACAGCTTTCCCAAATGTATATTGGGAACTCAAAACCAAGCAAGCTCCAAGAGAGAGTTTGTTTTATTTATGAAAGTAGTTTAAGTAATATGGTTGCCTGCCACAGTGATGGACTGGATTTGATGATGCAGGACATCCCTTTCTGTCTTATGTTCCTAAATCAGGGAGCTAACATTTTTCTCTTCAGTTGATGACTGCCAGAAAGAGAGGAAGCAGCACTTGCCAGGCTTGTCTCCAAGGCCAGACACCGGTTAGGGCAATGCTTCAGGCAAATGTGGGGAAGGTGAGTGTAACAGGTAACCATTCTGGTCCGAGCTAAACTGTGACCTGTGCACCTGCTCCTGAGGCAACCACCCGCCTTCTCTCCTGCCATGCCTTGTTAATTAATTAGTTGATGTTAATTAGCAGGAGGCTGCCATTGTACTGCCCCATTGCCAGAGGGTGCTATCTGCAGCTCCTATCCTCCCCATACCGCAGCCCAGGCAGATGGAATACCTATTATGTCTTGGCCTTTTTCCCAGTTAGGCCCCTCTTTGGGCCTTCTCAAGTGCTGTCGCCCTCTCTTGGGGCCTTCTCTGTGCCATCGCCCTCTCCCGGGGCCTTCTTAAGTGCTGCCCCGTTCCTCTGGGGCCTTCTCCACACTGCTGCCCTCTCCTCGGGCCTTTGTAAGTGCTGCCCCCTCTCTGGGGCTCGCCACGCCCATGCTAGGGCCTCTCAGTAACGCCCCCTCCCTGGGGCACCTGAGTGCTCTGTGACAGTGGGATTAAACTCCCTTGTCTTTGAGAGAGCATGAGACTCCAGCTAGGGTCTGCACAGCTCCTGCTTAGGTAGTGGGGGGCCTGGTCAGAGCTGGCTGCCATGGTCCTGCTATCCATCCAGGGCTGGGGTTGTGCTGCTTAGTCAAGCCAACCTGTGGGTGTTTCTGAGGGAAGATGCAGATGGGGCTGGGCTGGGCTGAGCTGCAGAGGTCAGGCCCTTCCCAGCAGGCTGCAGCTGGGGTTGAGGTTGCGTGGGCTGTGTGGTCAGATTGCTCCCTGCACCTGGGCCAGGCAGGGCTGTCATGGAGCTGCAGCTAGCTGGGAAGGGCCCAGCGGCTGCGGCTCTGTAACAGCCTGGTCTGGCAGCATTCTCTGGGTAGCGGACCACCCAGGCTGGTTTGGACTCTAAGCCTGGCAGCTGCAGCCACATCACAAGCTGTAGGCTGTGCAGGGCTGGGCAGGTTATTTTGTCCCCCTTGCCTTCAGCTGCTGCTGCTGTGGCTTCTGCAGCTGCCACCCCTGATGCACTGCACCACTCTGGGTGGGTGGGCAGGAAGTTTCAGCCCTAAAACTTATGCCCAGCGCATGGGGCTCTGGCTTCAGCTTCCAGATGCCTTCCACCTGCTTCAACCGCAGGGACTGCTCATTGTGCTGGGTGGGTAGAGAGGGTGGAAGGCAGCCAGAGCTGGATCAAGAGCTCCATGTGCTGGGTGGAAGCTACCCCACCCTGCGTGGCGCTGCGCGGGGCGACAGAAACAGGAGCTGCAGCTGGAGGTGAGGGGAGCAGAACAGCTCTGCTGGGCCAATCCAGCTTCCCCTTGCCTCCAGTGGCTCCCGTTCTCAGTCGCCTTCCACTCACTCTGCTGCCTGGCATAATGAGCAGCCCTAGCAGGCAGTCAGAGCATGTGGAAGGCAGTCGAAGCTCCACGAGCTAGGCAGAAGTCACTGGGCTGAAGCTCCCCCTGCCCCCACCACCCAGAGCAGTGCAGCAGGGGCGAGAGTGGGAGGGGGAGTAGGTGCTAAAGGTGAGGGGAAGCTGGCTTGGCCTGGCAGGGCTGTTCTGCTCCCCTCACCTCCAGTTGTGGCTTTTGCTTCTGCCCTGCATAGTGCCATTCGGGGCAGAGGGATCTTCAGCCCACGGCTTCCGCCCAGCACATGGAGCTGTGGCTCCAGCTCTGGCTGCCTTCCACCTGCTCCTCCCACCCAATGTGATGAACAGTCCCTATGGATAGAGTTGGGTGGAAGGTGTCTGGGAGCTGGAGTTGGAGCCCCATACAATGAGCAGAAGCCACAGGGCTGAAGCTTCCCACTCATCCAGAGCAGCATGGTATGGAGCAGGGGCAGCAGCGACAGTGGCAGCTGGAGGCAAGGAGAGCAGAACAGTCCACCTCGACCCAGGCAGCCTGCAGCTTGTGATGTGGGTGCAGCTGTCATGTGCTGCACAGGACAGGGGGCACAGTGGCAGCTGTGGCAGATGGCTGCCAGGCTCAGGGCCTGTCGGCATCTCCGAGACAGCCCGGAAAGCCTGCTACCAGGCCAGTTTCCGTCTGTGGTGCTGGGGGGGAGAGAATTCAGCTTCATCCAAAACCTAGCTGTGCCTGCCAGTAATGGTGAGGCGGGGGAGAGAATTGCAAAGGGCAAGTAGAAGGCAGGGCCGGAAGCTGCTATGGGTCTCACTTTGTCCCTGACCTAGACTCAGGGCCAGAGTCAGAGCTGCAACAGCCCCCTGGCTTCCCCTCTGCTTTATATGCAAATCTAAGATGAGGGGCTTTTCTCCCCCATACTGATTACAGGGGGGAAACCTCATTTTAGATACAAGTAGATACAGTATTTGGATTATCAAAGCAACATGTACTTTTACAGCATCCTTCCCTCTGATTGCAAAAGACTTAACAAATATTAAAGTAATTTTGGTATCCTATTAGATACAAAGTTGTTATCCACACTTCACAGAGAAGGGAAACTGAAGTGTGGAGAGAGATTTTTGTTTGCCTAAGGTATGCAGTAGTACAAAATACTAAAAGAGTTTGGATATAGCTCAGATGGCTCCTTCCTTCCCAGTCCTGAGCTTTAAATACCAGAAACTCCCCTTTCTGAGTGTGTGTGCATGCATAAAATATGCTTGTGTCCTGCAGAGTTACAGCATATAAATTATTATACAGAACACTTGGACAGTATGGACTGTGCCAGGGGAGTGTTTGAAGTCAACACTGTGGCAGAGAAGCTGCTAATTACTGAGTAGTGGGCATTTCAGGAACAAGGTGGGATTCCTGAGCAATGTGTACAGTATATAGTTAGAGAAAAGAAAAGAATCAGGTGTCAGGGAATCTCCTTTAGGTCACCAACCATCAAGGTGCAAAATCCAGGATGAGGACATGACCACTTCATAAACTTCTGGATTTAGATAATGTAGCTGTCTGCTATAGCTTTGCATGTGGGCTCACTATCTCTGCCCTTCGACCCAGCTGCAGCACAGAGTGAATGCAGCTATACTTCTTCCTGCACAGGAATAACCCATGCCATTGTGGGGAAGGTCAAGTAGCTGTTGCTTCTGAGCATAGTTAATTAATCTGGCTACAATTAAATATACTGCTAGACAAACCTGTTTTGAGGTGCAGCAGCACATAGATGCATCAGCGCTGCCTCTGCAAGGTAACCACATTGGTGTGGCTCCAGGCAGGGGCAGATTTAGGGGTTGCAGTCACATCCCTCTTTGATTCCTGGTCCACCCAAAGTTTTAAAATCAAGTGCCAGACTGGCAGTAGTATTTCTATTCAGGCAACAGGGAGGGAATCATTTGACTTCATGGTTCATTGTAAACTACCTGATTCCTTGTAAACTCTTAATTCCGCAGGTATGAATGACCCTCTTTACTTTTTTTAATATTTTGATGTTCCACTAATTAAGCTATCTTCTTCAATTTTGCTGCCTGCTCCCTGCTCCTTTTCATGTAGCTCCTATTTCACAGCCCAGCAGACTGTTTTTCAGTCTAGCTAAAAACATTAATTCAGGTGTAGAAACATTGACTCAGGTGTGGAAATAACTTCCAGTGAAGCATTGGATGCACTGTCAAGATGCCCAAGAAGGCTAGATTTTTGTTTTATGATTTTGAAAGAAATATACATGCATTTGTAATGATAACAGGACTAAAGAAAAAACATATTTTGATTATTTTACCTATCGTGTTGTGTTTTGTAAATAATATATGATACCATATAGCAAATTAATACAAATTTCAATAAAGATATATTTGTTTTTGTTTTGCTCTTGAATGGACCCCTGGAATATTAGTAAAGTTTTTAGTTTCTTGTTACGTGAAGAAAAATTGTTTGGTTTTTTTTATATGTGATGCACTGCACCCTTCTAAAAATCGTAGCTCTGCCCCTGGCTCCAGGCACCATCATGCCATGTTATTTCACTAGATTTGGCAGAATACTGTTTGGCACTGTTTGTGGACCAGTTTTTCAATCTGGGGACAAAAGTTCCATTTCAAGACACTGGGACATAGCTCTTGAAATTCAATATTGATGGCCACTTGTGATACAAGAGGATAGGGCATGTAACTGGATACCAGATTTCCATTGGACAATAACTGTTTGTTATTAGCTGTAAATGGCACATTAGAGATTTCAGTATTCAGTCAGATCAGTAAAATATGACAGTAAATGATATCAGTAAATCAATGGATTTTTATATATGAAGATTTTGCCTAAAACTGTACTCTCTTGTTAGTATTAGCAAGTAAAAGACTCGGGATAAACTAGCCAATTTTGTGTAAAGCTGCTGACCAGGCTTCAATAAGGTGCCAAAAATTACCATCCTACAACATATGTACAACATGAAAATTAAACAAAAAGGGCATGAATGAGCATCAAATCTGAGCTAAAATACACATAATTATTGTTATGTAGGGAGCCCTTTGCCAACCATGCCACCATGGCAAGGTGTCCCTTTTTAATACTCACATTTTAAAAAGTTGCTTGCCTTTTTAGACTCACTTAAACAATAAAACAAGAAGCAAACAAAAATCCTTTGTTTTTTTATAAGTTAATAAATCCTGGAGATTGAGGATTCAAATTTAAGTTCTTTGAAATGTTTTAATTGTATAAAAGACTCATGGAGCATTAAGGCTATATGGCACCATTACAAAAATCTGATTTGACCTTCAATATAACACAGGACATAGGATCTTTCCCCCACCCTGAAATTTCTATGTTAATAACTTCTGGTTTGAACTAGAATGCTTTAAACGATCTAACTGGTCTTGATTTACTGATTTAAAATGACAGAGATTCCTTAAAATCTCCAGATTAAATTTAGGAATCTGGGAGGTGATAGAATCAAATTCCCAGTCTGAATATGTCCCAGAGCATCTTGTTTTTCTTTATTGGATTTGGATATTAGTTAAGAGGGTGGGTAGTTTGGAAGCAATGCTATTCTTGTGTGACCACCATAATTTTGATCTGGGATAGTGTTTAAATAATCTGAGACTTTAAAGATAGCAAACTTGAACCCATCATTTTAGTTTGACTTTAAAATTAACTTTTGGACACTGCCTAATCCTAATTTCTAACCTCTGTTCCACTTAAATTTGATTCCTTCACATGTTTAGACTTCTTTAAATGTAAACACTACTTCTGAATTTCTTGAATATGTAAATCTTGGGATGAATTGACACATTCCACAGAGTGTTATAATCTAGAAATTAGAGGTGAGTACCTCATTTTACCTCCAATTCAATATAGGGTTGGAGCGGTGTTGTAGGCATGATGGTCCAGGAAATGTTTGAGACATAGGCACTGAATACATGGAGACCCAAGAGCCCAGGCCACTTCAGAAGGTAGAATGACCACCACCCCTAATTGGGCAAGACAGTCCTGAAATAGGAACATCAGGTCCCAGTCCTGGGCTGCATGACTCCAGGACAGCTTTTGCCCCAGATCCCCAGTATCATGCAGGGATCCAGGTTTTCCATTCGCTGCAGAAAAACATGGGAAATGGTGGGTTTCCTCTTGCAGGCTGGCAGAGTTCCAGCCTGCAAGGGGCTGCAAGGAGTGGAATGCAGGGGGCACCATGTGCGCGCACACACACACATGCATGTGGCTAGGAATACAGCCCCAGGCAATGGTGAAGAGCAGCTCCCCCAGTTGCCTACAGGTAAGAGTGGGGGGGAAAGGCAGATCAAGGTCTCCAGAGTAAAGAAGGAAATGGGGCAGGGGCTGGGCCTGAGAGCACTGCCCAGCCAGGGCGGTATGTAGGGCCCAGGCCCAGGCTGGGGAATGGGACAGCTATGGTTGACTCCTCCAGGGGCCAAGGGGACTGGTTCCCTGCTACTGCACGCACTTCTGGGGAGGGGTTTATGGGGGGCCATGTGCCTTCGGATTTCTGTGCAGGATGGGGACAGATGCAGGCTGCCTGCTGCAGCTTCAGGGCTCCCTGCCCTGCTGCCCTTCTCATGGGAGCCCTTTGGCAACCTTGCCACCATAGCAAGGTGTCCCTTGCTCACCCAGCAGCAGTGGGGGTGGTGATACAGAGTTGTGCTGCAGTGTGGCCAGGGTGGGACTCCCATAGGGAAGGCAGCAGGGTGGGGGACTCCAAGCCTGCAGCAGGCAGCCAACATCTGTCCCCACCTCCCCTACAGGCTCCATTTGGCTCTGCTCTGGCCATGCCATGAGATGCAGGGGGTGGGGGGTCCATCATCTTGGGCCCTACCCTGGCAAAAATAAAAATCAACACCTATGATATAACAGGCAAGGGTTTTTTGTGATCATCTATTATTCTACCAGTTATTGGGAGAGCAGTGTGACCACCTTTTAGGTACAAGGGTGCTTTGTGCTTGAAAGCTGGTCAGACTTCTTTCCCAGCTATACAGTTGGTCCAATATAAGATATCACCAAAAAGGGCCAACCTTTTCCTCTCCAGTTTAGTATAATAGTGATCTGGGGAATGTTGTGCAAGTCTTGTAAAATCAGTGAAAATAACCATCTGTTTTCTTTATCAATATTAAGGAACTTTCTTGTCTTTTTTTACTAAAAAAAATAAAAAATTGATGATGTGATTTTGACTGCGTGAGTGCGATTACATTAAATAAAGCCAGGTTGTATATTGAAATTATTGGAGCTATGCCGTCTTGTGCTATTTAAGGATCTAGGCAATGGTTCAGATGTCAGGTGTTGTGGGTGAATAGGAGCAAGTGATTCCTGTTTTGAATTAATTTATGAGGAGGTTTGTATGATGTCTTTCAGTGAAACAGTAACTGAACAGTTGCACTTTTTACAAGGCTTGTAAATGATGGATTTTGAATTTTGGACTTCAGGGAAAATATTCCAATCTCAAAACTAAAATTTAGCTGTATTTCTGTCTACGATTGGTTGGATCCTTGGACACTGTTTTGAAAACTGACTTGTGGGACCATGTCACAAATTACATTTAGGATGTGTTAACCATAGTTAAAACGAGCATCTGTACATTCAAACAGTAAAACATGTGCAAAGTGAACTCAGCATAGCAGAATGATGACTTTTGCAGGAATAGTATCTCTAGGTCGTATAAAATAGCACATATTCAGCCATGGTTAGACTACTTCAAAGTGGTAATGCTAACATTTTTCAGTCCTCTTGGCACCAACAGGATTCAGTAGCAGAAGAGACACCCTTTCCCAGGCTGGGCTCCCAGTGCCTCCCTCTGCCTGCAACCACTGGCAGAGACTCAGCTTGCTCTAGTGTGCTAGGGGTAGGCACACCCAGGCTGGGCAGTGTTTGGTATATAGCAAGTATGGTGTGGGCTCTGGGATGTATTTCGAGCCGGTCCAAGGCGGTGATCCTCCCCCTTTATGCGGCGCTGGTCAGGCCACAGATGGAGTACTGTGTCCAGTTCTGGGCGCCGCACTTCAAG
>JAGPOW010001918.1:37437062-37461658 GCA_030014935.1 Caiman crocodilus | reverse complement strand
CGGCTTCCTAGGGAAGTTGTTCTTGCTCCTACCTTGGGCGTTTTTAAGAGTAGATTAGATAGGTACTTGGCTGGGGTCCTGTGACCCTGGCACTCGTTTCCTGCCATTGGCGGGGGTCAGACTAGATGGCCTGCTCTAGCCTCCTTCTGACCCTAGGTACTATGGTACTATGATACTATGTGGAGTACCCACCTACCTTATAGGTGGGTATGTGGGCTGTAGCACTTGGTGTCAGTGTTGGAGGTGGAGGGTGGAGCACAGCTGGCTTTAGTCCTGTTCAGAGTAGGCTGAGATCCTAGTAAGTGTTACAGTGACTGCTCAGAACTTGTTCTAACTTCAGATCTGGCACAAAAGGTCACCATTGGCTCCTGCAGTGCAGTCTGCTAGCACTGTTGGACTGGGGAAGGGAGGGGGCAGGAGGAGGCTGGGAGTGGGGGGTGCAGCCACCTAGATCCACCCCTGTCTGACTTTCATGCTATTTTCACATGTCTATGCTTTTGAAAATGCTGGGCTTCATGTTAAGGAATTTGAGATTGCTCTGATTAATATTCAGGCCTAAAATGAGGTAAGCTGTTAATAAAAACTAAAACAAACAAAGGTTGGTTCTTCCCATCCCTTCCCCCATTTTCAAAAAAATGTGAAACATTTCTAGGTGCCTGGTGAGGCTGTTGTACAGGTGTTCATAGAAGAGTAGCTGTTGGGTGAGGTTGTACAACAGGAAGATGGTAATATTACAGACAAAGAACACTAGTATTTAAAAACACAACATCGTGCACCCATGAGATGGTGAAAAGCTTAGTGTCTGGGCATCCAGCTGAGTCAGAGCCCTCGGACACCCTAGGTACCTTCTACTGTGGGAATATTTTTGGGCAAACAATGTCCAGATCCAGCTTTGAGAACTGTTGTTGCAAGAACTTGGATCTTGCATTCGAGTCCTCTGCATAATGGCCATAGGATATCCTTTGACAGTTCTGTGGAAACCTGCCTTAAACCAGCATATTCTGTTGTAAAAAAATTCACTTTGTTCTTATTTTAAATATTAAGGTTGCTAAGAAAAGGAAGTTGGAACCTCCACAGACTCTTGCTATGAGGAATGCAATTGTGCACCAGCTGATCTAACCTTTCCTTTATTTTTTTTCCTTGTCACCAGTAGAATCTAATTTGGAGCTAGTTAAACATTAATTTTGAATTCCAGGGGATTTGCTGCAAACAAAGATATTTGGTCTTTTTAGAAACTCTGAAAACTAATAAAGGTTGCTCTCCCCATCTTATAATTGGAAGGGTGTGGTGGAGAGTGAATACATTTTGGATCACTATCATTATCTGAAAAATGACTCTTGGGCTTGATGACTGGAAACCTGCACATGCACATTTTCCATGGAACCTAGTCCCATCTGTCTATCCCTTTGATCAAACAAAAACAAAATCCACACAGCTAGAGACCAGCCCCTTTCATGCTTTATTTAATTTCTTTTGAGGGGGGCTATGAACAAGAGGGTTTGCTTTTTTATTTGTTTCGCTTGTTTATACTAGGAAGCTGAAATGCAGAAGTTCCACAGACAAGATAGTTTAGGAACTTGTTTTGGGTCTGATGGATTGGAAAATCATGTCAAAGTGCAGGAAAATTTGGTTTTACTTCTTTTCTTGCATTTTTGCTTTTAATTTTTTTAATAGCTTCTATGGCACACTTGGTCTTCAAAAGCACATAGAATCTTAATTAGTTTTAATGCAGGGCTTGCTTAAGTTGGCTTAACAGAACAGATGTGGGAGAATAGAAAACATGAAATAACTGGAGTATCTTTTCAGATTTTTGGGAAAAGGGGTTATTTTCTTAAAATAAGTTTTACTCCTGCTTTTGTGGAAAACTGCATTTTATCAGGTACCTTCTGTTTGGTTCCTTTCCATTGAGTGCAGACTTCAGACTTTTCTTCCCCTACTTTAGCACCATAAACCTAAAGTAGAGAACTGATTGAATGTGGAGATGTAATGAGTATTCACAAGAGTGTGCTCTTTCTTAAAGCAAACATTTATACAATTCATACAAGTGCTATACAATTGAGCCTTGTGGCTCACCCCCAGTTTTCTGTAGAACGCTCTTCTCTTATCACAGTAAATTTTCTCTGCTTTATTGCTTCATGTACTATGGTAAATAATTAGCCTCACACTTAATTCTAAACATTTTTGTCATTTTGTTTCAATCACAGAACTTGCCAATATAGTTTAGGAGGGAAACCATTGCCACGTGTGTGGTTGTTTCATTCAGGTTTTAGTCTTCAAAAGTCTAACCCCCATATTCATATCAAGCGAGAAGGTAATGAATGGCTTCATGCTTGAGACAATAAGGCATATAGCACCAGATGGTAGCTCTGATTGACTGTTTATGTCATAGAATCATATAGAAGTAGGGCTGGAAGGGACCTCCATCTGCCATCTAGTGAGATGCTAGTTCAATCCCCTGCCTGAGACAGGATCAACCCTATCTAAACCACCCTATTCAAACCATAATCTAAACTCTACATTGGCTACTGTCAACCCTAACACAGCACAGACCTAGCACCCTACCCTGCCATAGATAAAGCAGGTGAATGTTGTCTGTATTGCTCAAGAGATCTCTGGTAGAGGACCATGCCCCTGCTACAGAGGAAGGCAAAACCCCCATAGCCTATACTATTCTGACCATGGAGTAAAATTCCTTCCTGACCTTAGATATGGCAATTAATCTGACTCTGAGCGCAGTAAGACCCTCTAGCCAGGACCCGTGGGTTTAAGTCCCAACAGGACCATTGACACACCCGAGTCAATGTCTGCAGCCTTGGCTGTATCCAACACCCGATGCCTCTGGGAAGTCTTAAAAATACTGTGACACATGCAGCAGAAAAGAGAGGTGGGAGCAACCAACAAAGCACAGAAGTATAGGGAATACTGTGCATAGGCAGAGCTGTGCCTAGATTATCTCTGACCACTGCCTGCCCAACTTCTTTTTTAACACCTCCAGTGATGGACAGTCCACAACTTCCACTGCCTCATTTTTTTTAAAGACTTTTTTATGGATATCCAATCTCAACTTACTTTGCTGCAACTTCAAACCTCCTCTCTGCAGCAAGAAAGAAAAGGTGCTTTCCCTTTTCTTTATGGCAGCCCTTCAGTTTTGAAGACTGCTATCATGTTGTCTCTTAAGCGTCTTTTCTGCAAGCTGAACATGACTAGCTTCTTCAGCCTCTCCTCATTTGACTTGCCTTCCAAGCCCTTGATCATCTTTGTTGTCCACCTTTGGACTTAAAGATTTAAAATGACAGTGAATCCTTCAAATCCCCTGATTAAATTTAGGAATCTGGGGGGGTGATAGATTCAAATTCCCAATCTGAATATGTCCTTAGAGTCTTGGGTTTTTTTATCAGATTTGGATATTAGCCAAGAGGGTGATGAGTAGCTTGAAAGAAATTCTGTTCTTGTGCGACCGCCATAATTTTGATCTGGCATAGTGTTTAAATAAGCCAAGGCTGTAAAGATAGCAAACTTGAACCCATCATTTTAGTTTGACTTTAAAATTAACTCCTGGACACTGCCTAAACCTAATTTTTAGCCTCTATTCCACTCAAATTTGATTCCTTCACATGTTTAGGTTTCTTTAAATTGTCACTTCTCCACATTCTTTAAAAAATATGGAACCTAGAACTGCACACATTACTTCAGATGAGGCCTAACCAGTAGGCCTGTGAGAATAGGGAAGTATTCGATTTGGATTCAGATTCAGCTGATCTGGAGGACAGTGGTTCAATTTAGAGATTCAGATCACTGTCTCGAATCTTTTTGGCCAAATCGGCTTTGGAAGATTTGGCATTGATTTGGAGAGATTCAATGATTTGGCCATAGGCTATAATGGGGAATCACTGAAATACCTATAACTTTGTAATTTTTTGACAGATGGCTGAAAACAGCAGGGATGATAGCCCCTTTTGTGGAAATGAAGCCTGCCAAATTTCAAGGAGATAGGTGCAGGTGTTTCTGGGAAACTGCACCTCAATCTGCTGAAAGCAAAACTTGTGTCACTTGTACTTGTTAAGACAGGTTTGGATAAAACTAGCAGGGATGGTAGCCTGTAACAGGGAGGCCTTCCTAGTGCCACTGAGATCTCCTCCTACCCACCTGTTTCTGGGCCAGCTGCCCACCCTTCTTTTGCTCAGGCAGAAACAGCTGACAGAGGCTTATATGCTGTTTCTACATCCCTCTTCCAGAGCACTGTGATTGGAAGGGGACTCAGGGAAAGATCACAGTCACTGGCCAACTACTGATGTCAGTCTTTCCCTCCTGCCCCCCCTCCCATTCCTCTCAGTTTCTGTTCCCCTGCAAGACTGCCGTCCGAATCTCCAAATCTTTTTCTGAATCTTTTCCAAATAAATTTAGAGGCTCTGAATCGATTTGGAGGGAGGGGGGGTTGTCTTCCAGTTTGATTCAGCATCAGTGATTCAGCCTTCAAATTGGGCTGAGTCTTTTCTGAATCAAATTGGTAACCGAAGCTTTACATACCCCTAGTAACTGGTGTCAAGTAGAGAGGCACTATCACTTCTCACGTTTTGTACCTAATGCCTCTGTTGATGTATCCCAAAACCTTTTGTGCTGCTGTATTGTACTGTAGACTCATATTGAATTTGTGGTCTACCAAGATTCCCAAGTCCTTTTCCATAGTCTGCCATCAAGCTAGGTGTCACCCATTTTATATTTGTTTTTGATTAGTCCTTCTGAAATGTAGCACTTTGCATTTGCTCACACTGAACTTCATCCTGTAAGCTCTTGCCTAACTTTCCAGTCTGTCAAGATCCTCCTGTATTGTGCTCATATCCTCCAGTGTGTTTGCAGTCCTTCCCAATTTTGTGTCATCTGCCAACTTGCTCAAGAAACTTTCTGTGCCAGCATCCAAATCATTAATAAACAAGTTGAACAGAACTGGGCCTTGGACAGACCCCTATGGGGCTCTGCTCAAAACCTCCTACCATTCTGATATGGACCTGTTAATAATTACCCTTATATAGCTTATAGCTATTGAGTCAGTTACCTGTCCACTTTATAGTAGTTTTATGTAGCCTACCTTTCTCCAATTTGTTTTAGAGAAGGTTGTGTGGGACCTTGTCAGAAGCCTTGCTGGAGTTCACATACAACGTATCGACAGCATTCGCTTCATCCACCCAAGTGTAATTACTTTGTCAAAGAAGGAGATTAAATCCATGCTGGCTGCTTCTGATCAGCCTTTTCTCCTCCAGATGCTCAAAAATGGCCTTCCTTAGGATATGCTCCATAACTTCCCAGGTATTGAGGTGAAGCTAATCAGTCTGTAGTTCTCCAGGTCCTCCTTTTTTGTCTTTTTTAAAGAGAGGCACCACATTGGCCCTTTTCCAGTCCTTTGGTAGTTGGCTCATCTCCCACGACTTTGTGAAGATGATTGGCAAGGACTCCGAGATACTTCCACCCTACGTATATGCAAGGAAAGTAATAGTCCAAATACACGAAAAGAGGAACTACTGAATTGGGGAAGAATAGCTACAGGAGCATGTTCTATTTTTGTCTTTTAGTAACGATTATTTACAGGTAACTAGCAAGCTGGAATGTGCATCAAATCAAGTGAACTATTGTAACAACCTGTGATTGCAGATGCTATTCTTGAAAAGAATGTATTTTTCTGCAAGTATGTTAATCACGCTAATGTTTCTAATTATTAGATGTGTAGAGCCAAGATTCATGTGTGAAATCCATAATGGATATGCAGTTGTTTCTAGAACTTTTTAAGAATTAAGTAGAAAGCTTATTAATACTTGAATTATAGGAGAAATGTTAAACTAGAAACAGACATCACATTTGTCCTGGGATAAATCATTTTATCCTGGAACAAAATGCAATCATTCAAATGTCCATGTCCAGTGACACATCCTAAAAAGATTAATTGGATATGAAGTACTAACAGTTTATCCCAGGACATCACAAAGTACATCTAAACAGTTAGTATGGAATTGCATCATTGAATCAGTGACAGAAAAGCAGTGCATTTAGCTGCTCACTAAGGCTGAAAACAGATGCTGGATTTGTCCCAAGGGATAAGCCTTTGTTACAGATGTACAAATGCATTGTTCTGCTTTAAGTACCTGTTAAGTGTCCGAGAGAACAGATTCCTGGGCAATCCTGAACGTACAAATTTTACTACGTCTACAGCTGCTAAGTGTCCTGCCGATGTAAAAACTAGTATAGTTCTGCTGTTGTGAAGGTTTGAAGACATGGAGTTCCTGCAGGCAACACAGAGGCCAGTTTCATGTGGTATCTTCTGTACTACTTTTGAGATTGATGGGGGACAACTAAAGAAAGCATGCATCCATGGGGAGTTAGTGGGTCCATTGCACATTCCCTTCCTGAAAAGATGGGCTGTAGCTAATGTAAAACTAATAGTAGCACAGAGAATAAGAAAATTTTTTTGGATTTTTCCTGAAGCCAGCCCCTTGCTTCAGAGTATAATCCTGTGAGGATACATCTCTGTAGCCTCTCTGCAGTTCCATTTTTCTTTACAATGAATCAAACAGTTAAATACAAGTGGCACAGTTCCAGTTACTACAGTGTCTATTTGCTTAGTCTTTTGCTAGGGGATGGTGCGTGGGAACTGTAAAGCAATGATTCTTAACCTTTTAAACTCAAAGTGCACCCCTTGTTGGACTCCAGGCACCCATGAAAAATGCCCTGTCTTAGATTTCACTATTTTCTTGAGTATGGAAAAATAGTAGAGTAATTCATTCTTTTGTTCCAGAGAATACAGGAAAACCACAGTGTTTTTCACACTATGGATTCCTATTTGAAATCTCGCTGGGTTTTTGGTTGTAGCCATCCATGTTGGTCTAAGGACATAAACAGGCAAGATTCTTTGGGTAGATGTGATGTCTTTTATTAGACCAATTGAGTAGCTGGAAAAAAGTTCTTTGCAAGCTTTCAGGCTCAATCACCCTTCGTCAGGCATAGGAAATCTCTGCTGTTCTGAGACTCCAAGGAATGAAGAAAGCTAAAGTGTGACAGGATGTCAGTGAGAATGTAAATAGGTGGAAATTAGGAAAACAAAAAGTAGAGCAGGGCGATGGGAGGAAGCCAAAGGTGAGTAAGAGAGACTCTACAGTATTAAATTTTCAAGATAGAAAAGAAGCAGTCTGAAAAAGTTAATAGCTGGAAATTAGGAAGACAAAGGGCAGAAAAGGAGTGGAGGAGAAGGGAAGAAGTGAGGAAAGAAAAGTATAAGAGGTCAGGCTGGCAGGTACCTGGTGAATCAGGTGTTAGGCAGGTTGTAATGTGTCATAAATCCAAAGTCTCTATTGAGTCCATGATTTTTATATACAGTAGATTTATAAAGTGAAGTTCATAGGCTTGTATATTAAAGGTGTTTTGTAAATTCCCTTTGAGGATTAGAACTGAGAGACTGGAGAGGTAATGACTGTCTTGTGAGAAGTGTACCCTCATAGGTAGTTGTATCTTCTTGTCTTTGATAGATTTTCAGTGTGTGCTCATTCTGGTGCGCAGTTATTAGGTTTCTTCTACATATTTTTCATCAGAGCGTTTGGTGCACTGGATGAGAGATATTGCATTTTTGGAGGTGCAGGTGTAAGATTCCAGAATGGTCATTGTTCTGTTGTGGGGTGTGGTTATTGTCAGTGGTGGAGATATGTTGGCAGGTTTTGCATTTCTTATCCTGGCATGGTCTGGATTTATTTGGTGTGGTTTGGGTCATAGGTCATATTTGAACTCTCTTCAGATCATATTTGAAATCTCTGGACTTATCTTGTGAATCATGAGTAGTTGTAGTTGTTTGCATATCTAACCTTGCTAATATTGCACAGCATCCCGAGGCATCTGTAAAAGGATCTCATAGCTCCCTCGGGTGCTGCAGTATCCTGATTTGAGAATCACTGCTGTAAAACAGTGCTTCCTAGATACTTGCTTTGGTCTATGTGCACCCAGAGTCATACCTGAATTTTACAAGATTGGAAAAAATTACTGCTTGCAAGGAATCTGTCTAACTTCTCTTTCCTGTAAAACGTGCAAAACTTGCCAATTATGAATGATACCCACTCTTATATTGCTTTCTCTCTGATGTCCTAATGTCATCCCTGTCCTGGTAAAAAGGGCACGTTAAAAGAAAAGTAGCATGATTGTTAACAGAATTTTTCTTAGGGAGAGAAAATGAATCTTCCCCTAGTTGCAGGATTCCTAATACTAGGCTACACAGTTGCTTCAGTAAGAAAGCAAAAAGCCTGGGTTCAAAGTCAGGCTGTCAAAGAAGGCAGAAGATCTCAAGGAAGTCTGCAATGATACTGACTTCTCATATCATTTTCAAGAATTTCATCTTGTCCTTTGAATGGATCAATAGTTCAGACAATAAGATCTTAAATCGAAAGCTTAAAATAAATAAAGAATCATGGATACATCCTGCGCCTTCGTTTAGCAGCAAAAGAATATCACAGAGGTTAAAAATAGAAAGAGGGACTGATCAATTTGCTCTTCTAATGTTCAGACATGTGAGGGACAGTAGGCCTTTCTAGGTCCCATACTGAAACTTTTGCAGTAGAATTTCTCTGAGACTTAAAACAGAAATAAATTGATTGCTGCACAATAGAATGATTAAATTAGACGCAATTGCTCCATTGCTTACACACATAACAAACAATTGCAGAAAACATTTCTGGCAATATCATGTTGAAAAATGGAGAAATCCCATTGAGGAAAGTTGAGGACCAAATTGCTGTACAGACAAGAGAATTATATTCTCTACTTATTCTCAGCTTTCTTTCATCCATTATTCAAATGAGACTTTAGTGATGAGTAAAGATTTATTGTAAATATGAGGGCTGAGAATTTAGGGTGCTGACAGACATGTAGCTCCCCACTTTAACTCACAGCACTTCACAGAAAGTGCCGTGAATTAGAGCAACCTCTTCCAACCCAACAACCCACCAGGCATTTGTCTATTGGTTTGGTGGGAGTTGTGGGGATGGGGATTGAGCTCCACTATGGAGCTGATCCAGTGGAGGATCCTGGCTACAACCGCTCTTCCCTAGCCCGGTCCCACCCCCAGCTCCAGTGCTATCTTCAGGATGGGAGGGGAAAGAAGAGAGAGGGAGGAGCTGTGGGCTGGAGCTTGCCTAACGTGACTTGCAGGGGCAGGGGAGGGGAAGGATGTGAGGCAAGGGGCTCCAATCCACCCACCCCCCATCTCGCTCAGGCTGGGCAAACCCCAGCCCACAGCTCCCTCTCCCTCCTTTTTCCCCCCTCCCTTCCTGCAGATAGCACCACGGGCAGGGCTGATTAGGCAAGGGCTTGACAGAAGTTCCCGATGACACTCCACTTTAGAGCGTCTTCATCTGATCCCTCATTACATGACAGTTAATTTGTCACATGATCAGCCACTTTTAAAGCGCTCTTCAGCCATGCATGGCTACAAAGCACTTTCAGAGGGTGATTGCACAACAAATGTCACTTGTCAATGCCCTTAATGTCTCTCTCTTTCTCCATACTATATGCTGTGTGGGTATTTGTAAGTTTCTGTGTGTGTTATGTACAGTAAAAGCTTTGTTATCTGGCACCCATGGGCCACAGTGGGCACTCCCGGTTTCGCTTTTACCTTACAAGCCACATGCTGGTTAATAGAGCACGACGGCTTGTAAGGTGCTGGAAAACACAGCTTTTACTGTATGTAGTTGTGTAGATATACCATTTTTTTTCACACACAACATGCACTAGAATAAAATTGCACCTTTTCTTTCTTTGTAAGTAACTGGACATGTCTACACATGACACTATGTCACTATAGCAATGGCAACATAGCATCCACGGGCAAAAACTGACACCATAGCTATGTGCTCCCTCAGTATAGAGCATCACTATGGCAACGTAGCATCTAAAAATAATCATGCACTGTGTGCATGGTGCAGTACAGGCTGCTACTGCACTATAGTGCAGTAACAGTGGCACTGTAGGAGCTCATGTAGACAGGCCCATTCAGTAGCAGCAGCAAGGGTATGCTGCTCTGTTCTGTTCTCTGCGAGCCTTGTGCAGATTTTACTCTAGCTTTTCTTGATAAGGCGGAAACTGCTAATATGTACTGCAGTTTCCACCATCTGATTTTGGGAAGGTGTGTGTCACACTCATAAAATATGGCAATATTGTGTATAATCTGCGTGCTTTTTGCAGCGGTAATACTATATAAGGAATTGACAGATATCAGTGGTGGCGGCAGCAGTCCCTCAATACAAGGATGACAGCCTTCCAGTAAGTAGGAAAGTCATCAATGAGTCCATGGATGACTGCGGAGGCCAATCCAAGACTTGAATGCTAGATATAACAACACAAGGGGCAACTGTTCAAAACTTTTGTTATGAATTTACCTTGATATAGGAAAATACTTTTTTAATTAGGTAAAGAAGTACTGACATTTTCCACTGTGGTAGCATGAACCCAGAGAATGCAGAAGCCTCACTAGTGAACAGTGAAGAGGAAGTATACTGCAGTCATTACGGTCTGTCTTGAATGGCCAGTCTCATCATACATATGTCAAGTAAGCAGCTGCATCCTACAGCACCTATGGGTAGGAGGAAGCTGAGGGACCCCACAAAGCTGCTACTGAAAATGGAGGGGCTGTAATGATTCAGCTACTTTGCTTTGAGTGCTGATATTGATTGCTGGCTCGTTATGGATTTAGATCCCTTCTATTCTGCTTGGAGTTCACCTCCTTGGCAGTGTACAAAGGGTCCTCTCTTCAGCTCCTCTCTAAACCCAAACAAAATATCTACTATGTCCTAGGGATTTATGACCTTGTAGCAGGGTTTTCTCACTCATACCTCAGTATTTCTTCAGTAATGCTGAAGTTTGCCTATAGAAGACACAGCACTATTCTGTTATGCTGTATGGCACTGCATAGTAAAAGGAGTTGTCAAAGCGGGACACTTTTCTTGTTTGTTTCCATTGGGTTTATTGTCTTACTCAATTGCACAAGATAGCAAGCATTCTGCAGTCAGTCAGTCTTGTTGTTATTAGCAAGAGCTGATGAAGTGGCAGTCCAGATTTGTGAAAAGTAGTAATTTCTCTGAGACAGGAAGCTCTTGTGGGCCCCCAGGGTCACGTATATTTAGAATGGCATGACCTGGAAAGGCAGGAGCACTGGTAAGTTTGAGAGGGGGAGTTTCAGAAGTGTTCAAAATTGGCTTAATTCTACTTTCACTGAAGTGAAGCAGAGTCTTACGGTATATTTTAAAAAGGGACAAAGTAGACCAGCATTGAAAATGCTCTGTGAAAACTTTAAAGTTAGCATGGTTCAGCAGAACCAATAATTGGGGCACCCATCCCATTGTATTTTATTAGAGTTGAGTAGACCATTGGGTCACCCAAAGCAGGGATATCTGACAAACATTGAAGGTATAGGGCACTCCACAGTAAGGACCCTACTTGGATGTATATGGTGCATATGGAGAGCAATTCAGGGAAACGTAAGAAAACAGATTTCCAATCCAGGCTGCATCTTTGCACAAACAACGAGGTTGCTTTGATGCAGTGTTCTGTTCTGGATTGTAGTCAGGGACTGTTTCATGTGAAGGGGCTGGAGAGTAGTAGAGATCCTGATTTCCTGTCAACATAGTAACCAGCTGAATATCAGGGAGCCCCAGTTCCCACAGCTTAGAAGAACCAAGGTATAGAGACTGTACAGAGCTACTGCTACAAATAATCAGGCATCCATAGCCCTTTCTGTCGTTCTTCTTCCCCTTTGAAATGTGGCTCTGCTGGGTGGCTCTGGATAAACATAAATCCTCTACATGTACCACTCAAACAGGTTTCATTTGCCTTCCTGATGTTAGTAGAGTATCATGTTAGAGAATGTCTGTTGGAAGCCTGGCTGGCCACCTATGGCAAGAAGAAAAATCTAGGATGTCTAGGAAATATCTATAATAGTCTTCAACTTTCTAAAGTATTTTCATAGTGGTTGCTGTGGTAACAGTAATTGTGACCGATGTAATAGGAATGTTGACAAGAGACTGGGCTTTATTTCGTGTCTTAGTCACCTGAGGCGTCACGCTTATAAAGGGTTGTTACCCTTGTCATGCAACACAAAGTCATTGACTGACTCGAGTGACTACTTATATAGCTGAAAATGAAGTCCTGTTTTTCAGTTGCTTATAACTTACACATTTCCTTTGGGATTGAAATCTGACATGCTTGTCTCAGTTGCAAAGTAAACTATTTGATTACATTACTTTGGCTATTTGAATTAACTTTGTATAGAATGGAAATGGCTGGAACAGCTTTCAGCCAATTATTTTTGTTTTCTTACTGGGTGTACAGTTGATGCGGGACCAGTTTCAGTATTGCCAACTACACTGTGCCAGAAATCATGAGACGAACTCTTAAAAAATCAAGAGATTGGCATGTAAATCATGAGATGCTATTTTTGAAGCGTGTGTGGGAGGGGTTATTTGTGATGGTGTGATGGGGTGTGGGGTTTGAAGCCTGGAGGGAAGGTGTCCCCACACACCCTGGCAGGATGTTGGGTACTGTGGATCAGGAGTAAGAAGCAGCAGCAGGGCTGGGCAGACTGTGGCTTGGGAGTAAGGAGTGGACAGAGACACAGACAGCACCCAACTGGTAAGTGGAGGGAAAGGGGCTGAGGGAGGGAAAGAGTGTGGAGGGCAGCAGATCAAGGCCCCCGGGATGAGGGAGGGAGTGGGACAGGGGTGAGTGGGGCCCAAGGGCCAGGGCAGGTCATCCAGAGGCACAAGGGAAGGGTGTGGTCCCCCACAGTAGCACCCCCCCCGGTGGAGACATAGGGGCACGTGCCCCCCCACAGGGCAGAGGTAGGCTGCCCCCTGTGGGCTGGGGCTCTGTGCCATGCTGCCTTACCCCAGGAGCTCAGCCACATGATGACATAGCCGCTTGCCAGGAGGGCAGGGGATGTGGGGTGCGCTGGCCACATGGCACATCCCCTGCCTGCTCGGGAGCAGGAAGCACACTGGGGTTGCACAGCTGAGCTCCCAGGACAAAGTAGCAGGGCACAGAACCCCAGCCTGCAACAGGCAGCCTGTCTCTGCCCCCACCGCACTACACCTCTGGACAACCCACCCCAAGATCCCATTCACCCCAGTCCCTGCTTCTGCCCCAGTCCCTGCTTCACCATGGGGTCCTCAATCTCCCCTTGCCACTTTTCCTTTCACTTACCAGGTGGGAAAATCTGGAGATCTGAGGATTGGATTGGGAGATGGGGAGTCAGAGTTATTTTGACTTTGAAATCCTGAATCTCATGATGGTTTCACGACAGTTGGCATTATTGCAGTTTACTTGAGAGTAAACAGTCCCAGCCAGGCCTCTACAGATGGAGGGAAGCAGGAACAGATTTTGCTGCTCATGGCAACAAATTTCTCCCTCTTCCTAGGGTCCTGCAATGAGCCCCTGTCACCACCAGGGGAACTGGAAGCTCTGGCCACAGGTCCCTGCCTCAGGAGGCCATCTTCAAAAGCCAGCCCTGCTCCCTGGTCAGCTTCATCGCTGGCCAGAAGCAGTGTGCAGAGCATGGGGACAGCATGCGGCAGCTCTCTAGCTACAGCTTCTGCCTCTCTGCATCACTGCTGTTCCAGCCCCTGTCCCTGGCAGTGATGCCCAGTGATCCAGGCTCCTGCTGGCTGCTGTGCTGGTCCTGCTGGCCCACCCTGGTGGCCACCAGCTGGCCCACGGCCATCTGAGCCCTGCTGGCTCCCCCATGTACAGCAACCACCTGCCTGGCTCCACTGCACCATCCCAGGGCCATCGCCAGCATGAAGCTGCTACCTTGACCCCATCCTGGTGGTCAGACTCCAGCAGGGATGTTGACAACAGGTTCCAGGGTGCCACCACTGAGGCTGTCCTCACTCTCCTAGGCTTCTAGGCCTGCCACCTCAGGGCCCACTGGGCCAGTCAGAACTGGTGGCTGCACATCATCCAGCACACCTGGGGTGATGAGCAGTGGCTGGAGGCATTCCAGATAATCCAGGCCACTTTCCTGGACCTCCTGGAACAGCTTCACCTGCACCTGTAGTGCCAGGACACTATCATGCAGCAGTCTCTCCCCACAGACACCTGGCAGGTCATTGCCCTGCTGAAGCTGGCCATGCCCACCAGCCTGCACTACATGGGCCACCTCTTTAGCATATGCAAAGTGACCACTGAGTAGGCCATCCTGGAGGTGTGCAGTGCCCTCCAGGATGTGTTGGGGTCCACCATGCTCCACATGCATGACCCCCTGAAGGTGGTAGTGGGGTTCTGTGCCCTGGGCTTCCCCCTGTGTATAAGGGCCCTGGATGGCACCCACATCTATGTCACCTGCCCATCCCACAGCAGCTGCCTCTACTTCAGCCAGAGTTTTTTTCACGCTACTGTGCTCCAGGCCACCATTGACCACTACAGTGCCTTCACCAATGTGAATGGTGGCTGAGCGGTCAGTGCCCACACTGCCCATGTGTTTCAGAAATTTGTCCTGCCAGCCCTTGTCCACAGCAAGCACTTTGTGCCAAGGCTGCCAGACCTCCAGCTGGGTGCTGTCACGGTCCCACCCCTCCTCATTGGGGACCCCACCTACCTGCTTCTCCCCTGGCTCATGGCCCTATACTGGCCAGCTGGACCCTACGAGAACCATGTCAACTGGCACCCTTACTGCCTGCCTCAAGTTCACTGAGGACATTCCCAGGTCATTGTTGTAGCCTGCGTGCTGCATAACATCTCTGAGGGGCCATGGGGACCTGTTTCGTGAGGCCTGGGTGGAGAAGACGCAGCAGGTGGAAGATGTCTGGCATTGAGAACACCAGCTGTGGCAGCAGTGATAGTGACAGGCGCCCTCCCGCCAAGGCCCCATAAGATCCACATACCTGCTGGTGGGGGAGAGGGCATTGGGTGCAAGAGATGCTGGATGACCACCTCCTCCTGCACTCCCTGCTGTAGCCCACCTGGACAGCTTCCCATGGACTCCCACCCCATCACGCACCCCCAGCACCACACTCACTCTGGATAGTTCTCAGGAAAACACTTTATTGCCCTCATAACTAACAGACTCCCCTCTCCCCCACAACACAGTCCCTTTACCACCCACCAACAATAAAACAACCTCTTCCTCATGTGAACTATTTACAATGTGGTTTGTGTGCATGCCCTCTGGGGGTGGAGGGCTGTGAGGGGATGCCTTGGGGGGGCAGAGCCTTGGAACAAGTGGCCAGCACAGCAGCCTCTGGCCATGCCCCCATGGGTGTGGACACTACAGTGAGTCTGGTGGGCAGAGTGCTCACCTGGGAGTGATGACGGCCATTGGTCCCCTGGTGCCAGTGGTTCCCACTCTGGCAGCCGGTGACCAGGGCCAGCAGGGCTGGCATGTGGTCCTGGCGCTGCTGTAGGCAGCTCCAGCTCTACACTCACATACAGCCAGGGCAAGTGGCAACACCGGGCCCAGGCGGGCAGGGAGAATGTTGGGGGACCTGGGGTGGAGGCTGGGTAAGGGACTCCTGGCTGGTGGAGGTGGCATTGGACCTATGATGGTGCAGGGGCGAAACCCCCCAGACTATCCTGCAACCTCTGCTGCTGCCTGGGAGGCTACCTGAGGGGGCCTCCCCCAGAAATACATCACTGTAGGGGCTCAGGCAGGTTGCCTGTGTTGCTGTACACAGCACAGCTGCGGCCTGGGCTCTAGGGCACGAGGATGGCATCCAGTTGCTGTATAAAGAGCATGGACTTGTGGGTGCTCCTCAACTGATAATTGTGGCCAGTGATAGTGAACTGCTGTGCCCACAAGGCTTTAACCTATATACAGCACTGCTGGGCTGACTGGTTGTACTTGTAATCACATCCACCCTGGCAGCCCCTCATAGATGTGGGCATTGGAGCGCCTGCCCTGTGCAAACTGCTGGTGCACTTTTGCTTTGTCCCACAGCACCATGAAGTTGCCAGCCTCCTCCTGTAACCAGTTGGGTCCCTGGGTGGTAGCATATAGCATTGGTGATGACACTATTGGGGCTCCTGTGCTGGTGCTCCGGGCCTCTGTGAGGCTGGCTTTGTGCTGCTGGGCCTGGGCAGCTGCCTGCAGTGCATGGGACTAGGAGTTGCGTGGTAAGGCAATGCCCTACAGCACCTGCAGGCTCTGGCAGGCTGCTGGGTTTTGCCTGCAGGCAGCTGGTGCTGGCCCCAGTGGTCAGGAGCTGGCTACAGCTGGGCCCAGGTACTGGTAAGCCTGGCAGGAGCCTGCAGCAACCTGGAGGGCTGGACAGCACAGGCCTGGCAGCTGCATGGCACTACAGTGCCAGGCGGTGGCACCAAGGTATAGGCAGGCTGGCAATGGTAGTCCGTGGTCTGTGCAGGGGCAGTAGAGGCCAAGAGTCCCCTCAGGCTATCTGCTGTTGTGCCCCAGTGCTTAAAATGCTTGTAGGCTTTTATAGGGCCTGTGGCTGGGGCTGCCACAGAGGCAACTGGGCCCTGGAGCAGAAGAGGCTCCCAGCCCTGGGGCTGAACTCAGGTTGCCTCCCTAGTGGCAGGACTGACCAGGAGCAAATGTGCTCCCAGTGGGCATCTACACATGTGTTTCTGCACTGTAAATACTTGTGAGTAAATTTGCTACTTGCATTTGCAAGTAGCAGATTTAGCTGTAAGTAGCAAAGTTTACTGCATGGTAAGCATGTGTGTATATAGATGCACACGCTGCGCAGTAAATTACACTACTGCACAATAAAACCTCTCATGTAGATGCACCCATTAGCACTCAATTTAAATAGTTTTATTTTGAAAAATTCAGACCCAATCCAATTATTCAAAATTCTGGGAAGGGGATGTATATGTTTGTGAAAGACCTGATTTGAAGAAATATGGTGTTGAAACAGCACAGAGATTAAAAAAAATAATTTGTGTATGCTTCATCTTCACAAATATGCTCTGAAGCATCAGTCTCAGTAAGTGAATTTTTACTATGGAGGAAGAGGAGTTCTTCCTTTGATTTATTTATCAGCTTCTATGAATAGAACTTTTTCTTGTGGATGAGGAAGGATAACATGCTCTTTTCTGTAACCCTCTGCATGTTGCCTTCTCAGCAGTATGAAAAGTTGCAACGCTAATAGTATGTGACTCAGTAGTATTGCAGCTGTTAAAGTGCATCCAGGGATGAATAAATTATGGGATTAATCTCAAGATTAGGTAAAAATCTATGCCAGGCTGTCTGCCATCTCTTTGACAGTGAAAAATAAGTTTGTCTTGATGTCTCCTTTGTGAAAACCCTGAGTACTAGTTGCTTTTTTTTTTTTGGTTATTGTCTATGGAAGAGCAAGTTTATTTAATTGGCTGTAGTTATATTCTTCTTTGATACAGATATTTAATGTCCTGTAATGTAGCTAAGTGAAAGCATAGCTACTGTTTCTGTTTGTAGTAGCAAAGAGACAATGACCAAGATTGAAGCTTCAAAGTATTACCCACTGTACAGTACACAGTGGATGCATTTACACATGTGCTTAACTGTGCAGTAGACTAATCTGCTGCAGTGTAAAACATCACAATCTATATGTGCAATGCTATTAAACTGCAGGAAACTAATTTTCACTGCTGTAAGATAGTACAGCTATGGTGTAATAGCATCATGTCATGCTTTAGTGCCATCTTACAATGACGAAAATAGCTGTCTTAACTCACGTGTAAATGCTGACCTGGGCATAAATTGCACCCGGTCAACCCAGGGAGCAAGAGAACAGACCCCTGCCTGCTGCCTAGCCACACGGCTCCACTGTCCGGGCACTCTAATGCCCCTGCCATTCATCTTTTACAGGTAGGAAGCTGAGGTATGGAGATGTTAAATAGTTTTGTCACAGGTTCCAAGCATTATCTTGGATGAAAAGGAGACACGAATACGAATCTTTTATGTCTTAATCCATTGCCTTCACCACAAGTGGCATTAATGAATCTCTTTGCTACTGAAAGGGAATCAAACAATACCAGGGATGAAAAGCACCTTAGGTTGTCATGTGTGTGCATGTGCATGCATAGTACAGAAAGGGGAAAAATATTTTTCAATACTCTCCTTTATGTATCGGTAACATCTTTCATTATTTTGCTGCTGAATATAAGATCTCACCTCCCGTCTTCCTTGTTTCCTGACTAACTTCAACAGTCTTCTTAAAAATGTACACTTTAGCTTGGCTGCCATATAATTCAGTCACAAAAGAATTAAATGGTCTATGTTAAAAAAAAGCAGTTAAATGCTATGAGCTATACCTTTGTTAGGCACACTTCCTTCAATTTTCAAAACAATACGAAGGGGATTATCTATGCTCCTCCCATCAACTTTCACAAATCAACCAACTAAATCCTCATGCGTTTTCTTGTGACTATTGTCTAAAAGTAATTATGTCTTGCGCTATTTGTTATATTTCTTGATTTTTGTGACTTTGGTTATGGAAAAGTGGAGCCTCTAGGTTCCACGCATCAAAACAAAAAATACATTAATAAATGTGCAAATTAAAACTATTTATGCTGAAATTGCCTGTAAGTTGTTTTTCCACGAGAACTGCAGAAAAATGTAATTGTTCTGCATCACTCGCATTGAATGAAGCAGAGTGCAGCCAAGAAATGCACATTAGAAGCAAAGCCATTAAAGGCAAAATGTAATTCTCTAGGAAGATGTAGAATACTGACTAAATAGGAAAGAAACGCTGAGTAACAAAGGAAGAAAAAGATGTTTCACTTAAGCAAGTTTCATTCTCTTAGACCCTGGTTAAATCTTTTTCTCAAGTGTTTTAAACTGAGAAACTTTAGCTTCTAGCTGAACTTTTCAAAGCATGCTCATTTCTAAACTTTGAGGCTTGGACTTGACATTTTCGGTGCTGGGGAAATGTTGTTGGGTGGATTATATTTTTTTTAGGCATGTGAGGACTACTAGTGGGTTTTACTTACAGAAATTCTAGATACCTGTGAGAGTGCTTCTGATCTTATCTCCAGCAAAGTTTTACCAGTGGAAACATTTTGAAGAATATATCTCACTTAATACAAGCTCCATGGACCCAATACCCTAAATCCCTACATACCCATAAAGAAAACTTATCGCAGATGTTGGCAATCCACAGTAGGGCTCTGAGATGTATACAAAAATATTCTTGTACTGTAAATGTTTTGTTTTAAAACAACCTGCATGTCTATGTGTCTGCATTCCCTTGTAATTGCTGATTCTTTTAAAGAACTATATCCTTTAATTTGACTTGCTTGTTTCCTACCAACTCTCCTTTGTTATCTACGTGTAAAAGTAGAGTGCCACTGCTGATATTTGTAAGTATGGTATTGAAACAGAGAACAGAATCTGACCTATGGCTCTGTAAAAGGGCTGTTTCTTGTGTTGAGTTTAAGATGCCTCTCAGTAAATATGACTAACTATATTCTATGTACAATTGAAATGCAAGGTTTCAATCATGAAGGACCCAGTTAGCCTTGGTTTGATTTTGACCTTGTAATCTAAGAAGCCCCAAAATGATTCTTTGGCCTTTAGTGGTGCTGATTTCTAGCCTGGCCAAATTTATTCCACAGCCATTAAAGGTCTGAGACACTTTGCAAATAAGCAATTTACGCTTAGTATTGATAGAGTACACTGCTTGATGTACTCTAGACAAGTCATACTTTGCATATGAGGGTTTTCCCATCAGTTACATTGAAAAGGAGGTGATAGCAGACAGTCCTAGGAAGCTGGGGGATTAATCCAAATGTAAAGAGAAACCTGAGAAATAAGGTCAGGAAATATTGGCCTGTGATTTAAACTAGACGAATTAAAATAAGTGTACCTCCTAATAAACTAGTAAAAAATACAAATACTATATTTAGTTGGGAGGAAAGATGACAAAGACTTCCCCTACCAAGTAGAAAACCCCAAACCTAAAATACTAAACAAAAAATGAATGCAGTGGTAGGCGTTATTTGTGCAGTACACCGTGATGGTGGAGAGCAGGAGGAGAGAGAGAGATAAGAGACAGAGAGAGTTTGGGGACCTTAACTGCAGAAGGAAGGCACCAAAGCAAGACCAGTAATAGTCCCTTTCTGTATAGTACTGTGACATCAAAATCCTTCATCTTCTGACAAAAATTTAAATTTCAAGAAATGTGGAATAGTTTTTCCCTGAATGCAGTGTTACCCAGTGTTTTTCTATACCACTATGGGATCTAAGACTGTATCAATTTAGACAAAAGTCCAATGGCTTCACTATCAGAAGAGCAGTAGCATAATTTTTGTTTAAAAAAAAAATTACTCATTTTCCATTCTAACCTTTTAAAAAATGTATTGGAGCCAAAAATATTTTTTATCAAAAACTTTCATTTGCTACATTACAATGGTATCAGAATTCCAGTTTTTGCCTTCTTGTCAATAAAAGTCCAACTCAGCATGGCTGGTCTTACCTTGCCTCCAAGCTTGTGCCTCAAACAGTAAATTCATTATCACATTTTTCCTCTCCTATCAGAGAGAAAACTTTTACTTTAAATTCTGGAATTTAGTTGGCTCATGGAAATGTTCCTGTGCCTATATGGAAGTAGTACAGAATCTGAACTTAAAGGATTTATGTAGTTTATTTCCTGCATCTTTGCACTTTTACATGCTGTGAATATCTGGTGCACTGTGGCTAATAAACCCCCCATGTGATATACTGCTGTGGAATAGATGAAGACAATAGGGCTGCATTATTGGTACTCAGCTGGCAGTGCATGAAAATTCATGGGGCAGGAAAATCACAAAAGAGGACTGTTTCCTCAAGTACCGGGGGTGCTTACATGTTAAATTGTGGTATGGTCTTCTCATACTTTGTACAGGATTAAAAAGACCAAGATCTCCCCTTTTGAGAGTGGTGGAACAAACAGTCTTGTTGCTATTATAAATAACTCATGACTAAGACAAGTTTAAAAATGTTTGTAATTTAAAAAACCTCATTCGGTAGTGGAAGCGAGAGAAGCAGAATAAAGAATCATCTGAGCAGGAATTTAAAAGTAGTTTTCATGATCATCACCACTGAATCTAATTGTTATGATGGATTTTTATTTTATTGCATGAGACTTATCTTGCATATCACCAAGGGAACCGCCCCCAAGGAGATAAGTCTGATGGAAGCTTCCTCTCCATTCTTTAATACGTTAAACCTACAAAAAGAATATACCAATATTCTGAACAATATAGCTTCAAAAGTACTGTTTTATATCAAGTCACGTTAGTCCTGAGGCTGCTCTGACCGTTGGGGCATCTTAGAGCTGCAACCACTCCACATGAGGTTAGCTGAGTTGATTTGCATCACTGGTTGTTCTGGCAAAGTATCCTGGGTGATGCCTATCTCCTCTTGAAGTATGGATGGCCATTGCCTCACTGGGACCTCATCTGCCCTTTCATTCCTGTTGGGTGTCCACACACCTTCCTCACCCAGGCTGATCCAGGTGGGATGGGAGCAGTTTAGTCTCTCACAACTTAACCATGGAATAAGCTGTACTGGTTTACGTGGTACCAGATAGTAGCCTGTGGGAGCCTAGCTCCCAGCATCCTGAAGAATGTGGGACAGGGAAATTCAGGGGAACTGTCCTGGGGCACCAGGGAAGAATCAGATGGCCCAGTAAGGGCCAGCTGTGTTCCTTACCTCCCGGTAGGATCACAAGCAACCGTGGAGGAGCGGCAAAAGAAGCAGATGCAACAGTAGCCATGCTTTAGAAGCGTGTGCTTGCTGTGCATAGAAGAGCATGCTGCAGCTTCTGGTATAAGGTAGGAGTCAGTACAGTGAGGAGACAGCCAACATCAGGTGTAGGGCTGGAGAGAGCACATGAGCCTAGAGTCTTGTGAGTGTCCCCTACACTGGAGGGGGAGAACACTGGAGGTCCAAGCACTCGGAGGAGCGCCCAGCAGCAGGTGCCCAGGAGTTTGAGCAACTGATGGGGACCCACTGTGGCCAGGAGCAATGAAGAGGAAGACAAACCTGAAGATGCAGGGTGCCTTGTAAGGGACTGTAAGGGACTTATTAGAAAAAACGTGTACAATGTGGTAATGAGGCCTAAGCCAGGATGGCAGGGAGCCAAACCCTGAGAATCCAGGTCCCTACTAAAGACTTTCAGGTGGCCCTGACTAATGATCAGGTATAAGTGTGGGTACGTGGAAAGGGTAAGGGGGAGGTAGGAAACCCATGGAGGCAACCCATGGTCTTACATGTGGAGCCCCAGAAACTTCAGGAGCCTTCTGTTCATTCAATAATATCAAGCCATGGTGGGTGAGAACAAAAGACATGAATACCTGTTGAGGCAAAGCTGTCATCACACAAGGCAAGTACGCAGAGAGCTCTGGCTCTCATGCCTGGAAGTATCAGATGTATCTGTGGCGTTGGATACACAGGCCAAGAGAAGCATGGTCTGACATCCCTGTTTTATGTAGAAACCTCATAATCAGAGGACCATAAATAGGACAGCACTTCCATATTTCCATCCAAATAGAGGGACAGGGAGCAGAGGCATTGCCTGACCTTTAATGATCAAAAGACTGACTGTTCTGCTCAGACTTTCTCTGACACAGATGTACAGGTGACACTGAGAATGCCTGTTTAGAAAACTGCCTATGGGAAAAACATGTTCTACATCCAGACATACAAGACTGGGTTGAAGCCCACAGTGTGAAGCTTTGTCTTCTATGCTAACTTAGTCTATATTCCTGTCACAGACACTGCCTCTTACAAAATAAAAGAAAGAGTCACTTTGTTGACCATAATTCTGTCCCTTTTTTCTCTAGTCTTCCTATCTGGTTAGAAGCAATAACTACAATGAAAAGATGAGCAACACTTTTTCCTCCTCTTGGATTGGTAAATCTATTCCTTCAGTAGTTTTCACGGTAGTCACTACTAAGCACACTACCTCCACATAGCTAATATTAATAGAAATTTCCTCTTCACTTTTTAAAATGTTAAAATCTACAAGGACGTACAGACGTTCTGAACAATTAAAAGTGTTCTTGTCTAATTCATCTAGCGTTATAATAGAGTATTACTTGGTATTGCCTGAGAGAAACAAAAAATGTTTTGTGACTAAGAAGCCAGGCAGGAAGAAAATAATTACAATTATGACACTGCTTGCAAACTTTTATCCTTTTCCCCTACCTAAAATAATTTACTGTCTGCTGTTTGTGTCCCCAATTATGTTTTGGTGGCGTATTGTGGGGCAGGGAGAAGGAATAAATGCTGGAAATGCAACAGATAATTTTTCTGTGAGAGAGCCTTTGGGAAAGTGAAGAGAATTTTACAGGATGTAAAGCTGTGCTAATTTTATGGGCCTGGAGGCTGGGAAAAAAGTCTCACATTTGCCTGTTAGTATAGAGTACCCAGAGTATTCAGAATGGTTATAAATGTCAAGCAGGAAACCTTTTAAGTGCTTAATAATGTATTAGCATTGGGGATACAAATGATGCTGGAGCATGGGATCTGGTTGTCTTCTACTGTGACATGCTGTATTACCTTTGAGAAACTTCCTTCTGGTCCCAGATCTGGTCAAGTTAAAATGTTATTCAGCAAAATGTACCTCTTTTCACTAGCTAGTATGATAGAATATCCTTTATAATTCAGAGGATAAATTCATATCTCCAAGTACAGAATTTTACTGCTGCAGTAGGTGAGAATCAAATTGGGCCCTTGGGTAGGTTGAGAGACAATTCTCATGTTTTAACTGTTTTATTGACTTTTGTGTTCTGGTTTCTCTAGGTTGTTATGTACATAGGTCAAGTCTCCAAGGACATCCTGAAATGGCCTCGTCCTCATTCACCACCTGTTGTGAAGCTGGAAGTGAAAGCAGATGCAGAATATGGAATGCCATCCACCCATGCCATGGCAGCTACAGCCATCTCATTCACATTTTTTATTGTAACTGTAAACCAATATAAGGTAGGGAGAGATGAATCTGCATTTAATTCTGTTGACCTGTAGTAAGTGAGTATGAACAGATCTGATGCTCATCTCACCCCTACACCCTACCAGTATTTCCACAGAGATTCAGTCCTGCCTTCTACTGTATCAAAACTACCGTTGACATTTCCCCAGTTCAGTTGAGATGACAACAGCTTCACTTTTGTATAAGAACTGAAAATGTTTAAAGTAAAATCTCCAAACTAGTTTTAAGTTTAAGATAAGTCAGGTTTGAAGAGTGAGACTCTATGTATAGCTTTTGGAAAGATTTTGCATTCTTTCTAGCCAAGTATACATAAAACATTAGCAACTATTCAAGAAACTCCTCAGGTAGCAAACACTGTGGGTGTATAATCAATGTGAATGTGCAGCAGGGTTGTGATTTTTCTTCCTACACTATTGAGAATGTAGTCTTTGGATATCAATCCAACTAGCTGAAACCCACAAAACATTTGCAATTAATTTTTTATTGCAAAAGTATTTCTTGAAATACAGGATTTTTAGTTATCCTTTGACTGAATACTTTAACAGAATCAAAACAAGGAGAGGCTAAGGGACCTGAACCTGTTCAGCCTCCACAAGAGAGGGCTGAGGGGGGATCTAGTGGCCTGTTACAAACTAGTCAGAGGGGACCAGCAGGCACTGGGGGAGT
>JAGPOW010001918.1:37407472-37436962 GCA_030014935.1 Caiman crocodilus | reverse complement strand
CTGTTCAGCCTCCACAAGAGAGGGCTGAGGGGGGATCTAGTGGCCTGTTACAAACTAGTCAGAGGGGACCAGCAGGCACTGGGGGAGTCCCTGTTCCCCCGGGCAGTACCAGGAGTGACTAGAAATAACGGTCACAAGCTGGCAGAGGGTAGATTCAGACTAGATATCAGGAGGCGCTACTTCACTGTCAGGGCAGCTAGGATCTGGAACCAACTTCCAAACGAAGCGGTGCTGGCTCCTACCCTGGGGGTCTTTAAGAGGAGGTTAGATGAACACCTTGCTGGGGTTGTTTGCCCCCAGTACTTTTGCCTGCCATGGCAGGGGTTCGGATTTGATGATCTGCTCAGGTCCCTTCTGACCCTACCAACTATGAAACTGTGAAAATGTCTCACCCTCAAAAAGCCTACATAAAGCTGTCCATGTGCAAACACAGGCTTAGGATTATCAATATATATTTTTCACAAGTCTGACCTTGTGACTTGCTTATGATCGTAGAATAAGAGCCCTTGTACACATGAGGAAATTGCCCCTTTTAGTGGTTTAATGGCCAACAATTTAATTGTGTAACAGTATACATGTTTAGCAGCATGTTACAATGAAATTTCGTAAGCATATACATTTGGCAGTATATTTCTACTTAAATGACTTTTTATGTACCGAATTAAAACACATCCTATGTATGCCTTCCTATCATCTTCCCAGGGCAGCCAGCCTGTTCCCAGGTAGTTCAAGGCAGTAGGGACAGCACACGGGGTTCTGGAAGCCTGCCAAGCCCAAGCTCCCCATGCAGCCCAGGGGTTGCATGACCCAGTGGCAGCTCATGCGTGCAGGCTCCACCAAGGAGGGGGAAAAAATTTTAAAATATGGTGAGGGGCCTAATCTTTCTTTTTTTCCCCCTGCTTTCTTCTGGAGCCAGCCTATGTCCCCTGCAGCCAGGGAATGAGCTGCCGGCAGGTCATGCTGCCTCTGAACTGCAGGGAACCCTGGTGCTTCCCTCCATGTCAGTGGCATGCCCTGGGCAGCAGCTCTCGGGCAGTCCCGGGGGGCGCTGCTGCCATGGAGGGAAACATCGGGGCTCCCTGCAGCTCAGATCTGGCTGCCGTTCACCTCCCCTCACACACGCACTTAGCTGCAGAAGAGGCAGGCAGTCTCTGGTGAAAAAAAAATGGATTGCAGTGTGGGGCCCCAGTGCTTCATTCTAGCTCTGACTTGCCTGCATATCTGTACAGTCAACCACCCTGACGATCTTTAAGCAGCATCTTGATGCCCATCTTGATGGGGTCATCTGACCCCAGCTGTCTTTTCTGTCCAAATGCAGGGGGGTTGGACCAAATGGCATACGGTCCTGTCCAACCCCTAACAACTATGAAATGCCTCAAGATCTACACTTGATCTGAGCCTTCAAGAGGCCGAGAAGCGATATACTCTTATTCTTTCTGTCTGGAGCATTCTGATTGGTTAAGTAAGCATTGTGGTTGACTGCCGAGACAGCCAATCAGAGTACTCCATACAGACAGAATAAGTCTATTATTCTAATATAAAAGCCTACATCTAGCTGTCTGTCTGTAACAGCCAATCAGAGTGCAAAGAAGTGTTCTAACAGAAGGCAGCCCTCTGCCACAATGATGGGGATACAGGGGATGGGGGAGTGGGCCCGGGCCCAACACAGGGTAGAGGGGAGCCAGCCTAAGCGGGGGAAAAAGCCGGCCTGTGGGGGTGTGACAGGGAGGGCAGTGGGCCTGGCCTGACTCAGCCACAGCAGCGGCTCGGGGAGGAAAGGAGCGGGTCTCCTCCCCCACTTCAGGCCTGGGCCCACTCCTCACCCTCTCCCCTCCCCTCCCCTCCCCTGCATTGGCTGCGAGCCCACTCCTCCCATCCCTAAGCAGGCCTGATGCGGGGGTGAGGGGAGGAGTGGGTGTGCCATAGCATCGGCATTAACGGGTGGGGAGGGGGGAATGAGCCCGAGCCCGGGGAAAAGCCAGCCCACTGCGGCAGTGCTGGGGGGAAAGGGGGCCTGGCCTGGCCCAGCCCAGCCCAACACAGCAGCTGTGGGAGAAGGGGCGGAGTGAGCCTCCTCTCCCCATCAGGCCCAGGCTCCCCCTGCACTGGCAGGAAGCAGGCTCCCATGGGCTGCTAGTCCCAGCTACGCTGTACATGAAACACAGCTGGGACCGAGAGCTCTTGGCCCCAGTTGTCTCTTGTGAAGTGCAGCTGGGACTGGGAGCCCTTTCAGTTGTGGGACACTCAGTCCCAGCTACTCCCAAGGCACAGCTGGGACCCAGAGCCCCATGTGGGCTCGGGGTTTAATGCACCCCCTTGCTTTAGGGATCACAGCACCTGCAATCCACAGGGCTCAGGGGTTTCATGGTGGGCAAGATGCACCCCTGCAGCTGAGAGCCTTTTCAGCTGAAGGGGTCCCCAGCCACAAGGGATATGCAGCTACATGTGCAAATTAAAGCACAGTAGCAAGCAGCTATAAAGTTAGTATGCATTTTTAAGGTCCAACTTTAAGGTTGGAGCTTTTTTTTTATTATGTGATAGCTACTTTGCATGTGTAGCTGATCTCCAGGTAATTGCACAGTTAACCAGGTAATTAACCAGGTAACTGTGCAATACCTGTAATGTGTAGAGGGGGCCTAATAAATTTATATAGTAGCCAGTTCAACACTGCATTTTATTTTCTTCCATATTAATCAAGTTTTCCATATCAGGATGTTGGAAGGTTGTCAAACACAGATTAAGCTGTCAAACACAGAGCTCTGCAAAAGCATATCTGTCCTGACTTACAATCACCCCTAATCATCCACCCAGTCTAGGATTTTCTTGAGCAGACAGTCTACTGTGTTAGATTGGATAACTTGTTTTTATTCTACAGAAAATAAATCACTTAATATATAAGATATGACTACCAAACTCATTTTCATATGACCTAAGCCAGGATTTGAATGCAGAGGTAAAGGGCTAATGCATTAACCTAGTTCTCTATCAAGCATTTTTTTTCCTTTGTGCCATCTGAAAATAGTTAAACAACTATTTTAATTAGTTGATTCACATCAGCAAGACCATTCAGAGAAAGAAACATAAGTGAAATCAGTCTTATGAAAAATAGAAAAGTTTAAAGAATTCTTAAATGACAAAGGAAAGTGTGAATAATAAGACTGCTGTATTAATTGGATTACAATTTCAGCCTAGATATTGATTTTCTTTTTTTTGCCCTACTTGAGAACTATTGATCACAATTTTAGTCAGACTGTAAGGGTATCACATTTCCCACTTAGGCAGTCTAAGATTTAACCATTGATGATCACTTGAACAGTTTGCTATACTCTAGCTAAGCTCTTTCGCTCTAATGCATAGCCAATTAGCCCAGTCTACTGGACATTGCAGTGTGCTCTTCTTTTGTATTTCTGGCAAAAGTCAATCTTCAGGTTCCATTTGTTTTCCATGGTGCGCTCATGCCATCATTAGGTTAGGAAGACAAAATCCTAGGATCTTCTATAGACTGCATGTGGCTTTGAGCCTGAGCCCCATTCTAACAGCAACTAGTCTAATAGGCTGCTTACAGACATGAAAAAAAAGAAAAGAAAAAACAGTGTTTTACTTTAAGCTCAGTGTGCCCCTGCACCAAGCGCAACACATGTCCAGAAGAGGCATCGTGTTAGTTTGACCCATTTTACCCAATGTCTGTATAGACCGTGTGCTTCATCAGGGCTGCTTGGCCTTTTTATCTAATAGCTGATTTAATCAGCTATTAGATAAAAGCACTAAAAAGCCCTGCTGAAGTGCCCAATCTATGCAGCTGCTGGGGAGCTGGGTCAAGATAACACACTTCCTCTTCCAGTAAAGTGCTGGGTTGTTTTTTTTCATGGCTGTCAGCAGCCAAAGCGCCTAACTGAATAATCCTGATTCCCACTAGGTTTCTGGAATAGCAGTTCTCAAGAGTCAATTCTGAATCCTACATCCATGTGGAGAATATTTCTGAATGTACTTACAGACATTCTTTAATGTTAGTAATTTTAAATTGTAACTTTTTTTCTCTTTCTTCTCTTTGCAGTACCCATTTGAATTAGGACTAATAGCAGCATTTGTATTTTCTACCTTAGTGGGTCTCAGCAGAATTTACACTGGAATGCACACTGTGTTGGTAAGGATAAAAATGAACTGCAGATCTTTCTAACATTGGTGCCCATTACCATGTTGCCTAAACTGATCTTATATACTACTCTACTTCCCTGCCAGCAGAAGGCAAGCTTAAAATTCTTTATAAAAAATAGAAATTTCTATCTATCAATACACACGTTTTGTGAGGTCACTCCACAGATGATACTTTTATGGGAAGACTAGAATGAAAAGGTGGATTGGTATCTATTTCAGAACATGAAAAGGTGAGTATCTTTTTGAACTACTGTTGAGTTCTATAGTCTTGTCCCTGCTTCAGTGAATTTTTGTCAATCACTGTTAGAAGCCTCTCCCTCATGGTAAACAATTGCATTGTACCTGAGGATGGTAGATATAGGCCAGCCCAGTGATGCTCAACCTATCTGGCCTCCATGAGCCAAATGAATGTCGTACAGCTGGTACATGGGTTGGATGATTGGGCACAACACCAACCCATGGGCAAGATCCCACATGTGGGGTTAATCTGTGGAATTGATCCAGCACGGGGTCGGTCTGTAGGTAGGACCATGCATGCTGGCCTGGTGTTGTGTGCCTCATCTGAATATGGAACAACCCTGTGCACCAGCTCAATCTCATGTGCCTGTGGAATCTGGCATATGGAGGCCATGTCATCCCACCCATGGGTCTGGAAATTTGGATGCAGTAGCAGCTTTAACTGTTGTAGTTCTGGGTTCTGCTGTAGCAATTAACACTGTCACAGCTTTCCTGCTGCCAAATTTTCAGATCTGTGGGGAACGCTGCAGACCAGATGACACAGCTCATGGGCTGGTTCAGGCCATAGATTGAGCACTACTAGACTAGTCCAGTTCCTAATACTGTTAGTGTCAACACCAGTCAGTGTGACTTCTCCATATACAAATGTTCATTTCTTGTCAATTCAATTGCTACAAATCCATTAAACTGATAATTTAGCAATAATGAAACACCTACCAAACTCGTTTCTCCTACATTACCATTCAAATGTCTTAGACCCTCTCTCTACAAGAAACTTCTTTGAATATAAGCAACCGTAATATAGATTTAGTTCCTTGCAGTAACACTCAGATGCACATCCTTAAATTCTGGCCGTGTTCTTTTTCATGTATAAATTATGACAATTTTTACTTTCTTCTCTATTTAGAAAGTGTATATAGTATATATATTTCCTGTATTTAATTAGCTCATTTCAGGGGTAAACAACCAGGACAGTTGTTGAAGGCTCCACTAGGTTAAATTGGTGCATATTTCCCAATGATAAGGTTGAAGGATAGAGAGACCTTGTCTCCATGGACCCCACAAGCCAAATGTAGGTCTAAGGCTGTTTGTGTGCAGTGCTGGTAACTATATTAATGTTCTTTGGCAGTTCAGATGTTTAACTAGAAGGGAAGTTGTATAATCAAACAGTCTGTCAAGGTGTTGAGATACAAAATTCAAGTACAATTTTTAAATCTTGGTTAAATTGTCTTATGTTCTTAAGTATTAATGATTACATTAATGGGAAATAAGATTGAGCAACTTAAATGCAATGTACCACAGATTTTTTTGCCTGTGATAATATCCAGAAATATTAGACATTGGTTTAGTCATGGAGTATATATGATAAGTAGAAATATTGAGTCAGAGATGCATGTTAGGCACAGGTAGCTGGCAGAACCTGACATCTAGAACTGAAGCTAAATGACAAATAGAGGGGAACGCATTTTCCTGATAAGTTAATCTTTTTTAAACTTGTCATATCCCTGAGATACTCTGAAAATGTGGGGGTGTCTAAAGTTCAAAATGTTTACTGATTTGATAAACTTCAAGGGCATGTCCAAATAAGCGCGCATATGCCTACTGCGGCGTCTCAAAGCAGTTTGAGATGCTGCAAGAGGGAAATTCCCTGCGCTGCATATTTGCAGCGTGGATTCTAAATTTGATACCAGGAAATCCCGGACCCCATGTGACAGCAAGAGCACAAAGGCCCAAAGGCATGTGCCTACAGTCCAGGGATGCCCAGGCCCACAACTTGTGGCACAGGCAGTACTGCATTTCAGGCAGCCATGGCTGTGCTGTGCCATGGCGGGGCTCTACTAGCAGCAAGCCCTGAGTGCCCAGCAGTGGTTGCTGCTGCTGGGGACTGTGCACCATATGGGGGTCAGGCAGGGGATCCACCCCTCTCAAGTAGTCCCCTTCCACACAGTCCCCCCACCCCCACAACCCCCCCAACCACATACCCAGCTACAAGACACCCCCACAAACCCCTGTACAAGCCCTATAACCCCCACAAACCTCACACCCACAATGCCTACAACCACCAAGCTGCCCCAGCCACACATACCCCCTTAGGGTGTGTCCACACATGCAGGCAGGTATGCTTGCAGCAACTCAAATAGCAGTGGCACAAATTTGAGCCTGAGATTTGTATCTCAGCACACGTGCCTGAACATGCACTTTAGTGTGGGGCAAATTGTGCCACTTGGGGCAAACTGACCCTGCTCAGCTCCTTCAGTCAGGGGAAACTCAGGCTGCTCAGCTCCTTCAGCTTAGAAGCTCCCTGAGCTGCTTCTCCCAAACTGACCCTCCCCAGCCTCTTCAGCCAGGGGAGCTAGAGGCTGGCAGTGTGCTGCCTTGAGGAAGAGCTCAGGAAACTTCTGAAGCTCAGCCAGCTGGTACCTGGGGACGCTAGCCCCTTGTGCCAGCTGGACTGCTGAAGCAGTTCTAACTTAGTGTGGCCTCTGCACCCTTTACCCACTGTAGCAGTCTGGCAGTGGGGGCTGCTGCCTGGCTGTGACCTACTCCTACCTGTGACAGCATCCACCCTCTTGGACCTGCAGCCCCGTGGCTCCATGACTGCCAGACCTAGACAGGGACAACACAGCTGCCAGAGCTGTGACATAGGCACTGCAGCAGAGCCTCCTGCACCTCTGGGCCAGCTGCCAGTTGGCTGTGGCTGCACAGTTGGCCTTCAGGTGACACTGCTGTCATGTCTTCTGGTACCCTCACTCTACCATCTGGGCAGCTGTCACCCACAAGATATGCTCCTTGCAGTGTTCTGCTTCAAACTTTTGAAGTATGTCCTCCTGGCCCCAAATGGTCAGCCATCCCTCCCACTGGGTTCCTAGTACTGGTCCTGGGTGGCTCTTCTGCCTGGGTTTTGCCACTTGCCTCATCAGAAGAGATCCTGGTGTTTCATTTTAAAATTGCAAATTCTCTTTTAAGAAACCCATATTCTCTCATTAAAATACCCAAAATCTGTGTTCTTCTGCAATTAAAATGAAATGCCACTATGTACAGAGAGATCAGTTGGGCAATGTTTTATTGATATATTTACAACTTTTAAGCAATTTGGAAGTCTACCGGTGCTTCTATCATCATAATAAATGAATTCTAAATATCTATACACTTTGGTATTTGCTTTTTGGTTTTTAGTCATAGAAAAATCAGAGCTGCCTCTGCCCCATTCTCTCACCAGAAGCAACACTGATATGTCAGTTCCCTGACCATGCCCTTGTCCCTCACTCCCAATCCACAGCCCCTTCAGTACCCCTCACAGCCCCCCTGCATACCCTCCCCGGAGCAGCAGTGACCATTGGGATGCTCAGGTCCCACTATTGACTGGCAGAGCCCCCTGGGTGCACAGCACAACCCAGATTGGCACCATACATAGGGGCTGTGTATCCCCGGTCCTGCCCCATGCACTGTCAGGTCATGCCGGCTCCATGTATGCAGGACCTGGCCATGCCCGAGGGTGTGTGGCCCCTGTGTGCAGTGCCAGTGCAGCACCCGATGGCTGGGGCTGCACCGTGCTGCTGGGGGGCTCTGCCAGTCAATAGTGAGACCAGAGTGCCTCAATGGCAGCTGCTGCTGCAGCTGTTGCGGGGCTGTGGGCCATGTGGGGCAGTTGTGGGCCATGCTGGGGGGTTGAGCATTGTGCGGGGGGTGGGGAGGTGGAGGACCCACCCCTCTCAAGCAGTCTGCCTCACATCCACACCCATAATCCACCACACCCCAGCAGTCTTTCCTACATACCCTCAACCCACAGTCCTCCCCCACCCCATGTCCTTACTTATTTAGGACAGAGCCTGGGAGTCACCGCTGCAGCCTTGCCCCCCTCCTATTCCCCCAGCATGCTGAGGCAGCAGAGCATGGGGCAGCTATAGAGACACTCTAGCTAGGTGCCAAAGTGTCTTTTTGGAGGTTGCTTCAGAGCATGCTCCAGAAACATGGCTTGCACCACTTTTTTCCAGTAGGTTGTTTTTTTTTAATATCTGGATTTCCACATATTAAATTAAGAGTCCACACTGCAAATATGCAGTGTGGGGAACATTTTACTGTTCCCAGCATGCCGCTTGCAGCATCCTAAACTGCTTTGAGACATCCCAGTAAGCATGTGCATGGCCCTCTGGATGTACCCTAAGAGACAGAAAAATATTATGATCCAAGGAAAAGCTCAGAAAGAACTTCTTTTTAAATATGTGGGTTTTTTGAATCTGCCCGCTTTGACTAAAACTAATTATAGATAGTTCAGTTACCCCTATAGCAGTAGTTAGTTAAATATGAACAGCAGATTAATTTGCCTACATGGATTCTATCCCTAAACATTTCCACTATGGGGTATTTTCATAATGCAAGGAAACTTAATTGGTGTTTTCTATAGAGCAAGGAGAAGTGTGAAATTCAGTGTGTAAAAACAGTTTGCAGCCTTTGTATGCTATTCACAATATATGCTGTTTAAAATATATCATAATCAGTTGTATATAAAGAAATATTACACCAGCCGTAATGAATTAAGTACTTACTTTATTAGATGTAATGAAGAAATCTATAAAATATGGCCTGACCTGAACCCTACTGGATCAAAACAATGTCTTAAATCTAGACTGGAGACACCCTATTTTTCTAACTAGTGACCTAAGCCCATCACTAAAAATGTTTAGCTTATTTCCCTTAGTATTAATGATGATGAAAGAGACCTCTTCACATTTAGATGGACTTTGGGGTAAAAAAGATTCTTGTGTCCCTCTCTCTCAGCTTGCTTCTACATTCCCAAATGCTTTAAATCCTGCTTTTTCACCAGGCCAAATAAGGGCTTTCTGTAAGGAATGACCATCTGAAAAGTACCATAGTAGGCCATGAAGCTATACTAAATAATTGTTTCGCAAGTTTGCCTCTTTTCATGTTTACAAATTATCCAAAATGTATTTAGAATTTATTCATTTAAGCATTTTTTTGCCAAATTTTTAGAAATAGTTTTCAACTGAAAATACTCTCTTTCTCAGTGCCTCACCCCCACTCCTGCCAAGCTCATTGCATTTATTCAACTGAAGTATTTTCAACTGAAGCTGTAACAGTTTGGACACCAGTACCAGTGGTCACATCTCAGTTTAGAGTTTACCTTCTGCAACATTTTGCCCAGTTAAATTATTCATTAAAATATTGACAGAAAACTAGCACTTGTACTAAATATTTCAAATGAGCAACTAAATCAACAAATGCAGTTTCGAAACAGCAAGAATATTGTATTCTAAGGTATAGTTAGTGTGATTGTTTCAGTTCTGTTTAATTGTTTACATCTTCCTGATATAGTAGCAAACATGCAGTCTGCAAAAGCTAAGTTTAATGCTTGAGCTACACTTGATAAGCTTTACTGCTACAACTGTTACTGTTTGGAGGTGTCTGTCCCTGCCAAAGCCTATAGAATGCACCTGTATCACCAATACGATTATTCTTCCATATGGGAATAATTATCCTAGTAGTTTTTTATTGATACAGCTGCATCTGCACAGGGTGGAAAGTTACATGACTGTGTATTATTAAAGTGATACATAAAAGGTGATGTACAGAATTCTCTTAAACGTTTGCTAAGAAGTGAGGAGATGCCACTTATCTTTTCAGGTTGTAAAGAGCTAACAGAGTAGGAATTAATGAGGTTCTGCATGTAATTAGGAAGATCAGTCACAGACACAATGAAAAGCATTAATGAACTTTTGGGGCAGAACCTATAGAGAAATTTTTAGTCGCAAAGGGCTGTTAGAGACACTCCCATTTCCCTGACCCAAGGCAATCAGATGTCTAACACCCAGCTGTCTTGAAAAGAGGTGACTATCACCCAGGTGTCCCCCTTGCTCTCTGCCTTAAAACTTGTGTCCCATTCCTGGTATCCCTGATCACGGACACTGGTTGCATAGAAAGCAGGAAATTTTTGTGTTCTTTTTAAAGCACCAGTGGGTCCTGTGTAGAAGGGAGAAAACTAAATTGCACCTACTAAGATACAATGTTATGCATATTGGTTTTCAGATATGTTACAGTATAGCACCCAAATGGAAGAAATCTCATCACAGTACTTAATGAGCTGAAGACAGTCCTCAAAGTCCAGTGGGGATGAGACTCATTATCCTTTTAACCCTTCAGGGCTAGCATTAGGACTTTCCTAATGCACCAAACTAATGAATTTTGCATTAGTGATCACAACTAAGCTCAGTTTCTCCTTTATCTTAGTGCATGCTCTCCTGTCTCCAAGAAGGTATGTGAGATTATAGAAGTAGACAATCACTTGAGAGCCATATTTAATCTTGTGACAATCTTACTAATAATGTAGTTTTTCACATGTACAGCCATGATTAGAACTCAATAGTATTTTATATGGCTACTGTTCAGGGAAGATTACAATGAATGAGTCAGAGTCACTTTTTATAACTTGGTTTTTGATTTTGAAAAACTGATTTCTAAAAATAAGGTAAATTATGTTCATTTTCCAAGAAGTATAGCTCTAAGCTTGATATATTTTGCTACTTATAAATTAAGATATAAAAAAGCAGATTATGTGCTGTAATATAGATCCTACAACCTTCACCCAGTTAGTCTGTTATAGCTTGCTTTCTTATAGCACCATTAGTCCTTAAGTGATCTTAAGTGCTTTACAAGCTGATATGTAGACTATATGTTTGGATCATTTTGCTCACCAGGGAAATACAGTCCTCACTGTAGTGAAACATTACTGTGTCTCAAGAGTACATAGCACATATTATGTAACAGATTAGAACAGGCTGTGTAGTATGATACCATGTCCAAATGAAGTCATACAAGGATCTCAGATAAACAGAATGAGTAACCAGGATGGATGAGAGAACATTCTTACATTAAACGTAGAGAAAGGGAGTTAGTCATACTAGTCTGAATATAGGCAGAAGGCAAGGCAGGGTGAGTTATAGAGTAACTTATTCAGAGAATCATGAGCTTCATAAGCTACAGCCTACCTCATCAGATGCTATGAATGTGTTAAACGCATTAATGCAGACAAGGTTCTTTGGGTGAATCTGATATCTTTTATTAGACCAACATAAATAGTTGGAAAACAATTATTAAGCAAGCTTTTGGGTTCAAAAACCCTTTGTCCGACTAAGTAAGTTTCAGTAGTGTGCTCTTCCTGGAACTGCTGAAACTTCCCATCTCCCTTAGGAGCCCATTCCAGACCCTGACAGCCCTAACCATAAAATAATGTCTCCTGATATCAAGCCTAAACCTGCTCTCAATTAATTTGTGTCTGTTATTCCTTGTTATCCCAGGTGGTGCCTAGGGGAACAGAGCCTCACCTGTTTTCCGCTGGTCCCCGCTGGTGAGTTTGTAGACGGCCACCAGATCCCCTCTCAGTCTTCTCTTGTGGAGGCTGAATAGATTCATGCCCTTTAGTCTATCATTTTAGTTTGAGCTAAACTGAAATAGTTTTTCAGGGTTTCATTTTAGTTTAAGTGACCTGAAAAAATCAATTATTTTGCATAGCCCTACTTAGGAGACAGGTCTAATTTTTAGGCAGTGAACCTTTCCTTTTCACTCTTGTTTGGTATGACTGCATTAGATCACCTTCCTACACTTAAATTGCTTGCATTAGCAACATGTAGGGGGTACATGTGGGTGCACGTGCACCCCCTGAGATTGATGGTGCATCCCCTGCATAAGTGCCGCCGACACCACTGGTGGCATTTGTGTGCAGTCCCCGATCGCCGCTGGCCGCCACCACTATTTCTGGCAGCATCTGTGGGTGGTCACTGACTGCTGGGTTGGCGCTTGCCACACCCACCCCCTGCTGCCAACAGCACTGCACCTGCCTGTGGGAGCTCACTGCTCACCACTGCCGTACTCCCACCTCCAACAGCACTGCCACTGCCTGCAGAGCTCACCATGCTCCCCAGCCTCTGGGGGCATGTGGCTTTCATCCAAGGGTCTCAAATCATTTGGCAAATACTAGTTAGAAAAACATTGCAATACATCTACAGATAAAGTGTTATCAGTTTTTTTTCAAGTATGTCTATGCAGTACTGGGAGGCATGATTGCAGTATGGCTGTGTGTATGGTTGAAAGTGGTCTATCTATAGCCTTAGTGTCTGAGCTTCAAAAATAAATATGCAGGTTCACTCCTGGGCCTTGTGCACATCTTGCTGAAGTCTGTCCCTCTGTGTATTCACTGTTACTGCCTGAGCCAAACAGATGAATGTGATTTCAGGCTATATTGTCTTTTGCAGCAATCACACCTCCTGAATGCAATGTAAACTCTTTCACAAATGTATAAAGCAAGATACTGTGGTGTTAAATTGTTAAGCTCAAGTCGCACAATAGGATAGCTGTAAAACTGAAGTGGAACCCAGGGTTCTTGGCTCTTCCTGCTGTATCTTAATCATTAAATTTATTCCCTCCTACGGCTGGTACAGAAGCAAGGCACCATTATAGAAGGTAGACAAGTTAGTAGGAAGAACTGAAGAATCTTAGAAAAATAGGATGGAAAAGGACCACAGGACATCCTGTAGTCCAACCCCCATGCTCAAAATAGGAACATCTCTATCTAAAGCATAGATTCAGAGATGCTAGGGTCAGAAGGGATCTCAACAGATCATTGAATCTGACCCCCTGCCCTGGGCAGGAAAGAGTGCTGGGGTCAGATGATCCCTGCCAGGTGTTTGTCCAATCTCCTCTTAAATACCTCCAAGGAAGAGGACAGCAACACCTCCTTTGGAAAGTATTCCATATTTTGGTGATCCTCACTGTGAAGAATTTTGTCCTGATGTCCAGTCTAAATTTGCGCTCCTTCAGTTTGTGGCCATTGTTTCTAGTTACCCAAATTAGTGCCCTGGTAAACGTTGTATCCACTATTTCCTGCTGTCCCCCTTGGTGAGTTTGTAGATGGTCACAAGATCACTTCTCAGCCTTCTCTTGCGGAGGCTGAAAAGATTCAGGTCCCTTAATCGGTCCTCATGGTCCCTCAATGGGTCCTCATAGTCAATTCCCTTATTTATATTTGTATGTGTCATTGTTCTTTCCTGGTGTAGAAGTTTACACTTTCCTTTTAGAATTTCATCCTTTTTCCTTCAAACTATTTTTCGAACATATTAAGGTGCAGTAAAAGCTCTGTTATCTGGCATCCCCCAGGAATACGGGATGCCGGATAACAAAATATGCCAGTTAATTGAGCAGCCTGAACAGGCACCCTTGCCTGTGCAGGCCGCCACTTCTCCTGCTGCGTCCAGGGTGTTGCTGCCCCTCCTATGGGCCCTGTGGGCTCTGTGAGACAGTGAGGCAGACCCCACGCAGCCTGTTATGCCCCCGGGCTGTGGGGGCTCAGCAGTGCAGGTTGATTTGCCCCAGGCCGTGGGGGCTCAGAGAAACTGGAATTGTCGCAGCGAGCACTTCCAGTTTCACTTTACTTTACAAGTCGGCATGCCAGTTAGTAGGGTATGATGGCTTGTAAGGTGCTGAATAACATGGCTTTTACTGTAATTTAATATATTCCCCCTGTCCACTAACTGACTAGAAGTCCATACAACTTGCTAGTGTCCACAGATTTAATGATTGTGCACGCAGTTCCATCCTCCCAACCGGGGCTGGGGCCAAGAGAAGCCAAATGCCCTGCAAGCCACATCAGCTGCATGGGGACTGTACTAGTGGGCCCCCAGGCTACACGCTCCAACACTGCAAGAGCAGGCAGCTGGGCAGGCACCCACCCTCTCCCACTCATGCACTGTACATGCAGGCAGGGGGTACCTCCCCTGGCACCATGCTGCATGCAGAACTGCCAGCTGAATAATTTTTTTTTGTACTTTTTTTCTGACATTTTTTATTAACATGGATTTTTACTGATAAATGTTTTATATAGTGAAGTTGTAATTTTTCTGCCAGACTTTGCCCTGCTACCAGGCCCCAGCCAGAAGGACTGTGTTTGGTTTTATGGGTGAAGTACAAACTATGGTAAAAAAAAGTAAATAAAAAAGCTTGTTTGTCAGTAAAAAGTTTCCAGTAATTTGGGGGAGAGGTGGCAACCCTGTTTGACTTCAGCAATGATTTTTTACCATGCTGCACCCCACCTACCCTCAGTGCCCTACTCACCCCAGTGCCTTTGGCCATACTCTGCATCATGCTTTCCCCCTGCTTCTATCAGCCCTACTTCTACTGGCCCTGCTCCCTCCATCTTGGCACAGACCTGCAAAGAAGCCTAGCTGTGGAATAGCAGTGTTAGTCAGCCAGGGAGCACTTAGCAGGAGCAGCACATGGCTAGGGGGGAGGGATCTACAAAGCCCTGATAAGATTTCAGTTCAGGGCATTGTACTTCTGCTCTAATATGAGGTGGCACTGATATGCTTTGTCTATGCTTCAGTGCTACATCCAGCTGTTTTCCCATCACAGACTTGTATCAGCTCCAGCTTTTTTACAGCCTTTATAGACAGGCACTTTTAGCCTGATTTTTTTTGCTGACCATCTGTAGTTTTACAGACAGTAACTGTGGCTTTGCACTGCCAACTTCCCTGGCACTATGGGTTTGCTCTGCCCTCTCGGGTGGGGGCATGTACTGGAAGCCAGAGGAGGAAGTAGTGGTCCTGAGACCTCAGCTGCTGCTGCAGCTGGAGAGATTGGGGCAGTGGTAGCCTGGGGGCTGCATGTTAACATCTCACCAGGTGCATGTAGCTCATGGGCTGCCAATTGGATGGTTCTGCTCCAAGCCTAGTGAAGATGTTGAACAGGAGCAGACCCAAGATATACCGCTGGGAAGCGCTTCACTTGACATCCTCTACCAGTTTGATACCGTGCTTACAGAAAAGTTATACATGGCCCAGTTATTAAACAAGTCAAGCACCCATGTTATAGTAGTTTCATTTAGGCTGTTCGAACAATATTTAAAACTGTCTTTTAGTTATACTGTTATGTGTTAAGAGATTTGAGTAATCTGGTACATAAAAAGGATGACTATAAGCTACACAGATTAGTGATTTACTATTGAAAAATCTTCTACCATCATTACATTTTGGTTCTTGATAAATATATAGATCTGATATCTGTGGACTTATGACTAAACAGGAAGAGTTTGTGCTGCCTGGAAACATTACAACGTTTGTTTTACAATCCAAAAAGAAGTGTTAATGCCATCTCTTGCCTTGACAAGTGAGAGATCCAAGGAAATGTGAAGTCTCATTGAAAGCTGGGACTTAGGCTCCTACGTTACTTAGGCACTTCTGAAAACTTTACCTCATATCTACCATGTCCCTTGTGAAAAGGGCAGGGGGAATCTTGTACTAATTCTCATATTTCAGGTATTTTAGCAGGAGTTCAGTTTTTTGTTGTGCAGTGATGTAGGTCCTGAAGTGGCTGGAGCAGGTGCTGCCTGTGGTTCGGCATTGCTCCAACTGCTCTGGGGTTGTGGTTCATGTGGTGGCCCCTCTGCCACTGTAGAAGGTGAGCCGGAGTGGGCATATCATGCAGTGTGGAACCATCCACACTTCATGCCTATATACTGCATGTGAGTCAACTCAGAGACCCACAGACAGAAAACTTTACCCTATATTTACCATGTCCCTTGTGAAAAGGTGGGGAGGAAATCATGTACAAATTCTGATATGCCAATTATTTTAGAGGGTGTTCAGTTTTGTTTTTATGCAGTGATATTGGAGGAGAATTCTTGAGCTAATCCTATTGAAGTATCTACAAAACTAGAATAAACTACAAATATGTACTGAACTTAAATCCACGATATATATAGTGTTTCCTACCACATTATTTTTGTGGAAGAGGGGAGTCTACTTCCACATCAGAAAAGGAAACTCAAGCTCTTTTATTCCATTATAACATGACTGACAATAAAAGTGTAAATACAAGAAAGCTTTCCCCAATCAACCCATTAAATAGAAGGTTTCTGGTTCAGGAATATAGCCTTATGTAGGCAGCAAAATACGTATTAACTGGGAAGAGAAGCTATTCATATGCAAAATGGATTAATCTTTTTTTGCAAAAGCAGAAACTTCCCAATTACGTGAACTCAAGGAGAAGCACTAAACTCCACATTCAGGTTCACAACACAGGTATGTGTTAAAGTCACTATTTAGGATTTAATGGAGAAGGATATACTGGAATGCCTAAGGCACATTTTTCCTTAGTTATTTGCATCATAGGTAGCTGATTAGTTATTAAATGTGGGTTGTTAAAAGCAATAAATAGACAATTGATGAACCATTTTTCTTTAAATTGAGTTCTCTTTCTTTCTGTTTCCCTCATGAGTTTCCCTCATATGAAATGTGTTAAATACCTTGCTTATATGTAACAGTATTCTAGTCTAAAGGTCTCAAACTCATCTGGCCCCGTGGGCTGGAAGAGTGGCATGGGTCCAGTTCTGTGGGTGGATTAGATCCGTAAACCAATCCCACGTTCCAGATCCAGTGCGTGTCCTGAAGTGACCGGAGGTGGTGGTGCCTGTGGTTCAGTCCTCCTCCAACTGCTCTGGGGTTGTGGTTCATGTGGGGGTTGTGGTTCATGTGGTGGCCCCTCTGCCACTGTGGAAGGTGAGCTGGAGCGGGTGCCTCCTGCACGGTGGGGCCATCCAGCACTCCCTACATACTGCATGTGAGTCAACTCAGAGATCCATAGGCAATACCAGGGGCCAAATGATAAGGCTCTGCAGGCTGGATCCAGCCCATGGACTGTATCTTTGACACCACAGCTGTAGCCACAATTAAAATGGAAAAAGTGCCAGGAGGAGGAGGAGGAGTACCTACATGCAGGAAATGAAATAGTTATTTCCTTTGTCATTAAAAAAAAATCACCAAACTTTAATTATTCCCCTCTTCACCCCTTGATTTTAATATCTATGGAGGCTTTTCACTGTTGACAAATTGGGAAAATATTAAATTGCATTTATTTTTTAAAGAAAAACCAAAGTAGAATGACTGTGGAAATGAAATGTGAGACAAGGATTTTTGTGGGTGATATCTTTTAATGGACCAACTATGTACTTGGGAGGTCTCCCTGAGGTAAGAGGTCACCCACAAAAGTCCTTCCTCTTCCATTTTTCTTGGATCTTCATATTTACAACAACAATGCCCAATTCTACCCCATGGAGAGAAAAGATAAAGGAAAACAGGAAAGGTTTTCATAGCCAATCCTTAAAACTGTATCATTTTACTTGGCTGAGGAGGGTGAAGGATGATTCAACATGAGCACATTTCTGATTACTAAGTATAGTGCTGCCAAAGTCTATGGCCTATTATGCCCTGTCTCCCCCTCTGGTTCTGTTTTTCAGATCTGGGCTGTACTATTTGCACGGGTGCATATGTACATATGTTACTTACATGACATGGGTGGCATTACATCTCCTCCTCACATTGTTGGGCTAGTTAAGGAAGCTCTGTTTGAATTGGCCTTGTGCTCCAGAAGAGTAAATAATATTATTTTGTTTAACAGTGCAAAAGAGCTTGAATACTTGGCCAGAATTCCTTTCAAAGGAAGAGGACCTAGTATATAGGCTTTGGTGGTATTTGTGGAGAGCAAAATATTGTGCATTTTCAAACTTTTCTCTTCAGTCATGAAAGCTAAACCCTTAAAATGGATGTTGAAATGCTCACAGAATCTCATGACTGCAGGAGCTGGATCTTAAGGAAAAACAAGCACCACAAGACTCATAAAAGCACCCTATCCAAATCTGCTGATGACACTAAGATGTGGGGGGATGTGGACATGCTAGAAGGGAGGAAAAGGCTGCATTTGGACCTGGACAGGTTACAAGGGTGGGTGGATGAGAACAGGATGGGTTTCAACACTGACAAGTGCAGGGTGCTGCACCCGGAGGGGTTCCTACAGGCTGGGGAACTCCCTTCTCGTCAGTGCAGAGGCAGAAAAGGATCTGGAGTCATTACTGATGCCAAAATGAACGTGGGCCGGCAGTGTAGGGACATGGTCAGGAAGGCCAACCATACCTTGTCGTGCATCCGCAGATACGTCTCGAGCAGGTCCAAGGAGGTGATCCTCCCCCTCTATGCAACACTGGTCAGGCCGCAGTTGGAGTACTGCGTCCAGTTCTGGGCACCGCACTTCAGGAAGGATGTGGACAACATGGAGAGGGTCCAGAGGAGGGCCACCTGCATGGTCAGGGGGCAGCAGGGCAGGCCCTGAGAGGCGAGGCTGAGGGACCTGAACTTGTTCAGCCTCCACAAGAGAAGGCTGAGGAGGGATCTAGTGGCGGTTTACAAACTAGTCAGAGGGGACCAGCAGGCATTGGGGGAGTCCCTGTTCCCCTGAGCACTCCCAGGAGTGACTAGAAATAATGGTCACAAGCTAGTAGAGGGTAGGTTCAGGCTAGACATCAGGAGACGCTACTTCACTGTCAGGGTGGCTAGGATCTGGAACCAACTTCCAAGAGAAGTGCTGCTGGCTCCTACCCTGTGGGTCTTTAAGAGGAAGTTAGATGAACACCTTGCTGGGGTCACTTGACCCCAGTACATTTTCCTGCCATGGCAGGGGTTCGGACTTGATGATCTGCTCAGGTCCCTTCTGACCCTACCAACTATGAAACTATGAATCAGTGCAATAACATAAAGTGCATTCCCTTAGAGAGTTGTTCACACCCCCATCTTCTCTGATGGGCCTAGCTCCCGGAAGGACAACATATAACATACTGCAATGTTATATGTTATATATATAACATACTGCAATTAAGATTTCCCTTCAACCAAGATCTACAAGATGAACCCTGTGAAATGTATACCTGGACATGGAAAATTGCAGTTCAGTATTGAAGTGATGTGAAATGTTGCATTTTGGATCACTTCAGTAAACCATCTAAACATTTCAGTTTTGGTAGTGGTAAAGCTTTGTTTTGGTCAGAATGTCATTTCCATTCCCATGCTGTACCATATTTTTATATTCAGTATAAACTAGTATCAATACAGGTACAATTAAGCAGCTGTGGACAGTAAAATGGCAGTATAAAACTACATCTGTATAAACAACATCAGTGCTATACATTTCTATTATTTCTTTACTCATGTGCAAAATAACCCTTTGAATCATTTATAAAATATTTCAAGTGTGCGATGAACCTTGTCAATGTCACCATGTTTGAGTTCCGCATGTACTTAAAAAAAGTCATGAAATATTTCTGCTGCAAAGTGATTTTTTTTGTTTTGTTGGGTTTGGGATTTTTTTGTGGCTTTGCATAACTGAAAGTAGAATTTTTCTCATAAACAATTCACTTTGGGCTGCTACTGAGCAGATAAATTTTCAATTGTAATGAATTTTTCAGAACGCTCTGACACTCTGAAGTTCAGTGAATGCCTAACTGCAGTTTTGCAACCATGATTATGTTAAAGCTACAATTTATGTTATAGTTTCTGCTATATCTGGATAATAGAATGGTGTTTAGGAGAGTGGAATTCTCTGTATTTCTTTTTATCTCTTTTGGCAATATGCAACGAAAGTCCAGGAAAGCATTTGATTCCTTTCCCAGCATTGCTGTTGACAACAATATTAATAAAATCCTCAAAACACCTTATTTACGTATGTTAATAGATTAGGCTTTAACCTCCATGGGCTTGCCATAGACAGCTAACTACATTCCAGATTTCAATTACTGGTGTAACGCATTTCTGATGGATTACTGTTGCCTAAAGGTGCTTGCACTCTGCCAAACAGGAGAAAATGCATCATTTACATTTTGTTTCATGCGTATTCATATTTGTTGCCTCCCTAAAATGTAATAATATGTAGTTTTCTTTGCTAAAAGAAACATGTAACCTTTCCCCTGCTTGTACGAATTGAGAATCCTAATCCTGTTGACATGATGAAATTATTTGGGGGATTATGGGTGGGGAAAGGTTTGCATTTACAGTGATGTTTAAACTTGTTTTAATACTGTCCTTGAAATTAAGTCATGCAAAGTCAATCCTGTGAAAGTCCACAGAAAAGCAGCAGCATTGCTATATCCTGGAGTAACTGAAAAATAATAATGAAAGGAAAGGAAAATCAGAAAATAAGTACTGCCTGTTATACATTAAGATAATGGTCTCTTCTACTGTGGTGGCCTGAAACATCTATATACCAAAAAAAGGATAGGATTGCAGTTTCAAATGACATGGTCGTTGTTAGGACCATGAATTTAGAAGTTAACTGTATTGACTTTCAATGAGGGCTGAAAGGCAACAGAAATGCCATAGCTATTGATTAGTGAGCATTAATTTAGGTCAGTAAGTAAAACGCCACACAACATATACTGCACGGGAAATTTAGGTAGATAGAATCATTGTGGCTAGGATAACAGAGGTCTTTTTTTCCTGCGCAAAATGTGGAGCAGCAAGGAAATTGCAGCCAGCTGTATCACGTGTAGAGCTGAACATTCAAATGCCTCTTTTGGCAGATAATGACCTAGTTGTACAATGGAGTGGTCCAGTAAAACATCCTGTTACCCTACTGTGCTAAGAGGGAAGAGGAATATGAAGAGTTGAATATGTTGATTGAAAATAATTATAAAGGGATTGAGGCTGTTAATGTGTGACCTCCTAGTTAAATATAATATTTTATGAGTTTCTTATGTACTCTTATACATTGGAAAGGAAATTGGAAAGGAAAATGAATATATTTTAATTTATTGACTGTATGTTACTCTCCACATTTGAATTACAACATTAGTTTTTTATAACCTCTGTTTTATTTAACAAGGTTTTTCTTTTATTCATTTGTTTTGCAGGATGTGATTGGCGGAACTCTGATATCAGCAGTGTTACTTGCACTCTCATATCCTGCGTGGGACCTCATAGACCACTTTCTATTAACTAGTCCATTTTGCCCTGTATTTTCCATAGCTGTGCCCCTCCTTTTATGTTACAACTATCCAAAATTAGAATATTACAGCCCTACCAGAGGAGACACAACCACTATCTTAGGAGCTGGAGCTGGAGCTATCATAGGATTCTGGTTAACTAACCAGTACACACCATTGAACTCTTCCAGCGAAACTTTTCAACTCAGCTTTCCTCCAATCTCCAGTAAAAGGCTGATGATCATGCTGGCAAGGTTCTTAGTTGGGGTCTTTGTTCTTTTGATCACACGTCAATTCATCAGGAGGCTGGCCCTCAGTATGCTATACTACTGGTACAAAGTTTCCTCCAGTGATGAAGAAGCCAGAAAACGACTGGAAATTGAAGTACCCTACAAATTTATAACTTATTCTTCGGTTGGTTTCTGTGCTACCGTGATTGTGCCAGTACTGCATGGGCTTTTAGAACTAATTTAAGTGCTGTGCATTTTTTGAAATACTATATGGCAACATCCACTTTAGACATGCAATAAAACTGCAGGCTGAACACTTGACCAAGAAGTTTTTTGTGCCTTTCTGCACTGGCCTAAAATGCCTATTCCAGAAGATCCTAGGAAATCACCATATGTAAATAACTTAGGGTTGGAAATTCCTAGCTCTTGGGTGCTCCAGGCAAACACCTGTGATTCAGAAGATGCATGAAAATAAGTACAGAGGACAAATATAAGAACTGATGTTTATATGAGTGCTGTTTACCTTCAGAAAAATTCAGTGTTTAACCAGTGGTCACTTGTACTAGAATGCCTGTCCATGTGGCCAGATTAAATCTGTCCTTTACTCCCCAGGGCCAGCATTCTGGAATGGTCCTGAAGGTGATATTCACACACCTGGAAATTTGGGATCTTTTACATTTCTTGTACTTCCAAACCAGGGATTCAGCCTGTGTGGTCTCTGTCAGAGGCAGTTGTGAGGTCTTAAGGGTCACCCAGGAAAATGAATAGAAACAGCTCTGCACGAGCTAGAAATTCAGATTGGTGTAAGTAGTGATACACTTTGCTGGTTGTCTTTTTAAAGTTGTGTGTGTGTGGTGTGTTGTTAGGTGGAAAGTAGGGTGATTCAGTCAGGGATGATTCTGCCTTGAACAGGGCATTAAACTAAATGACCTCATGGGGTGTGTGTGGATGGTGTCCAGATGTGTGTGGATGTTTGGTTCCCCAGGGACAACTAGCAGTGGCACACCTCGCTCTGCAGCTACTTGTCCTCCAGGAACACCCGTTCCATGAGTGCTTTGCTGTGTGGCAGGTTACCCCGGGGTCAGTAGAGGAGGTTAGGGCCCCAGAAGCCTTAGCTGGGGTTCTGGGGCTGCAGCCACAGCGATCCTGCTGGGTGGAGCTTGCCTGGCAGCTGCTGTGTCGCTCAGGGCAGCCCAGCTCTGGTTTTCAGCAGTGTGTGCTGCCTGAGCATGCAGTTTTGTTTTTTCCACAGTGTTTTTTGACCCCTGGATATCCAAGGGTCAAAAGACCTGCTTGGGGGGGGGGGGAGGAGCAGTGCATGCTTGGGCAGTGTGGAAAACACAGGACTGTGCAATATGTGGAGCTGCAAATGTGTTTGCGGCACCACATACCACACAACTGCACTTGTCTGGACGCACCCATGATGTCTTTTCCAGCCCTGCTTTCATGTGACGTTTAAGATGGCCTCAGCTGTGGGGAACAGGCTGCCAGCCTTGCTTTAGTGATTCGCTCAAAAAGCTCAGTATTAAGATCTCCCCAGAGACTGGGGAGAAAGACCAAGAGAGACCTTAGGTAGTTAAGGCTGACCAGAAAAGCACAAACCTGGCCAAGTATGGAGGCATCCTTAAACAACCCCCCTTCCTTCCCCCCCCAAACCCAACATTTTTCAAAGCTGTAGGGCCTGATCAAGGGGTACTTAAGAACTGTCACTGATTTCAGCAAGGGTGTTCTGCTGACTAAGATGGCAGACTCCCAGGAAAGATGCTTCTGGATATTAATGTGCACCAAAACCTTGACTTCTTGTGAGGGCACGTGTGCATGTGCCTTATCCTTAGACTGGTCTTTATTATTAAAAGTTGAATCTGATGAAGGTTTTTATACTTGCTACTTGATGTACTGCCTTCTGAGTTCATAGGCAGACTTCACTTGTGATTCTCTACATGCAGGACTTGCTTTGCCTGTTAGAATTCTTCAGAAAATCTTTATTCCTTTAAATTTTACGCCAGAAATCTGTCATGCCTATTTCTGCAAATTTAATGGGAGAGTGTACTAATAGTAGTGGGATCATGGGGTTGGTTCTCCTGAATTATAATCCCAGCTCTGACATGGATTTCCTGTCTGGCCTTGGGCAAGTCATTTACTCTCTGTAAAAGTAGGACAATAGTTTTCACTTAACTACCCTATGGAGCTGCTGTCATGATTAATTAGTGTTCTTAAATAACATTTTAAAGAGTGTTTGGGATTGGGGTTCAAGTGACTAAGAAATATATTGATATAATGCCAGTTTTCTGGTGATTTGTTCTCCATGCATCTTGCAATAATTCATATAATCCCAGAGAATAGATCAGAACTGTATTAATAGATAAGTGCTGCTATGACTCTGATTTTCAGGTAACTAAAAAATTATTAGCAATTGAGCCAATGAGTTGCTAGCAAGTGCAGCTATGAGTATGGCTCCATAAATTAAAAAAAAAAAAAATCAATGAGCAATGCTTAATTTTTCCCCTATGGTAATTATGCCAGTCTATACATTGTACTGTTGCAATGATAGCTAAAGGTGTGGTCAAAAAGCCTTTTTCTAGGGAGCTTACACTAAAAGGATTCATCACTGTTTTCTGTTGTCCACTGCTTTTCAAAATTCAGATGTGTTGGAGTTCTTTTGTTATGAAAATGCTAATTTATTCTTCTGTAAAAAGAATGTATTTGACCAGAGTTAAGTATGAAAATATAAGTGAGCAGCATTGCCACTTGGTTGATGATTTTTATAATTGTGTTCACATAGTTCGGTTGTAGGCTTTGCCCAGATATCCAGCAGAAGAATCTTGCTTTAAAAATGGTTAATGACTATATATGAGGAGGCAAGCTGGAGTTTTAAACGGTACACAGTTTTTTTTGGAATAGTAAAGGCTGTGGTTCAGCTTAATGTCAATTAAGGTGCATGTATATCGCGTTTACATGTCTTAACTGCATTCTAAATTATGGGATGTATGCACACTTTAAATATACTGTAATAGCACAAGAGGTGCTGTGGTAAATACCTTCTTAAAACCCTTTCCAGTAGGGGTGCTTTCTGATATACAGCTCTACGAAAGCAGAAGCTCTGAAGCCCTGGGGAGGTGTCATTTCATATTATAGCAGCGGGGCTAAAACTGGGAAAGGTAATACTAAGAGGAGGATTTCTTAGCCACTGAATCGGCTCTACTCAAAACGTGGCTTGAAATTTGGCTTGGACTTGCATGCAGTTTTACTAATTAAATTGTTCTACTGATTCACAGTCATTTTGTATTCATTTCCCCCTCAGGCTGTCAACAGGTTTTACACCCCTCCTCACTCCCCTGCCTGGATTTATAAAATACGTTCATAAAATTTCTATCTGTCTTAGTACTCAACTTTGGGACATGCAATACATGCAAACTGTTTGGTTCAACCTAGAAAATAAATACATTTCCAAAAGCCTGGTATATTAGTTTGTCTACCTTGTAGTCTGTCTGGAGTCTTTTACTATTCTTTGTAATTGATTGATACATCAAGGGTGTGCCTTGCATTTTGAATTGTGGTGTGTGTACTGCCTCTTCATTAAATCTAGAATATCCCAGTTTAGCTCTATGATAGTCACAGAAAATGTAACATATCATAATAGCATAACTTTACTGAGATTCAGTACGCATGCTTGTGATTTTTCTTAAATCACACTAGCTAATACTATTTTTAAATACCACTTAGAGCCTAGCCTAATGCTTGTGGAGTTTAACATTTCTAAAATCATTTCTAATTTGTAAATGAGCTTCATTTCAATTCTGGTTTATGGATAAGAAGAGTGGCAATAATTACAAGCATTTCTTAGGATCAGAATTTGTACTATGCATATTGCCCAGAGAAGACTACCAAATAACCTCAAGCAAATGTCTTCTTCCTCAATCTAGGTGCAATTTCCTCATGAACAGTTGTGGGGGGCAGTCATTCAAAAGTATTCTGCTTCCATTGATTTTCCAGTGTCTCTGTGAGGCTTGTTGCAGTGATTGGTCCAAGTATCAAGCCATCTTCTTCTGTAAACAATTTCAAGTCGATTCTAATCCCATTTGATATTCCTGTGTGTTTATATGGCATGGAGTCAAAACAGCAAAGCTGTTTTTTCATGTTGGCTATTTTATTTAACATATTAATTTTGGAAGGAAATGTGTGATTTCTCCCACATGCTTATTGTAATCAGCATTTCACATGGTTAGGTAGGAGTGTGTTTGACCTATCAGGAAGGAAGTATCTTTAGAGCCTCTCTGTCTAGTCAGCAAACTGCTGTTTCTCTTTCCTTGGACAGCTGGTGGTTGCAGGTGACACCCTAAACTGACGTCTGCTCTCACTGATTCAGATCCATGTGGGAGTCAGTCAGCAACGGAATAGTATCAAATGGGTGTTGTTTGACATACCTAAACTAGTTAAGATGCAGATCTCCATCTGCAGCTGGTGCTATTTGCCTTAATTATTTTAAAGGCCTGGTAGATTTGCACTTTATAGACTAACTAAAGTAGATGTATATACAGCACAAGCTTTTGTGGGCTGAACCTCACTTCATCAGATGCTGTGCTTCATTACCTTGTTGCCAGTCTCTCTCCAAAGCTGGTACCAACTCTGCCCTAGCTTCCTCTGAGTGTATAAATACTCTTTCCTTCTTCCTACTATACACATTCTTCTGAGCAAGTAACATATTGTTAAATGTCAAGAATCATTAATGGGAAATGGGAATTGCAGCTGAGCAAACCTTATTCTGGGAGAACTGATATAATAGTACAATTATACTTCAAACCTATGTGCAAAAGTGTTTGTCTATCAGCTGCTGCATTCTCTCTCAAAGACAGTGTGCATAAAGCTAATTTATCTGATTATGTCTAGCTCAACTATGTTGGTTAATCTGATGCACTGAAACACTGTGTCATGGTCTTACCAGTCTCTTTTCAAAGCATTATCAGCTCCTAGTGTCCTGTGTAAATGATACAGCTGAGGGCATCAAATTTCCATAGGTTTTAATGGCAATGGGACACTTGTAGAGGGCTAAAAACTCCTGTCTCTGATAATGGCCTCTGGTCTTTCTGTTCTGTTGCTTGGAAGCTAAATTGATGATTTAATGACTTCCATCTGGGAGTCATCTGCTCCTGGGCTGTTAGGTACCTTCAGGAACTACAAACTTTTTTTGATGCATTTGGATTACTGCAAATGCATCTATGCTACTTGAAACATGCTTAGAAATTGCAACTGGTGCAAAACACAGGTGCCTACAACTTGACAGCACAAATTGCACCAATGTTCTCCAGGTTCAGTCCAGTGTTCATTTTAGTATAAATTTGTATCCTCTCTGCCACAGAGCTTATTTTTCCTCTTAGCAGTCAAGATCAACTCAGGGTCTACAGCATCCCTATGGTAAGTGCAGTTTTGTAAGTTATGTAAATGGATTTTGTGCCTTGGAAAATGCCTTTTCAACTAACTTGACAGATTTTTGTTCTCTTCTTTATGTATTCTGTAATATAAATGCTATTTCTAGTGGCACTTTTGATCATAAAAATGATGATATACCTATATGCTCTGTACTGGCAGTAGCTGGGATAGAAGTTACTGAACAAATGAACTTACTGTATCACAGCATAGTGATTATTACCTAGAAAGAAACTTCTTTCCATAATATAGTATGCAACTTGTTCCAGCAGAATGTTACATGTGTCTAAATAGTTGTCTGCTCTCCTTTTTTTCACTTTTCTATGATAACTCACAAAACCCCAAGCTTCCTGCTCTCTCCCCAATCTTGACATGGAATCAGTAAGTTTCACATTTGCTTTTTTCCCTTTTTTAGTAAAGTGACTGTGGTCCCCTACTGCTTTGTGGGACAGAGTAAGGGGAAAGAGAAGTAAATCTCCTGGCTGCATGCTGGTGTGGACCCTTCACTTTAAACAAAGTCAAAGTGAAGAAATGCAACATATGTATAAACACTAGGTAAAATTTAAGAAACCAGTCAGAAGAAAGGAGAATAATCAGATACTGGGAGCTGTTGTAGTTGCATCAGTTTGCCTGAAACAAAAATCTAGGCTAATTCTCCTGAGCTATCCATTGCTGCAGTCAAAAATGCAGCACTTGCTGTGCATGGTGTGTGAAGCATGTATAGTGAGTAAATATGCAGAAATGACCCAAGAAAATCAAATTGCTGACCATCATGGGGAAAAAAAAACAAAGTAAAGCTGTGCTGGTTGCTTGTTGATCCAAATTCAGCATCATGCAAGGTCACAGAACTCTTCCTCTGCTCATCTTGTTTGTGTTCTCTCCCCAAGATAAAAGCTATATCATGGCACTGGGAAGTCGAAGGGTTGCCACACTTAATGCTGTAATGTGCACTGAAGTACTTCGGTTGTGTCAGTTTGAATTTTCTGTTGTGCCTCTTCAGTACTGTAAAACTAAACGTGTTTCCCACCCACAAGCAGAAATTGCCAGGGAAAAACATTAATGTGGACATTGTTATGCATCAAAACCACTAACTGGTACCTGTAATTTTAAGTCAACTTCTAGTACTGCCTTGTTTTATGCAGCACCTGTCACCAGGAGAGCTCAGGGGATAAGTGCCTCAGAGCCAAAATGTGGGTTTATCTTGTTTTACATACCATTGAACCAAGCCATTTCACACCAGTCATCATCATCAAATAGGAGTAAGACTGACACTGACTCTCTTGGCAAGCAATTCTCCAGGTTTATCCCAATTTTGCTGTGCTCCAGAAACATAACTTGAAACTCCAACTGACTTGAACTGCAGCTTTAGGGAACCAGCAACTCTGAAAAGCCGCCCCTTAAATTTCTAGTGTCTCGATTCCACCGTATGCAAAGAGGGAATGTTTCCCTGTCACAGGCAATTACTGAATAATACCACTGCTTGGGAGACATCTGAATACTGCAGTGACACCTAGCCTGAGAGACAAATAACTGAACCTTGTGCTTGCACCTGCATTTGGCCAAAGTGGAAAGCTTTAGTAGCAGCCTAACCAGGCCTTCGCCCTTGGTGAATACTAAGCTCAAAGAAAAATTGGGAGACCCAGAATCTGAAAAGCGTATGCATATAATTATATGTAGTGCATATAAGTACGCCCGTACTATGCCGAAATGCAAGTCTCCCTTATTGTTGTTCTAATCCCCATGTATAACACACTAAAAAACAGAGTTTTTTTTTTTTAATACTTACCATCTGTGTAAAAGATTGCTTCCCACACTACAGGCTTGCTTGGTTACAGTTGTGTAGGCATTGGAGAGACAATATACCAGGCAACTGTCAAGACGTGATAATCCCTTGAGGCCCATAAATCGCAAGCTGCAGTCTTCTCACTTTGTATGTGCTTTGTATGTAATATTGACCTTTGCATTTCATATTTGTCATACACTGATGATTAAAATCCCAACTTTCATCTGATTGTAACCATAGGGTTTGCAGATAGCTAGCTATAATGTGCTTTTTCATAATAAATTAACACTTGGCACTGCTGCCCTCCCACCTGTTAAAAAGCAATGAAAGATCTACTATTTAGAAGACATAATAGTTCTTACAGAAGGGGGTCTTGAAGGTGCACACAGAATTATGATTTGTCCTTATTGCCACATCATGTCTCCTTTTCTTATAATTCAGCTCACAATGCTCCTTTCCATTATAACTTGACTCTTGAACCTTAGACTTTGTTCAGGCTATTACTACATCTGAGGGGTGCCCTCCAAAAATAAGTGTGCACTTTGGCACCATCTATAAAATATAATGGTATTTCTAAACAACATTAGAAATGTATTTTGATGTGTTGTTTTTGTTTAAGTAAAAAAAAAAAAAAAAGTCTCTTTCTGCAAGCTTTTGGGAACGTGCCCTTCCTCAGGCTGGGGAAAAAAAAGCTTGCAGAAAAATAATTTTTTTTTTTTTTTGTTACTTCTTAATTGGTCGAATAAGGTATGAGCTCTTTGAAAAAATTATCCTGGCACATGTCCAGGAGGGCCCAGCGGGGGAATGCATGCTCAGGGGCAACCAGCATGGGTTCATCAGTGGCAGGTCTT
>JAGPOW010001918.1:37334974-37407372 GCA_030014935.1 Caiman crocodilus | reverse complement strand
GGGGTCATCTGACCCCGGTGCTCTTTCCTGCCAAGGCAGGGGGTCGGACTAGATGATCTGCCCAGGTCCCTTCCGACTCCAGACACTATGAAACTATGATCTCTGAACCAAGAGTTCTAGAGTTTGCATTTTTTTTTTTTTTTTTTTGGTCTCGGACCAACATGACTACCAAATACATCCTTGATTTTAGCAAGGCTTTTGATACATTCTCCCAGACAACCTAAGGAAGTATGGAATGGATGAATGGACAGAACAGAAAGCTAGCTGGAGCATTGGGCATATAGTGGTAATCAATGGCTCCATGTCTAGTTGGCAGCCAGTATCAACTGGAGTGCCTCAGGAGTCGGTCCTGGGGCTGGTTTTTGTTCAGTATCTTCATCAACTTGGAAGATGGCATAGAGTGCACCCTCAGCAACTTTGCAGATGACACCAAGTTGGGGGGAGTAGTACACTGGAGGATAGGGCTTGGATTCAGAGGGACCTAGACAAATTGGAGGTTTGGGCTATAAGGAATCTCATGAGGGTCAACAAGGACAAGTGTGAAGTCCTATACTTAAGACAGACAATACTTTGCACCATTACAGGCTGGGGACTGACTGGCTAAGCAGCAACTCTGCAGAAAAGGACCTGGGGGTTATAGTGAACAGCAAGCTGAATATGAGCCAACAGTGTGCCCTCGTTGCCAAGAAGACTAACAGCATACTGGGCTGTATTGGTAGGTGTGTTGCCAGGAGGCCAAGGGAAGTGATTAGTCCCCTATATTCAGCACCGGTGTGATCATATCTGGAGGACTGTGTTCAGTTTTGGGCCCTCCACTACAGAAAAGACGAACAAATTGGAGAGTCCACCAGAGGGCAACAAAAATGGTTCAGGGGCTGGGGGACATGACTTATGAGGAAAGACTGAGGAAACTGGGCTTATTTAGTTTAGAGAAAAGGAGAGTGAGAAGGGATTTAATAGCAGCCTTCAACTATGTGAAATGGGGTTCAAAAGAGGATAGAGCTAAACTGTTCTCAGTGGTGGCAGATGACAAAACCAAGGAGCATCAGTCTCAAGTTGCAGCAAGGGAAGTTTAGGAAGAATTTTCTCATTAGGAGGGTAGTAAAACACTGGAACAGGTTACCCAGAAAGCTGGTAGATGCTCCATCCTTGGAAGTTTTCAAAACCCAGCTAGAAAAAGCTTTGGCTGGAATGATCTAGTTAGCAATGGTCCCCTGCTTTGAGCAGGGGGTTGGACTAGATTACCTCCTGAGGTCCCTTCCAACCCTAATTTTCTATGATTCTAAACAGCAATAATATTCAGTATTAGCAGTCATCAATACAGTCTATTATCTTGAAATACCTGTAGGGAGCTTGCTAGAAGCACACCAAGGTGGTGACATGCTCTGTTATGTTACATGGAACAGAATGGGTGTGTGGAGAAGTGCTGCCATGAGTTCTCCATTTCCAAGCTAGAGGAGGGCCTGAGTTTGTATAGTGTGGTCAGAACCTAAGCAGGAGGTTCCAGCATGAGAGGTTCCAAACCTCTCCCAGCTGCGATCTCCATTTGGCAGGCTTGGAGCTGTACCGCAGAGGCAATCGTTACGGCATTCACAGGAAGAGAACCACACCATGCACGACAACTGTGTCCGTGCCTGCTTGCTTGCAAATGCCGTGCACTGCTACAAAAGTTGAGAAATCTAAGTACAATCTAGACTCTGTAGAGTCCTGCAAACAAGTTAAAGAATCCAATATACTGATCAGAGGGTTAACAAAAGGTCACTTTGGTGTATTTAAATGCATTTCTCCAATTTGCTTCAGAGTAACTAGGCTTCTATCTACCATGAAATATTTTCATATTTTACTGTGACTTTTGAATGCTAAAGGATCAAAGGTTATGCTTGTTAGAGGGTGGCAGATACTGTATAATCTTACTTACAAAATAGCTCTGGTTTTCATGAAATGAGTTTATTTCTCTCCCCCAACCACTGATGAGCACATGACAACCATACAGAATAAAAGCTCAGCTCCTTAGTTCTGCTCACATTCATTCAATATTTGCTCTAATCGATTATCTTATTTCATGGAATAAGAAAAGAATGAGATTCCTGTTCTGCAGCCATAATCAGTTACAGGACAAAGTTCTGCCTGTGGAACATTTCTGATTCTGGAAACTAATGGTGTACCTTGCCATTACATTTCTCTTGTAAACCACTGGGCTCTTACCCAACTTTCACTCTTCCAAAAAAACCCAAAAAACACACTGATGGCAAAGTGTAGTCCTATAGCTTACATTCTTGCATTGCAGAATGCATAGCCTAATTGTAAGGTGAAGACCATATTTACCCACGGAGCCAGACGGTGTTTTTCTAGTTTCATTAAAATGTTAAAGCGCAAGTGGATGATCCCTGCAGAGACGGACTAAAGGGCAGCGCTGCCTGTAAAAGTGAATATCTGGAGGAGGGATTACAATCCTGTCCTCATAAGAAGGGCTCAATATTGATCTCCAGGGCAGAGCATGGCATGGTGAGCTCAAATTTGGTGATAACATCAGGGTGTAGGACTCCGAGCCTTCCAATACTTTGACCTTTGGCAAAGATCTCAGCACAGCGGCCAGGGAAGAAAGCAGAGCCTGTAAAGAAAGTGAGAGAAAAATCAATATTTCTCCAGGCCAAAAAAGTCAATAGACATTTAACAATGAGAACAAAGCTCTTATTATTAAACAATTTTCTCTAAGAATGGGCTCTTGCTTTCTAGCATTAATAGTTGTGCCATGATTGACAGAGAACAAAGAAACCTTCTGAGTTAAAAATAAAATGCAGAGGCCCTAAAGTGTGAACACTTTTCCTACTCAGGAGTTGTTTTCACCAACGGTTTGTTTGGGTTTTTTTCCCCCCCCATAATAAAAATCAGTGTAGATAAATGAAAGTCAGAAACACTAAAATTAAGAGACCCTTCAGCCAGCTTCAGGTATGATTTGAAACCTGTGTGAATTTTCCTAAACATAAGGTGGGAACATAAAGCTTGCTGTCATTTAAGGGGTGAGCAGGAATGTCATGCTTCATTTCATGGCGCATTACCAGTAACTTGACCTATATTCCTTATCTGAAGAAGAGCTTTTAAGCAGTTTCATGTATACTGTAGAATTAAAGCAAGGACTGACCTAAAGGAAGTCTGAGCTGTTCCTCTAGTTGCCTCAAATCAAGTACCATGGTTCTAGATGTTGTTTGGGAGCTTTAAAAGCAAATGGTGAGATCAGAAGAGTCAAAGCTGTCTGCACCCTTCTAATGCAATAGAAGAACAATTCCACCACTTGAAGTCTGCATTGTCTGCGAGCTTACACAGCTAGACTAGAGGTTTATCCACAAAAGAATTATACCAGTGCATGTTCAGGTTTGACTATATACAGAAACAGGTAAATGAGTACACTGACATAAATTCCCGTGTGGACACTCATCCTGGAATAACCTTTTTTTGGTTGTTTGCTTCAACTTAAACCCCTTCCAAAGTGATGTACAAAACCCTCAACATTTTAGATCAAACAAGTGTCCAGGTAGGCTAGTGTAATTCCCCAACTAGCAGTGCTTTCTTGGGGTACGGTAGGAGAGAACGCACACAGGCATGTGCTCCATAATGAAAGAGGAAGCATGAATTTTTCATTCAATGTCCTTAAAGCAGGGGTAGGCAATGTTTTTTAGCTGGAGTGCTGGAAAAAACCACAATGTCTACCTTGGAAGGTGCCAGGGTGCCGATTATGCCACCTGCTCAGAGCAGCCTGGGCTCTGTGGCTGGCAGTAGCTGCTTAGAGCCTGGGCTGGTGGTGGTGTGCTGAGCAAAATGGCTTTGCGTGCCATGCTCGGCATGCATGCCAGGGGGTTGCTGCTGACCCCTGCCTTAAAGCAACTTAAAATAAGACTTATGGATTCTCTTCTACAGCACTCGGATCTCCTGGAATCAAGGACTAGGACTCTGGACCAGCAATGGGCCAGACAGAACAGGGACACATTAGCCAGAAGCCTTAGAGCTCCTTGTGTACCCTCCCATGAAAGCACCTAGTATTCACTTGGAAATCTGGTAACTCAGCACGGGGCAATGCCAGAGTTATCAATCCCCACAACTTGTACCTTTCTTTGCTCATTTTTCTTTGTTTTCTGACCTTTACCATCTTGGAAATCTAAAATCTAAAGCATCTTCTACAAGGAAAGCTCAGAGTATCATCTATAGGTTGTGAAAGGGGGTGACCCATCAGAAGAGAGAGGCTGGAAACCATTGCTTTTGCATCACAGTAAGTATTTTTTATGGAGGCACAAAGTGAAAGCAAATATAGACATCCATACCCTTTGTTACACTGCATATATCCAAATTTGTGACCATAACAAGTGGTAGTAGTAATTTGTGCTGGTTTATGGCAAGAAAGCACAGTGCTGTCCATGCTCACCAGGCACACTAGGCAGGTGCTCCTAGGGCTGGAGGTGCCCCAAGAATTTCAGTGCAGGACTGAGCTTCTCAAGACCTAGGGGAACCTGCCTGGCCTTTCCTGCCGATCCACATCATTTGGCACTATCTATTTCTAGCCAAACTTGTTTCCTCACTGTCCATTTCTGCAAACACACTGAGACATGTATGTGCTGAGGAACTACATATAGGCATACCCCATAGGGAAGGACTAAAGTGCAACTGATACTGCAGCCATCCTACTCTTTCCAGAGCCAACTTACTCTGGGCTCTGCATGAGGAGGGAAACAGATTCCCTAGGGACAGGCTTCTCTTTGGCTGCTTCAAAGTGCTAGCTGGAGTCCAGAGGGGGACCGTTCCAGGCCATTGCACTCTGCTTAGGAAGAATCATTTAAAATGGCAGTGCCGGGTTCATTTCAGCCCCAAACACTTAAGTAGAAGCCTCTCTTATGAAATTCAAGGCCTACAAACACTGACCCCAATTTATTTTCTTCTTTCAATCAGCTCAGTAGAAAAAAATAATTAAAAAAAAATCTTCCTGGTGTTTGTAGCAAAAAGTTGCAGCTATAAGAACCCAAGAGTGGGACTGATTGGCTATTTTTTGTTCTCGAGTCACAGGGAAATGGATTTAAATGAACCCTAAACTGCTTGCTGTTTGTTTACTAATGCTTTAAGTTTTAACAAAACTAACGTAAAGAAAAAATGCTTTTAGAGACACTAGTTAAAAATAATTCTCTCTGTAAATCAAACAAAGCTTGGCAAATATTGATATTGGACATGCACAACTGAAGAGTTAACCTAGTTAAATAATCTATTTTGCTTAAAATAACATGACACCGCACATTATAAGAAACTCCCCTTCCCCCCCCATCCTGAACCTACCAATCTCTCTTACATTTTCAATAAATAAAAAGGCAGTCAAAAACAAAATACACTTGCAGTTAGTGGTGAAAGACTGTCTTATGTCAACAATGCTGGCACTGTATCAACTGATCTGAATGGGCTATCATGATATTCTCTTACAGGTTTGAATTTAAATTTAAGCTGGCACAAGAATGTGTCAATATGCTTTTATTGCAGGACACTACACCAAGGTTAAGATGTAGCAAAAAAAATGCTTTCAACATTACCTACTGGTTACTCAAGAACCCAGGAGACCAGCCTATCAGTGCTGCTAAGGCTAACCTTGAGAGAGGTTAATTTATCCTCTGAAACCTCAGTTTACTGGGCATATCGCTCTCCATCATGAGGCATAATTGTTTTTAAAATGCTTGGAGGTCTCTGGATGATGGTATGTTGCACTGAAATCACCCCATAACAATGAGTTTGAGTCACTGTATCATCTTGGCTATACAAATTACTCCACATTAAAATATAATCTACAGCAGCCAATGAGTTAATAGTAAGCCATACATTTCTTTAAGTGGGCCTAATTATCGCTTGGTTTGAACAAGGACCATCTCAAATCTCTTCAGGAGTTGACTTTCATTGCAAAGCAAGGAGCGGTCACGTACAGTCCAAACTATGAGAAAGCACATGTATAACTGATACTCCCCAGCTAGAGCTTGTAATAAGCAGGGATGCTGAAGTAATTAGTTTCAGAAATAGTTGCTAGACTGGAAGGGAGAGTGTTATGGGTATCAACATTACAGAAGTCACTAACACAAGCTTTCATAAAGTATTTCAAAGCTATGGGAATGTTTCTTTTGCTTCTAAAATGGCTGCCTTGGAAGAGTTAAAAAAATAAATCGGGAAGCTCAGTGCACAGTCTAAGAGACTGCATGCTTTCTCCAACAGATGGCTATTTGTCAGACTTCCTGGACTCTGAGATGCTTCCTATTGTTCAAAAATGGTTGACGACTTTGGGCTGACAATGCTCTACTCTTCCAGAATTTCTAACATGTCAATCAACTAGTGTAGGTAGGAGGGGAAATCTGCTGTATTCCCCCTTCCCCAGCTAAATGGGCTGTTTGGATCTAAATTATGCCTGTGCATGTACGAGAGATTCTCAACAACACTGGCAAATTGGCACTCCATGCTGGAAACCATTCTGACTTACAATACAGGCCTATAAAATGGAATGCTGAATTGGCTACTTTTCCTACTGAAACTGTGTCATTTTACCATGGTCTCTAACAAAGCAATAGCTAAAACACAGTATTGTACATATACTGTAAACTTTCCAGAAGCAGGATTATCTTTGTTTTGTAAAGGCCTTTCTTTGGTACCAGAGGTGAAAAGCATAATAATTCATCCTCAAGGGGGAAACGGTCTGAAAAAAACTGAATATCAATAGGTGTTTAGTCCTTCTATCCTAAGCTTAAAAAACCAGAACTGTCATGCTAGATGTTTTTCTTCAGGCTCTGCATCAGATGGTCAGGTCAGCATGTCTTGTTTTCACTGCCAGCAGTTCAGTTGGAAAATGGATTTGAGTTGATATCTTACTCTGAAGGTCCATGTTGGCATCTGTGTAAAGACTGACCGAAATCGTACTAGTAAGGGACGTTCCACTGCCTGCCTGAACATGGTACTGGCAACCCAAACTTCCAAACTCAGCTTCTTACTTCAATTCACATTCGGCATGAAATGCCACTTTATTATACCTGTGCACAGGGCTTTGCCCAGAAGACCCTGCGACACAAATGTATAAGATCAGAGAAAACAGCCAGTAAAAATATGAGGATGAAGAGCTGTGATAGCAGCAGCTTCAGGATCTCTGTTTAAACTGGCCAGAACCCTTGCTTCCTGAGCTGGGGAAATTCAAGGTGATTGTCTATGCACAACTTAGAAATTCAGCTTGATATAGTGAAGCTGAGCAAAAAAAGCATGTACTACGTTCACACATACTCTGGTTGGTTTACAAGGTACAAACCCACCTGGCCTTCTACAGTGAAGGTGGTCATAGTGTGGACTGACCATCTCTGCTGACGAGATTGCTAAGCTCACGTCCACCATGCTGGGGGCAGTGGAGGGTGGTTAGTCTTAGCAACTGTATGTTGACCAAACAGATAGGATACTACGTATACTGGCTGAAGCTCAAGAGTATTTGCAAGGGTACTGGCACTTAGAACAATGGAAGACAACCAAAGGCAGAATAAAGACAGGTGTTGGAAAGGAGGCCCATAAATCAAGGAAGGCCCAGAAATATGGGCAAGAGGGAAAGAAATGAGAAGATTCTTGTAGCAGAAGGGTAGGGTTTAGTTGTGGGACCAACCTTTGTTAAGAAGTAAGTTGAAATGTTTCTAGTTCATTACTTAGAAGACAAGCTATAAACTACATAAAGAGGATCCTAGACAAGCCAAAGAGCATTCTAAAACAGTAAAGAAACTGAAGCAAGGCAATACATGTTAAGAGTTGTAATTTTACATGCATTTCTTGTGCTACAAAGTAAAAAGCAATGGTGCTTTGACTCCTATACAAAACCAATGTACTGCTAATACATTACATTTTAATTTGCCCTATAAGATGCAACCTATAAAGCTCCAAAACATTGACATGGCTTTAGCTTATAGAAACCGTGCATTTAAGCTACCTATGCAGCTGGGACTCTTTCACTGCTGGGTATAGAGCTCTGTTCTACAAGCAGTAACAGACAAAGAAACTGGATATGGAAAATATGCTGGAGAGACCAAGGGATGAAATGGGGCTGCAGCCAGTTGAGACCCTGGGAAGCTTGAAACGTGCAGGCCCAATGAACTGCAACCCAACACAGTTGTTTGTCAACAGGGGGAGCATGGTTTGATTTGTAACAGTCAGCAGACAAAAGAAAGAGGAGGTTAGATTTATTCAAATGAGACAAGAATTCTTACTTTAAAAATTAAATTGATGGCCTACCACTGCTTCAATTTCACAAAGTCCTCCACTTAAAATGCAAGTTCCACACAACCCTGATGCAAGAAGGAATTCAAACTCTCTCTTCCCAGCAAAGCTCACAGCAAGAACTTGTAGTCTTTTTAGCAGGAACTTGAGCAGCACTATAATTTGTGGTAAACACAAACTTCACCTGAAAAGCATTAGTAGTGATCAGCTAACATGCAGACAATGATTTAATTCTTTGTTGCTATATCAATAATTACTGGGACAGTTAACGCTGTACATTTTGTTTATGCCAGAGATGTGTTATGAGCTGGCATTTAAAGATAATGTAGTATGCCATCACTTTCAGGAATTATATTAACATGATTTTTATCTGTGTGTCCTGGGACAAGCAAATGAACAAACCTTTCTACCCAGGAAAAAAAAATCAAAAAGCTTCACTTACAAATAGCACTTCAGGTATGTAAACTTCACCTTGAAATTCAGTTGGAGATCTCATTGTCCTTTCTGGTGAGACTCCTAAAATGTCAGAAGAAGCTAAAGGGATGGGCAAGAAGGTCCATCTTTCTAATATGTCAACAGTATAATTGGTAGCTACAATACTGAGTGTAGTGAAACGTGATATGTCTTTCTATAGAAGAGATGCTAAAGGCAGTAATGTCTTATCCTGACATACTATACACAAGCAATACATAAAAGCCATGTCTCTTGGGTGCAAATAAGAATTTAATTTCCAGTAGTCAGTGAGGTGGAAATAATACCTTTAATTAAAGCTTCTGTAGCATCTCAGAATCCATAATTGCCTTTCTGCTTTCAGGCAGTTGGGGCACTTTGATTGCTCTGGGGGTAATTCTTTGGCCAGTAATCCAATAGAGTACCTGGTCTTTTGCACATTTTCTGGTTAATTGACCTTCAAAAGGCTTGGTGAGCCCTTTATGCTCTTCGCTGTCAAACACCTTGCACAGTTTCTTTTCTCTGTCCATTCCTCCCCCTCCTCCTCCCTCCTTTTAAAATAAAAGATTAAAGTAATAATACAGGTCTAGAGTTGGGATAAGCTTTAGAACCTACCAATTCATTCCTTTAATTTGAAGGAATGTCGGAAGTTGAAGCTTAAGAGGGTAACTGAGTGGACCTGAAATTCTAAAAGCAACCAACCCATGTGGCCTCTGAAGTCTTTCATCTTAATTCCCATTCCCATTGGTTACTTTATCTGCCCTTTCACTTTCTTCTACTTGACCCATCTTTTGAAGTGCCTCACCTGCTTTATGGTAGTGTTGGAGTGATATTGAAGCTGTGATGGTCTAGGAATTATCTGAGAGGCAAGGATATTTTTGAGTGACTTTTTCTGTTGTTGTTGTTGTTTATTGGACCAACTGCATGGTCAAGATAAAGTTAGACAAGCTTCTGAAGGCAAAGCATTCTTCTTTGGATCATGTGAAAGCTTGTTTGACTTTAACCCAACTATGCAGATATCACTCCCCAAAAATTCTTATCTTTCACCTGTTCTATTCTGTAGAGGTCTTTTAAAATATTATATTTTTAAACATTACACTGACTTTCTGAAAACCAGGCATTAGTACAAGTGGCCGGGTGTCAAGCATACAGCTTCTGGGGCAGATCCAGCTTGTGGGCCTCAGACTGACAACACATGAAAGGCTGCTCTGGTGTGCAGGCTGGCCCTGGTGCCACGGACACTGCAAGCAGCATGTGTTGGACCAGTCCTGCACACTAGGTCTGGGACAGGTCCAGACTGGGCTGTGTTGGAGCCAGCATGCATGGCTGTTTGGCAGGGCTCCATATGCACTGTGTGCTCCATGCTGGCCCTCAGTACCATGAGCAGCACCTGTTGCATCATGTCCAGCCCTTGCAGCATATGCACCACATGCTGGCCCTGCTTGGGGAGGGTTTGTGCCACCTGTGATGCACAGGCTGGATTCAGCACTGTCCATGCCACAAGGGGGCAGCACAGTGCCATACCTAGACTCCTGGCCGCCCAGGCCCCCCTTTGCCAGAGACAATGATATCGTAGTGTTTATGTCTGTGAGCGTGTTCTGAAAAGTCACAAGCAATGTGATTTTTGTCTTACAAACTGAAATGATGATACACATAACCAAATTTGTTGAAATAAAAATGCAGCATTAGGTGCACAATATTCATTTTTTTTGCAGTTGTCATTTTTTTGTTCCATTGGACCTTGGGCCTGGTTCACCCATGACCATGTCCGAGTCTGGGCCAACATGGGGCACATGCTGCACTGCTTCCTCTCCTTCCCCCCAGCCCTGCCTCAGCCATCTGTATGCTTTGGCACACATGGACAGACTAGGGCTCAATCCTAACTGGCCCTGGAGCCAGCACTTGGGGCAGGTCCAGTGGGGTGCTGTATGCAGTGCACACCTCATGCCAGCCCCCTGTACCACAGGCAGTACTCATGACACAAGAGCAGCATCTGAAAAGATAATTCATTTCCTTAGCACCTCACGTGGAACTGTAAGATTGAACTCAGTGGAAATTCTTGTTTCTGCTTTCAAAAGAAAATAAATTTCTATAATCATTGGTTCTGTGGATTGTTCTAAGGCAGATTTACTGTGACTGCTTGTTTGGCAATGCATAACCCAAGTGAAAATTCAGTTCCGTACTGCTTTAGGCAATTTAATCTGCATAAATTACAAACTAATCTCCCACATATTCATGAGATGGCTCCAAGCTTTTAAGAGTAGGATCTTAAATGATCCCCAATACTGCAAGCCTCTTTGAAAGTACTGAGAAACCAACAGATTTTGAGTTCAACTAAGTATTAAAAAAACAAACAACCAAACTCAGTACAGCTAGTAAATGAGGTTACTGAGTTCAGCGGAAGCAACTAGCCAGTTATCAACCTTAGTCTTCGATCTTTTAATAGCCCGCCCTTTTTCACAACAAGATGTATTGGTATACCAGATACTTTGGACAACTCTTATGATTGTAAACATATGGCTAAAAGCTTTAAATAAAAATCAGCCTGATCATACTCAAAGCAAATTTCTTGTGCCATAAAAGGAAGAAAACATTTACTTAAAATAGCAGGAAAAGAAAAAAACAAAAGCACAAAATAAACTTAAATAATAATTTAAAGCCAACTGCAATGACATGTGATCCTACAGATTTGGGGTTTGCCATGTTTAGATTAAAGGTAAACTTTTATTATACCAGTTTTCCTGCAAGTTTTTATAGCTACTCAGCAAATTATACCAGGTGTATGCAGGGCAGTAGGACAATCAGTCATTTATGTGTGTGAATAATACTGAATACCTGCAAATAGAGCTTGGTGCTCAAGTCCCTGTGGGGATAGCACTAAATTACATATGTATTCAGGATTATCGGCAAATATTCTGCTCTTAAAACAAATTAAAGACTACATTTTAATTGCACAAAAACAGAAACATAGAATTATGAGATTACCAAGTACCCTAAAATACAAGATGGAGGTACGGTATATGCAGTTGGATATACTTTTGATAAAATGTAGATAACAATGATTATATGTGCTTAGTTTTTATATATTATACCTCTTATTTATTATTCTGATTTCTTCAAATCTGCCTTTTTCTTAAAAATTGGCAGATCTGGTTAGCTTTGGAAACATTTTACAAATTCACAGAAGTTTAGGGCTGGAAGGGACCTCATGAGATCATTGGGTTCAGCTTCCCCGCTCTCTTGTACAAAGCTAGGGACTGAGATTTTGAGAGAATGCCTAACAGTCTGTAAGAGCAGTTATTGCCCAACACAGTGATGCCAGTGTTTGACATCACAGCTAGCTGGCTCCTTTAGCATGGCTGTAACAGATTTTGTAGGCTGCCTATGTCTCTCACCATCAGGTTTTTAATTTTTTTTTCCATTTGTGCAGTTCACTGACATCTAACTATTATTCATAATTCTAGCCTAGCTTGATTTTTTTTCATCCTTGCAATTCAAGTGCAGCTGCACAAGTGACAGTAATAGAGAAGGTGCTAATATAAACCATGCCATCTAGTGATTTATAAATGTAACAGATAAGGGACAAAACAGAAGTTGTAAACCCAGTGTTGTACACTATAATACCACTGATGTCATGTAAACTGATCTGTGGTTAAAAAACAAAACAAAACAAAAACACACAAAAACACTACTGCTACCACCCTACAGGACCTTGATTACTGTATGGTTCTGAGGTCTGAGGGAAGTAAGCATTTAAGATCACAGATATGAATGACAGGATTTCATTTATTCTTTGCATGGATAACCAGATCAGATTCTATTTAACTGACATGCCTGTAGGAAAGACATGCATGAAAATAAAACCTTGGGGAAATTCTTTCTACTCCTGTATGTTTCTATAGGAATTACTATTTTCACAATAAATATACTGTGTTCACTGCATTTGGTTTTGTGCATGTGGTTAGGAGAAATATGTGGATCAGAGTCTACCTGAGTTATAAAGCAAGAATGGCAAAATAGCCAGGCCCTCATCTATTTTTAGTAAGGTTCTGAAATACATATCTAGATCAGTAATATTGAATGTTACTGTACAGGCAACCCCCGCTTCACTATAGCACTCATTTAAAATATGTACCTGTTTTCACTTAGCGCTCAGAGTGTTTTGTTATAATGCTCAGCGCAGGGCTGGGGAGAGGCACTGATGGTGGTAGCAGTGAGGGAAGAGGTAGTGGCAACCAGTGGAGGACTAGGGCAGGGCAGCAGGAGAGCAGGGTTTCTGCATGTGGTGCTGGAATTGGCAGGGAGAAGTGGCAGCAGTGAGAAGGTGGGGGAGGGGGACACATGACTGCAGAGCCCGGGCTCATGACCAGGGCCAGGGCTGGCAGGGCCGAAGCAGGAGCTCGCAGCTGGCGGGCAGGTGGGGAAGAGTGGCAGCAAGAAGGGACAGGTGGGCAGTAGGCATGAGCACAGGGCCTGGGTTGGTAGGGCAGCTGGAGCATGGGGCCCAGGGTAGCAGGATGTGTATGTGTTGTCCCCTGCCCTAGACCTCAGCGAGGCCAAGCCTGCAACGTGCCCCCGGGCTGCAGTCCTCCCGCCCCTGGGCTGCAGCCCATGCTCTGTTCCAGTCACGCACTCACCTGCAGGGCATGTACATCGTCCTGAGCCTGCAGCAATCTGGAGGGGGCAGATAGGTGGCAGTGCCCTGAAAGGAGCCCCCACTGGGCAGAGCAGGGTGCAAGTACTGGTGGATGGGTGGTCCTACTGCTTCCCCTGTGCCGGCCAGAGCCCTGCTGCCTTCCTGTTGTAAATCCCTGGCTGGTGGGGACCAGGGCGAGGTGTCAGAAGTGTGGGGTCTGGGCTGGCAGGCTGTGTGGAACCAATTATATGTATTTACATTAAATCCTATGGAGAAATGGGTTTCATTTAATGCTGTTTTGCTTAGTGCTTGGTTTTTCCAGAACCAGTTAAGAGTGCTAAGCAGGGATTCCCTGTACATCCTGTCTAATCCAAAAGTTAGCCCGGCATTGTGTGTGTCATTTGCTTCTTTTCAAATTTAGAGAATTCCCAATTCCAAATAATTGTAAAGATCAGGCTCCCCTTTTCCCTCCCACTCCACGTGTAATCATTTGACTCGTACTTGAAGTGAAATATTTAGAGGGCCTAAAGATTTAATGTTAGAAGGCCTAATCCCCTAATTCAATGATGGTCTTTCATACCCTTTTTAAACTTCAAAGGAGGAAACCTTTTACCATACAGTAGTGCTTGGAATTAGTCAGCCAGACAGACAAGGAAACAAAGCATTATTGAACCTTATTCTCTACTGTTCTCTGGGCACAGCTATCATTCATTATGTTTGTATGGTGCACAGCAAAAATGGGTTCTAGCCTGGCTGCAGCTTTCACACACTATCTAGTATAAAAACAATAAGGACCAAGCCAAGCAATTGCATATGTCTACAGTAACTGTATTTTCCCATATTTCTGTGTATTTTAGTTTTTCATGCCTTAGCACTAGCCATCTTTCCTTGTGACCCCTGCCATTACCCAGTCTGAAATGGGTAGAACCACCAGCAACTGGATTTTGGCTGCCACACTTCATGCTATTCAGAAAACAAGCTGGCTCCTTGGCATGAAACATCCTGTACAATCAAATTAAGGACCTCAGCAACCACTCATTTTTAAAAGGAAGGCTTAAGTTTTGTAGGAAGAAGATTCCTATCCACCAAAAGATGAAATACACTTCTAAATCAAAGATGACGTGATCCTAAGGGAAGGTAAAGGCAAAGTCAGTTTCTCCTTCATGGGTCTGAGCTCATAATTTTGCATCTCTCACTCTTGACAAAAATTATGAACCAGAATAAACACTATAAGCGCTTACTTCATCGACGGGTGTAAGAGCAGAATGCTGAACTCCATAAGTGCCAGTTAGCTGCCAAGCATGATTTACCAAAAAGAGGCACTAGAGCTCCAGGGTTATAAAACATTGAGTCAAGTCAGAAGACATAGTCCCAATTCCTGACTCTGACAAACTTCCTGTTGAAGTCCTGAGCACACAACTTTATATCTGTGCTTCAGTTCCCCTATTTGTGAAATAAGAATGACAGTGTTTATCCTCCAAGGCTCAAGGGAATTGAGTATTACACACATTATACAGAGTAGCAAATACATTTGTAACTTTTAAATTCAGGTATTCTGCATCACATGAATCCTATTTCAAAATACATGGAGGTCTGAAAGCTCAGTTTAGGTCTGGAATTCTACAGCAATTTTAAGATGAATGATTTTCCTCACACATTCATCATAAAACCTGAGAAGAACAGATTAATTGCACATTTCATCATGGAGAGCTTGATGCTAAATTTTGCAGTGAGCCACAAGTTTGGGCTGATAAACATCCAAAACTTTGAGTCTCACAAGACAGATGGCCAGAAATGTGTCTCAGCATTTCTGTCAAAACATACATGCGTGGGAAAAGGTCTGTACCAGTTCTTTACAGTTGAGGAAAAATAACACCTAATAATTGAGGCTGAGTTCTAAATTAGAACGGTCTTCATGAACAACCCTTATTCTAATATATTCTGCAGTCACTGATTATTGTGGGCTTCTTATTTTGATTTGTAACAATTACCACTTCTTAAAATTTGTACTGAAGCAGACCATTGAGAATCCAAATGGAGCTCATAGTCCCCTCATGGCACATGCTATACACAACAAATGAGAGAGAGGCCTTGCCTGCAAACACTTTAACATTTATATGAGCTGGGTGAAGGAAGGAATGGGGAGGACAGAGGCAAAAATGTCTTGGTTAAGTTTATAGCACGTCAGTGTAAGAGAGGAAAAAAAAGCTCTGTACCCATCTCAGTTGAAGTCAATGGGTGCATCTACACTTTTATGCTTTACTGGGGAGTAGACTAAATTTGCTGCACTGTAAAGCATCACCATTTACATGTGCAGCACTATTAAGCCACAGTACAATGGAGTTGAAGATTGTACTTTTGAGGAGTAATTAGCTGTAATTAAACATGTGCAGACATTGACCGTGGGCATAAATTATACCTGGTCAGCCCAGCCAGCCAGAGGCCAGACTCTGGCCTGCCACCTAGCCATATCTGGTACTCTCATGCCCCAACCAGACCTAATGCCACCCCTTCTGCCAGCTTAGGCCTGCTCTGCCCCAGCTCAAATTGCTGCTGTAGTGGGCATATGTATAGACCCTGTGCCCAGGAGCAGTTTACTATGGCTCAAACTACTCCAGAGTTTATTTCTTTGCATTTAATTGCACATACAGATGCACTCAATGGGGCTTTCAGCACTGTGGCCAAAACTGCACCCCAAATTAACTCAGTTTCCTATCCACTGGACCATCTTACTTCCCCACAAATTGGAGGCTTGCAATTTAGATGCTGTAGTTGCTCACTCAATTGGACAAGTCACTACTTTGAGGGAGAACTTTAAATAACTGAAAATACAGTATTATTTCTGGTTAGGAAACACTTTGCTCTTCGAGTAAGAGAATGGAAGAAGAAAGATGGCTGACAAAATAATACTTTTGTCTATTGTGAGCCATGCTAGAAATTTTCAAATGAAACTAAGAGATATTACCTAGTACTGCGTTTACTATGGTGAATGATTATAAAAAAGGTAGCCACACTGGAAAGCCACAGATTAACCCCCAAAGAGGCCTTCAAAATAAAGATTACTGTAGTAACAAATCAAAGAGAAAATGGTAGAGAAAAAATTGTTGAGAACCAGGTCATAACCATGGATACTCTGTGGCTTAAAGGACAGAACTGAAATTATTTTGGAACTGCACTTGGACATAAGAGAATTAACCAGGTTTTGGAATGTTTTAACTTGTCAAAAAAAAATCACAGTGGGAGCAGAAACATGGTAATCCCCATAATTTAAGACATGCATGATAGACAGAGGAGGACAAGGAAAACATTTTTCAATTTAAAAATCAAGGCAACTTGACAGTAAAGAAAAATGTTCAACAATAAAATTATATATTTACCCAGCCACACCCTTTCTATTGACTTTTGAAAAGAAATCCTTGCTCAGATGGTTTCCGTGCACTACTATGGAAAGGTCTGATTAAAGAAGCCAGTTCATACGACCTATTAACATAGAAACTATTTTAGGTGTTTGCTCTTTTGCTGTGACCTCACACTTTAACCCCTTGTCTTAAAAAAAATAAATTACATTCACTTCTTCACTCAGTAATGAATTCTTGAAGAAAATTAGCACGCACACCATCATTCCTAAGATAAATATTCATCTTCCACCTGACATCTCACCTTTCTGAAATTTCTCCTATAACCAGCTTATGTGGAGGATGTTAGATAAACAGAGTATTCAGGAATTTTCAGAGGAACCGGAATAACTAGATATTCCACTAGCTCTCAGTGGGTGCATCTACCTGAGATGCTACGGTAATATAGCATTGGCAGGCACAAACCACCAGGCATCAGCAGGCACAAATTCATAGCTACTGTACAATAAGGTTGGAAACAAACCATGCAACGCAGAGACTGTAACAACTGCACAGCTGGGGGCATGTGTAGATACGCCCAATGAGTTGTAATTCACTACGAGCATCAAAGATTAGCTGTACACAGAAAGCCACTGAACATAGTCTTTCTTTGCACTTGACACTGCATAATTTTTATTAGTTTCTTGCACAAGTGTGGTGCCTTACAGCTTGATTTCCACAGGCAAAAAGTGACAACAGCTTAGTACACAGTGTTGTAGGTCTGGTCGTCTTGACTTGTTTGCCACAGTGTTTCAAAGTGGGTTAAGCATAATTGCTTCCATTACAATTCTGAAGTACCCGTCAGTAATCAAGTAGTAAAACTTCTTGCAAGTATAACAATTTAAGGATCTCTAAGAACTTCCAGAGGCTCTTTTGTTTAGTTTTTGTCCAGCTAAACAAAATTCAGCAACTTTTATACACCCAGCACAGCTGCTTCAAGTCTTTGTTAGATGTTTCCTTGGGCACTAATTAGAGGTGCACCGATGCATCAGTCCCATACAATATTGGTACAGATATAGGGAAAATTGACAGTATCAGAAATTGGCTTTTTTTGGCCTAATGTGGCCGATTTAAATGCTCCATACATACATGTAGCTGTAGCATGCACATGGCTAAGAGCACAGCCTGGCAGCTTGGAGAGCAGCATCTGGCTGGTAACTCTGAAAGGGGTGGGGAGGAGGGAAGAGGTGGGGGTGGGGGGACAGATCAAGACCCCAGGGCTGAGGGAGGGAGTGGGACAGGGGCAGGCACTGTTCAGCCGGGGCAGGGAGGGAACGGGAGGAGCTGCCACTGCTGCACAAACCTCAGGAGAGCACTGGGGGTATGTGCCCCCAGATCTGTGCACAGACAGGGTGGGCTACCACTGCAGGCTGGAGATAGGGACTGCACTTGGCTCTCCTAAGTGCGTGTTGGGCCAGGCTGTGCTCAGGGTGGGTAGCGGTGGCACTGGAAGGGCAGTTACAGCAGGGAGGGACAAAGGGGGGCTACAGCAAATTTTGGGCTGGCTACAGTCCTGCCCCCAGTACTACTGCCACCCACCCTGAGCACAGTCCCTGGCATGTCTCTGTCCCGTACCCTGCCCCAGCTGTGAAGTGCCTCCCCTAGCCCCACTCCCTCCCTCACCGTGGGGGCCTCACATGGCTGTCTACTGGTTACATGTTACCATATTCTGTGTTTCAGTCCTCAAGTACCTTTACAAATCTAGGGTCAGATTTCTGAAGGTATTTTCTTCAATGGATGCTAGGCACCTAAATACCTTTAAAGAATCTGACCTCAGGACTCAGTGTTGGTAACATTAAGAATCAGAGTTGTTTACACCCTGTCAAGCCTTGCATGGAGGTCACGTGCTTCCCTTACTGTATATAGTGGAGAGAGAGACCTACCATCCACAACCTTTTTCTGTGTATTCCTTCATCTTTCAGTTACTTTGAGGCTAAATCCATCTCCCTTCTGTATGTTAACAGATAACATGGACTACTTAAGTATACATAAGATGCATCTTATGCAAGCAAATAAACATGATGGTAGACATGTTAAATAATCTATAAAGTATCACACCAATGACTTGGCCAGGAGTCATGGTCCAGGAATTGTTCATTATAGAATGAAAAGCAACCTTACTTCTAAAACCTAGTCAAAAGTGTATTATGGCAATATGGACAGATAATGTAGACAAGGGATCACAATAAAACAATGACCGCACACAGACCAACATGCCCAGGAGGGGGTGCTGATGGGATCCCTGTTTAAGATCACATAATCAAATGAGAGAAATGTGTATGGAAAGAAATCTTCCGTTTGGAAGATGGATACTGGAGAACTTACGTAGCCAGCAAAAAAATATTGCTAGATTTTTGTAAACCATTACTTAACACAAAAATATTGTACCCAACATGAAGCAACTAATTAGACCTTGTTATGATGGAAAAAGATGAATTAATCATTGAATTGAATAGCTGATAACTGGGCAGGTACCAGGGATCAGGTACCCAAGACTCACTTAACTTCTGTATGAGAACAAAAGATATGGTTTCAACCAGTGAAATATACAGTGGTGTTTCAAAGGCACTAATTTCCCAGAAATCAGGAAAGTTATAAGAAGTTTGACATGAAGGAAAATTTTAGACAAAACAAAAAAAAGTGAATGAAAATCGGGATCCCAAAAATGACTTTAGAACTTAGAAGTAAAAGAAATCCTGGCAAACAACATGAAGGCCTATTAGCTCCAACTAGTAAAAAAGTATTAATTATGATGTAAAAGTGTCTTAAGTGTTCAGGAATACGTCTGCTTTCCATTTGGAAAGAAGCAGGATAGTGTGCTTATGAAGACAATGACATACTGTCCAATGCATCCATAACAAAAGATAATGTTAGACAATATGCATCAAGAATAACACCTCCACCCCCAGATATTTTGCGCTCAAGTGTTCTCGAAGTTTGAAAGACTATCTTTGACCCAAAGATGCTAATTCAACAAATCTTGGAATACTGGGAAAATACAGGGGACTAAGAGTGCTAAAGCTGTTCCATTAGTCCAAAATAGCAACAAGAAAGGCCTCAATAATTATAGACCGGTTAGCTTGACATCAATCTGGGTCAGATAATGTAAAAGCTGAGAGAGATTCCCTCTGATAAAGAGCTCAAAAGATGAGAATATAATTAATGTCAATCAAGATTTTATGCTAAATAGGCCTTGTCAAACAAATCTCTGCCTTCATTCTTTGGGATTATATGTTTGATTAATAAAAGGTATCTGTATAGGCATAACACAAATTATCACTATACAGTAACAATAGGGAACACATTAAATGTCTTCAACTAGCTTATAGAGGGTGAATCTATATGTGCGCTTAACTGCATAATGACTACTTTGCTGCAGTGTAAAGCATCACAGTCAACACATGCAACAGTATTAGACTGCAACACACTGATTTTTGCTGCAGTCTATCAGTACTATTGTAGGGTGGTGAAAATAATTGCACCTAAATGTATGTGTAAACACTGACCCAGGTTTACATTGCATCTGGTCAGTCCAGGCAGCAGGAGATCAAACCCCTACTTACCACCTGCCACACGGCTCCACATGCTGGAGCATTCTTGTGTCCTAGCCAGCTTCTCTGCTGCTGTCTCCCAGAGCCTGGGGCTGACTCCCTGGGCCCTCTGCCAGCCTGAGGCTGCTGTATCCCAGTTCAAACTGCTGCAGTTCCCAGGAGCAGTATCTGCACAAGCACCCTGGACTGCAGCAGTTTGAGCACCTACATGTGCTATTAAGGTGACATGATAAGATCCAGTGCAAACTGAGCCAGAGTTTATCACATCACCTTAATGGCACGTGTAGATGCATCCAGACAGATTTAGAAGTCATCCATAGGGAATCGTCACTGAACAGTTTCATTTCTAGCAGCAACTGATTCTAAGTTTGATCATTTTCTGCATTTCTACTAATTATTCAGAAGTAAATATAAAATCACTGCTGAAAAGACTGGCAGACTGAAAAACAAGGACGAGACAAATCACAAAGGTTCCAGATGTCAGTTAAACCAGACAACTCAAAAGCAAATTTTTATAGCCAAATGCAATGTTCTATACCTAGGAACAAAGAAGTTATTGAACTAAAGGATGTCATATCTATAACAATTTGGGGCAGGGGAAATATATCCTAGGAAGCAGTATCCTTTGACAAGAACTTAGGGGACTGTCAGAGCTGAACGGTTAAGAGATGCCTTGGCACAGCTGCGTGTTAGGCACATGGTGAGTCCCCCGTGCAGGGATTTACCCTGTAAGGCGGGAAAGAGTCCTTGGTGCAAAATCGGCTCCCACCAAAAGCTTGCAGCTGCACTGTTGAGTGCATGCTCACGACTGGCTCAATGTAAATTATGCATGTGTGGCGGTCAGCAATTGCCTCGCTGGCTGTACAAAAGGCTTGGGACGTATCTGCCCAAATTGGAGGAGAGCTCGAACACGCGTAGGGAGAGATCCCCACGTGTACCTTGGAGCCACGGAGGGGCCTGATCAACTACCAATGACTCCTCATCACAGTTACCACGACATAACCCATACCCCGTGAGTGTGAACGTCGGTGTGCTTGTCTACGATTTTCCTTTTGTGTTTGTCTACGGAATGTGCCTACACTGCATACCTTGCTGTATCGCAGCCTGTAAATAAAGTTTTTTGTTGCAACCGCTACGCCTCGTGCCCCTAATCCTACTCCATTGGCGGCCCCATTCCGCCGGCGTTTCTCGGCCCCCACGTGGCGTCACGAACAGGATCGATATGCCGGGAAGACGCGATGGAGTTGGAATTGGTTGAAGGCTGCCCCTGGCGCAGTGAAAAACGCCACGTGCTGGATGCCATGGAGTTGGGAGCACACATCGCTTCTCATCAAGCAGGTGGAATGGGTGGAAGACTTGTGAGCGGTTACCTCTCGCTCGAGGGAGAAGGGGAATCTGTGAAAGAATGGGAAGTGCATCTCCACCCGAGAGCATTTGGATGTGTAATGGGGAGTGAGCGGGTTCGATTCAAACCCCGAGAGCAAGGGGGCAGTGAGTCCTCAGCCGGACAAAAGCCGAGCGAGGAAGATATTGCTTTCAGTCGGGAGTTTGCTCACTATATGCGCTGCCTGCGGGAGAGTAAGAAGCCAATGCTGATTAATTTGGACATGCTGCTACTGGAGTTGGGAGATTTGGAGCTTTTGGATCTCCGCGGAGAAGTGGAGGAGAGCCACTTTGCGGCTGAAGGGACTGGCACAGAGTACGGGAAGGGGAGAATGCTGTGCATAATGTTCCACACAGTCACAACCCTAATGCGGGAAAAGACTGAGTTGGAAGCCCAATTGTGTGCCGTTCACATGGTCAAGCGGGTTGCAGCTACGGAAAAAAGCCAAGGTCCCCCATCATTGCAAGATGGCGGTGAAACGGAAGGGAGCCGCCACAGAAGGGTAGAAAAGGAGGGCGGACTTTCCCACGGAAGGACGGAAGAAGACGGCGGAGCTATTGGCGGCGGGCGGAAGTAGTGACTCCACCCCCCCGAAATCCCCACGGGCCCGCCTCTAGGCCATGATGAGGAGGCAATGGGAAATATGCTGCAACCGAGTTCCCCGTCGGATGAAGCAACAACTCAAACGGCCACGTACTCTGTGGCAACGAGAAGCCAAGTGATGAGTGCGGAGAGTGCAGCCTGTGCTCCTGCCAGCACCTATCACGCCAGAACCTGGACTGAATTACAGGCCCTATGTAAAAAGTCCAAGATAAGATCAGCGGAGACCTTATGTGGATGGGACGCCTAGTCGTGGAGTTTGGATCCGACCTGGTGAACCAACATGAGGCGAGTTCTCTAACCAGATGAGCCTCGTGGAGTGGGGGACACGCTGAAGACATCAGTATGGTGACATACAACGTTTATTGGCCCATTTTGCTTCCAGCACTTGTTGTGGGTCAGGCCAGCCAGAGAGCGTATGCATGGACAAAGGTGGACTATCGAGAGCCAGCGTGGAACAGATCTTGCAAGCGATCATCAGGATTTTGTACTGCACATGGACTCCTAGACGACATGCACTGGGACTACTACCATCCCTGCAGTGAGGATTGTGGCCTCACCGTTATCTGCAAGATCCTGGAGCTGTTCTGATCACACTAATGAGTATCGATGCTTGTGCTGAGGTGTATGGAGGAAGGGCCACAATCATCCTCCGAATTTTGCTGAACCCACTAGCTGGACAGCCTGCAAGTGATTTTTTTTTGCGTCAACTTCCGCAACTGCAAACTCTTGTAAAACCAGGACAGAGAGATCCCAGTGACCCAGAGCAACACTGAGTGTACGAGTCTAACTTGCGACGATTACAGCCGACGCAAAGAACATCAGAGGAATGAGATATGTTCAGATTCCTCATGCGTTATTCTAGACTCACGAAACAGCAGTTGCGAGTTTTGGGCGATGAGGGTCAATGGAACCTAGCGTACGAGCTGGGATTCCAATGCCAAGATGAGCCAGATGACAGGTCATCTTGTGAAAATTACTAACTAATTTTTCTGAGAGTTTCTTTCTCTGCAGGTCCACTGAGACATGTGCAGACCAGACCAGAAAGAGAGAGAGCTGAGAATTTCTTTCTCTACAAGTCCACTGAGACGTGTGTGACCAGACCAGAGACAGAATATTTTCAGAGAGGGAATAGCTCGAGAGACCAGGACGTGATGACACCTACCAAAGTCCTGATAATTGAACTGTTTATAACCAACCTATTAATGTTTAGTTGTGTTCTGATATGTTATTGTTTAATTCGGTCCCTCAAGAACAAACTTGCTTCGTTGTAGGTAGGTATAAACTAAAGCGGACAGTGTGAACCTGTCGGACGGAGAGATCTGACTCACTCAAATGTGCTCCAGCTACAACTGTGCCATCAGCAAGGGGGCACATCAGAGCTGAACAGTTAAGAGATGCCTCGGCATAACTGCGTGTTAGCACATTGTGAGTCCCCAGCGTAGGGACTTCCCCTGTAAGGCAGGAAAAAGTCCTTGGTGCAAAGTCGGCTCCCACCAAAAGCTTGTAGCTGCACCGTTGAGTGCATGCTCATGACTGTCTCAGTGTAAATTATGCACGTGTGGCAGTCAGCAATTGGCTCGCTGGCTGTACAAAAGGTTTGGGACCTATCTGCCCAAATTGGAGGAGAGCTCGGATGCACGTAGGGAGATATCCCCACATGTACCTCGGAGCCATGGAGGGGCCTAATCAACCACCGACGACTCCCTGTCACGGTTACCACGACGTACCCCATACCCGGCGTGAACGTGAATGTTGGTGTGCTCATCTACGATTTTCCTTTTGGGTTTGTCTATGGAATGTGCCTACACTGCATACCTTGCTGTACTGCAGCCTGTAAGTAAAGTTTTTTTTGTTGCAACCGCTACACCTCGTGCACCTAATTCCACTCCATTGGCAGTCCCATTTCGCCGGCATTTCTCGGCCCCCACAGGGACAAACACTGAGTACAGACTCCAAGTTTGCTGCTGAGAGGCAAAGAGTTAATCCTCCATGCCTACAAACTTGGAAATACAGGGTTCCTTGGCTTTATGCTGTACATGCATTCCTGGAACACAGTGCATAACTCAAATTGGCATACAGGGAACCCACTTTACAATGTAACAAATAGGGATAGGTTCCAAGACCTCAACTGTACTGACCCCCAGGCCCATTTCTATCATCTTTACACGACAATTTTGGTATTGGCCAACAGCAGACAGTATGCACAAGCACAAGGCACTATCATAATGGGGATGGCAACTACAGAAAAATGTTGCAGACAAGTGAGGAGACTATATTTTTGTGTGTGTCACTCCCACAATGCACCACCCAAAACAGCTGACTGCGGGCTTCCACCACACCGATCACATAAGAATGAATTTACCTCACATATAAAGGAGTTTTGGTATAAAAACGGTCATCGCATAAGAGTGAATTCACACATATAGAACTAGTGTGAAGCGAGGGAAACCTGTACTGAACAGAAGTAGAGAGGTGATTTTTACCTCTGTGTAATGGTAGTTGTGTGAGATTTATTATTTATTTATTTACTTATTAGAATACTGCATACTGTTTTGGTGCACATGCTCTGACAGAGATATTGAAAAAGTCCAGAAAGAGCCATAAAAATTATATGAAGGCTGGAGAAATTGCCTTCAAGTGAGAAGCTTAAAGAGCTCAATTTGTTTAGTTTGTCAAAGAAGATTAGAGAGACTTGATTATAGTGTGTAAATCCTTTCATGGAGAGAAAAATACTGGGTATTAAAAAGCTCTTTAATCTACAGGAAAAATGTAAAACAAAAAACTCAAGGCAGACATTTAAATGAGAAACTAAATCTTCTCAAATCTTCTACAGCAGGGATGACTAGCCAATAGAGTAAACTATCAAAGAGAAGTCTTGTCTCCTCCCATCCTTGAAGACTTGAAATTGTGAGTAGATAGATGCTTTTGCTGGCAAGGGTTAAATGGGTGGAAGTTAAAAGCCTGGGATAGACACAAAGTTAGACCAGAAGATCTAATGAATCCTTGTGGAATAAATTTCTATGGGAGTGTCCACACATGCAAACACATGCGCTTGCAACTGCTCAAATACTAGTAGGTGAAAGTGCTAGACTTTAGGAAAGCTGATTTCAATGAACTCAGGCGTTTAGAGACACTGCAGAGTAAGAGTTTTGAAGAGATGGGAGCCCAGGAAGGGTGGCTGTGCCTTAAGGAAATGATCCTTCGGCACAGAGGGAGATTATCCCAATGCGGGGAAAAGAAGGAAAAGGGGCGAAGAGACTTCCTTGGCTGACCAGAGAAATCCATAGCAGCCTATGGGCAAAAAGGGGGGCATATAAAAAGTGGAAACGGGGAGAGATTACTAAGAGGAGTATACCTCCTCTGCTCACGCTTGTAGGGAGGCAGTTAGACAGGCCAAAGCTACCACGGAGCTGAGGCTAGCATCCCAAGTTAAGGATAACAAAAAATTGTTTTTTAGATGTATAGGGATATATAGGCCAGTCAGTCTCACCTCCTTCCTTGGCAAAGTCTTTGAAAAAATTATCAAGGCTCACATTCGCGAGAGATCGGCAAGAAAAATTTTGCTGAGGGGAAACCAGCATGGGTTCGTAGCAGGTAGATCATGCCTGACTTTTCTATGACCAGGTTACAAACACCTGGACACGGAGTAGGGGTTGACATTGTTTACTTAGACTTCAGGAAGGCCTTCGATACGGTATCCCACACCATACTGGTGAACAAGTTAAGAGGCTGTGACTTGGATGACTATACAGTCCAGTGGGTGGTGAATTGGCTAGAGGGTTGTACCCAGAGAGTTGTAGTGGATGGGTCAGTGTCGACCTAGGAGGGTGTGGGCAGTGGGGTCCTGCAGGGCTTGGTCCTTGGACTGATACTCTTCAATGCCTTCATCAGCGACTTGGATGAGGGAGTGAAGTGTACTCTGTCCAAATTTGTGGATGACAAAATTGTGGGGAGAAGTGGATGCACCAGGGGGCAGGAAACAACTACAAGCAGACCTGGATAGGTTGGACATGTGGGAGGAAAACAACAGAATGCAATTCAACAAGGAGAAATCCAAAGTGCTGCACGTAAGGAGGAAAAATGTCCAGCATACCTACTGCCTAGGAAATGACGTGCTTGGAGGCATGGAAGTGGGAAGGGATCTTGGAGTCCTAGTGGACTCCAAGATAAACATGAGTTGGCAGTATGATGAAGTCATAAGAAAAGCTAATGGCACTTTATCATGCATCAGCAGATGCATGACGAACAGATCCAAGGAGGTGATACTTCCCCTCTATCGGGTGCTGGTCAGGCCACAGTTGGAATACTGCGTGCAATTTTGGGCGCCGCACTTCAAGAAGGATGTGGATAACCTGGAGAGGGTCCAGAGAAGGGCCACTCGTATGATAGGGCTTGGCCTGCAAGCCCTATGAGGAGAGACTGGGGCACCTGGACCTCTTCAGCCTCCACAAGAGAAGGTTGAGAAGTGACCTTGTGGCTGCCTATACATTCATCATGGGGGCACAGAAGGGAATTGGTGAGGCTTTACTCACCAAGGCACCCCTGGGGGTTACAAGAAATAATGGCCACAAGCTAGCAGAAAGCAGATTTAGACTGGACATTAGGAAGAACTTCTTCACAGTTAGAGTGTCCAATGTCTGGAATGGGCTCCCAAGGGAGGTGGTGCTCTCCCCTACCCTGGGGGTCTTCAAGAGGAAGTTAGATAGGCATCTAGCTGGGGTCAGCTAAACCCAGCACTTTTTCCTGCCTATGCAGGGGGTCAGACTCGATGATCTATTGAGGTCCCTTCCGACCCTAGCATCTATGAATCTAGGAAATAGAAGCAATGCAAATTGGAGACAGGGCTTTTTGCCTCATTGCATATGCCTGGTCATGCATTTTGGTGTGGGAAAAACTGTGCCACTTAGGGCAAAATAACCATGCCTGGCTCCTCCTGGATCTGCAGCCAGGGGGAACTAGAGCCTGGAGCTAGCACCTGTTCTGGTCCCAGCAGTATAAAAAGCTGCGCTGGCAAGTAGTTTAGGGCTATTTGCTCTCAGGAGCTTCTGGGGACCGACCAATTGGCATCTGGGGACACTAGCCCCTTGCACCAACTGGAATGCCGAAGCAGCCCTGAGAGTTCCCTGCACACTCTACCCATTGCAGCAGTCTGCCAGTGGGGCCTGCTGCCTGGCTGTGACCTGCTGCCACCTGTGACAGCATGTGGCTCCAAAGCTGCATGCCAGCCAGACCCAGATGGGGACTGCATAGCCAGTAGAGGCACCTGCTCCACTGGGCCGGCTGCCGGTGAGCTGTGGCTGCACAGTTGCCTGTGTGGCACCACCTGGAAGATGTTCCCATGTACTGGCCTGCTTTGAACTGTCAAAGCATGCCCTCCTGGCTCCAAGTGGCCATGAGGTCAGCCACCTCCAGCTGGGTCTCAGGTGCCAGCCCTGAGCAGGCTTTTCTGTTTGGGTCCTGCCACTTGTCTCTGTAGCAGGAATTCCAGTGTTCCCTATTTAAAACCTGCACAATATCTGGAAAAAAATCCCAATTGACTCTAAAATACCCCCAAATCCATGTTCCTCCATAATCAGGGACAGGAACAATGTTTTGTTGATATATTTACAATTGTAAAGCAACTTGGAAGCCTGCCAGAGCCTCCATTATCATGATAAAATAAATTCTAATTATCTATAGTGTGGCATTGACTTTGGGCTTCTCTGGCATAAAAAAAATCAGCGCTGCCCCTACCCCCTTCACTCACCAGGATGTGCAGTATTGAGCAGCACTGATATGCCACTATCCCTCACTCTCAACCCACAACTTACCCCCCACCCCATCCCCCTCACTCCTGCCCCACAGGGCCAGGAATGTGGGAGAAGGGGTTGCTGGGGGATATGGGGTTTGTGCATGGATTGTAGGGGGAGTGTGATTGTGGAGGGGGCTACAAGGGCGAGGCTGCTCAGGAGTGGTGGGTCCGCTGCAGTGTGCGCCCCCCCCCGCACACTTCATGGACTGCCCCCCAACAGGGGCCACATGTCCCCCACAGGCATAAATGCCACATGCCCCTACAGGCTGGCAGGGCACGCTGCTGCCACCTGCGGGAGCTCACCACGTGGGGAGCTCCCACTGTGGGAGCAGTGGCAGTGTCAGAGATGCCTTTTCACAGGGGATACACTGCTATGCGCAGGGGGTGCACGTGCACCCACATGAACCCCCTACGCGTCACCAATGTCCACAGGAATCACAGTGACTGGGACCTGGGCTCTGTGCCAGGTAAGTAGGGGATCAGGGGAGCTGGAGGAGCGGAGGGGACTAATAAGGATGTGGAGGACCATGGGTGGGGGTAGCTCAGGAAGGGTAGGTCCACTGGCCGCCCTTCCGCCCCACATGGCTCCAGTCCCCCTGTTCAGCCAGCAGCTGGGTACAGACCCCTGATCACCTCCCTGCTCAGCTGCAGTCTCCTTGCTTGCCCCACATCCACCTGTGGCCTGCTCACTCACCCCCTGCCTGCCTGCGGCCCCCCATGTGCTCCTCCACCTGGCTGTAGCCTCCTTGCTCACTCCCTACCCAGCTCCAACCCTCCTGAAGCTTACCAGCAGCAGCAGCTGCACTCTTGGCCTTGTGGTACAGCCCTCCTGCAGAGTGGGGGGGAGGGAGTGGCCACCATGGCTTGACCCCAGCTGCTAAGTACCATACAGCCTCTGCCACAGTGCTGCTGCAGCCCAGCATGAGGCGGTGTGCTTTTGGGCAGCTCTGGGGTATCACCCAGGGCTGCATGCTGCTCTCGGGGACCGCTGGCCACACCAGCCTGGGTCCCACATGCACAGAAGCAGCCCGGCTGGACAGCGCAGGCCTCACATATGCAGTACCTGGGCTGGTGTGGCCAGCAGTCCCTGAGAGCAGTGCACAGCCCCAGGTGACAGCCCAGAGGTGCCCAAAAGCACACAGCCCCACATTGCACTGTGTCTGGCTGCAGCAGTGCACTGTGGCAGAGGCTACACGGATACCTGACAGAGGGGGCCAAGCCATGCCTCTCTGTACTGTGCAGGGGGACTATGCCAGAAGGCCAAGAGTGCAGCTGCTGTTGCTGGTAAGGTGCAGGGCAGTTGGACCCAAGCTGAGGACATGCAGGGGGCTGCAGCCAGGTGGGAGAGCATGTGGGGGGGGGGGGTGCAGGCAGGTGGGGGGTGAGTGAGCCAGTCATGGGCCAAGCAGGGGGGCTGGAGCTGAGTGAGGAGGCTGCGGCCAAACAGGGAGGTGAGCAGGGGGCTGCACACAGCCACGGGCCAAGCAAGGGGGCTGGAGTTGGGTGTGGGCCGAACGGGGTGCTGTAGCCGAGCAGGGAGGCGAATGTGGGGAGGCTGCACCCAGCTTGGGGGGAGCTCGCAAGGGGGGCAGGAGCCATGCGGGGGGCAGCTGGTGGACCCACCCCTCCCAAGCTGCCCCTCCATGGTCTTCCACACCCTCAATAGTTCGACCCCCCCACTTCCTCCACCCACTACTTACCTGGCATGGACCCCAGGTCCCAGTCGCTACAGGCAGCATGCTTCAACACCAGGGAAAGGGTACTGGCAGGGTACCAGAGCGTCTCTGCGGAGGACCAAGCCTCCAGTTGCCTCGGGGCACAGTCCAGGACAATGTCCTTCCCTGTTTTTATCTGCTGTGAATTTTTTTGACCCCTAGATATCCAGGGATATAATTTTGCATTCGTTCTGCAAGTTTGCAGCACAGGGAATGTTTTCTCATTCCCGCATGTGCCTCTTGCAGCATGTCAAAAGGCTCCAAAATGCTGCAAGACGCATGTGTGTGCTCATGTGGATGCACCCTATGAAACTACATATTATGAACAGACCAAAAACTACATTCAAAGGTACATGCCAGCTTTCTAACTCATGTTCATGATCAGTCTTAGGCACTTACAGGACCTTCCCTCATTTTTGTAGTTTTATGGTATTTTACAATCCTTAATGTATTTGTGATCAGCGTCCTGTGAGACAGGGCAGTGGTATCAATCCTGTTTTAGAAAAGAAAAGCAAAATCCTGATCCATAAAAAGCAGAAACCCACATTCTGCATATGTCTCAGAAGGTTCATTCTAACCATGAGGTTCTAGATGATGGAGGGCAGGCCCCTGTTGAAGCTGTGGACTGTGCTGATAAAATGCAAGATTCGTTGGGACACAGAAGCTCTGCCATCCAGTTTTGATTCCTCTGTCCTCCCAGATGTAAAATAAAGAAATGGCCTATACTCTGTTTTTTTGAGGGGGATGACAGAAGCACTAGTGTCCAGGGGAGCAGTCTAGGCTCTGTACCCTGATCTGATGTAAGCTCCTTCCCACAGCCCAGCATGAGGCCCCTAAACCCTGGAAAAGAGCAAGATTTATTGTATGCTCCTTTCCTCATGCTCCTTACTGCCTAGCTTATGCAGCTCTTTGTCCAGTGCTCTGGCTGCTGTGAATCCCATTCTGAGGCACTTAACTCTCCTCATATATTTGTTCAGGGAGTGCAGATATCTAACATGGATTCTTTGGGGAGCCAGGCAGCTAGAAGGCCTTTTGTGGACTAAGCCCTGGGTAACTTGCTCTGTGCTGCTTTGGACATTTGTAACAGAGAAAGGAATGGAACATGGCTCTCCCTCATTCCATGCCAGCATCCCAACTCCACCAGCCTATTCTTCACTTCTCAAGTTTTATAAATTAAGGTTGACTTTAAAGAAACTTCAGGATTTTGATGTGTTGCATAATTATGGCAGTAAAAACAAATGTATGGTGACATTCTTGGTTATGGATAGATAACTATTACACCTCTATAATTTCACAGCCCAACCTTATTAGATGGAAAGCCATTACTATGATTTACTGTGTCATTAAAATGTTCTACACTTTACCACACCTTTCATTTAATTAAATGGGAGGCAGAAGGAAAGGAGTGTTGCTTTTGTTAAGATTCAGTGTTATTACACAATGGTCAATTAGTGACAGAAGCAAGACTAAGGATTTGTAAGTAATTTTTATGTTGAATTCAAACTGGCTGGTTTCCCATCCTATCACTATTAAGCTAACTACTGTAAACAAATGATTGACAGGAACAAAACTTTTATTAAAAAAGCTTTGCAAAGGCATAAATGAAGTTCACACTGAAAATAGCATGAAAATTAGGGTGCAGAAGCAGTACATGTTATAAACTCGGCCACAGAATAAAGCCAGCATGTCAAAAGGCTCTGAAATGCTGCAAGACGCATGTGTGTGCTCATGTGGATGCACCCTATGAAACACCCTATGAAACCACATAAATAATCCAGATTATTTCAAAAAAGTTTTTGCAGGAGTAAGTACAGTTTTAAGATGACCAGATGTGAATGTTATTATGGAGATGGACAGGACTGGAGAGAGTAAAATAGGGCAAGTCATATAATCTCTGTGCCTTATCTTCCTACATGCAAAATGTAGATAATAATATTTGCTTTCTTTTAAGAGACTTATGTTCAATTCAGAAGATTTGCACTGAAGTGAAATACTTTGAATCATTTAGCTAAATACCTACTGTTTCAATGGCAAGGCAAATGAAATAAAAATTAATAGTGGGATTAGGGCAACTTATTAACCAAAAACTGTCTAAAGATATTCATTAATGGCTATTGTCTACTTGTGTCTTTACTTCTTTCCTTTAGGAGTTTTAGATTGTTTCAATTTTGTTCTTGATTTGGGGTTTGTTTTTTTTTTTATCTGCTAGCTGTGCAATTCATACTAATTTGTACATTATCAATTACATGGAACTGGCTAAAGTGTCAAAGGAATTTTGTTCAAAGAAACAGCAGTTAAAGAGCACACAAAAGTTAAAGGAACAATGTAAAACTATGTTCTTATCAGTTCATTTAAAAGTTTGAGTTACAGAAGTATGAATTGTTATCTACTACCAAGACAGATAAAATGCTTTTTTAGGCCAGTATTTATAGGATTTTAACAAATAAACCATTTAGCACTGTGCCCTTTAAAAAATGGTGTAGAATTTCAGCTTTCCCCCTTCAAAATGTTATCAATTTAATAATAATAGTAAGAAATAAAATTGGCCCATAGTATCAATTAAGAAACTGAAATCATTAACTGTGGAATCTATGTTGAAATCTTTACACTTATCCAGTCTCTCAAAACATCCTCTTCTGCAAGCCTGCTTAAAACATCTTTTCTTCTCCCATTACTGTGTTGCTCAGATTACACTAAAGACTAATGTGAAGGCCAGAGGAACATCACAATTTCACCCATATTTTCAAGCATCTGTAATTTTTCCACAGGTGTTGCTATAGGGGCAAAAAGGTCATGACCCTAAGGTCAAGTCGGCAGGCATTTAGGTGTTACTATAACAGAAGGGACTTAAATAGCATGGGTGTGCACATATGGTAAGGACTGTACACATTTCACTTTATAAACTGATTTTAGAAAGGAAGTAAAGCAGCCCCAGAAACTTGATAAATTCTTTAAAAATATGCAATGGACTACTTTCTTAGACACTTTCTGAAATAACCTCAGCAACCAGTTAAACAAGGAACAAAAGACAATGAACACTTAATATAAATCTTTTCATGGTACTAAAATCAGTTTCAAGATGTGCCTAAAGAAAAATATTAGAATTTCTGCAATTCAGAAGTGTTCTTTTTATAAGATAAACCTGATTTTACATGTAGAAACTTGAATGTAGCACAGACCATAAAACTGTGCTCCATGGAAATAAAAACTCAGTGTAATAGCCTGAACTAAAGCCTCTGAAGCAATTAGCTCTTTTTTTTTTTAATCCCTCAGAACTCTGCAGTCTAAAATGTTGCAGGATATGTTTTCACCCAACAATTGACCTTACTCCATCATCTGCTTGACATTTTATCTCTCCTATATACTTAAGTGGCAGCCTGCAAGGCAAGTTAAAAAAAAAGCTACTTTGACTTCCAACTTTCTCTGCAGTCAAGGACTTTGCAAGTAAGTTGGTGCAGTGACACTGCATTCACTCTGGCAATACAGTATATCAGCCATCTGCATTGTTAGCAAGGTTAAATTCCAATGTCATCAGAACTGCATGGAATCTATAAATCACTCCAAGAGTTTCTGGATTACTGTTGCTATAGAAAGAGGAGGAAAATACATCACATCCAAAAGCCAAAAACTGCTTGTTACATACTGTATAGAGAAAGTCTCAACCTGCTTCTGGAGTGCTCCTAATCATGTGTGGGAGTAATATCATGGGGAAGCAGGGTTGTTGTTTTTTTAAGAAGTGCCAAGACATCTGGAACACTAAACAGCAACAGTATCAAGAAACGAACCCTACAATGTATTAGGAATCTTTGTGATTTTTTTTTCCCTGTTCTTTGTAAACTGTTCAGAAACTAGGGTGATGACTGCACTATGGAATAAAACATTTAAAAGTTTCAGCATAAAAAACCCTTTAAGTGACATGTCTATTTTAAAAGCAATTCATTTAGTGATTTTAAAAAGAACCTGAAGGAATGAAAATCAACTCTCACTGAATTTCAATGGGAACTGAATACCTCACTTCCAGGCTCCTTTGAATACTTTCACCTACAAATGCTTTGTGAGAATCCTATAGTTATTACATTTTACTGGCCAACAGTGAGTTTTTATCATCTCTTGTAGTATTCCTGCTAGCAGATATTTTAATAGTCTGAATAAAATACTACGGATGTTACCTAGTAAAGAGCAGGAAAACTGCATTAAAATCATGGGCACGTATGTGCTTATTCAAGGTAAGCGAGAGGAGAGCACATGTTCAATAATCCAGCAACACTACTAAAAAATTAGTCTATATTTAAAGTGAGTACTTTAGAGCTCTGAGCACACTCATGCTCTCTGAGCTGTCAGTGATGCTGTTCAGGGTCATTAGTTCCAGTAAATTCACTGCTCAGGCTTTTTTCTTGAGCAGAAGAGTTGAAGTCATAATTTCTCTCTCATACCTGTATCGCAATAAATGATAAGCAAGTAAAAATGCAGCTGCTATCCCCAGAGTCCTGCATTCTTATATTGTATTGATTATGTCATTATTTTAAGTAACAGAATAGATTAGTTGTGTGTTGTTATTCTCTTACATGGAGCTGTCTTCTTATTGGAATAGCTAGTTTTTGCTTCTGCAGTGACCTGAAGAATTAACAGGATTGTTGGGTTTTTAAGCCTTTTAAACTCCCCCACCCCCTGACAAAAATATACCTTGCCACTAGCTGATATGGGAAACTCTCAGTAATGGAGAAAAAGTGATCATAATTATAAACTGGCAATTCTACAACATAAAGCTCCAGACAAAATTTCCTAGTCAAGAGAAAGGGGAAAAGCAAATTCTACCTCCTGTGGGAAAGATACTATAGCAGATAAGTTTTACTCTTTTTTGGGAGCATTCCCTTAGCCTAGTCCAGCTAACAAGCATACATGGGACAGTGTTAATGCAGGTTACCAGCCAAGAGGCAATTCATTTGGTAATACTGTAGTCCTTGAGTGCCTCAGCTTTGCTTCTGTTAGTGTGAATTTTGCTGATTACAATTTTATCCAAAAAAAAAAAAAAAAATATCAAGAAAATGCAGTACACAGATACCATCTTCAATTTTAGTGAGGTTATTTAAGGTACAGAGATAGACTTACTACAGCTGAGCAATTCAAAATCAATTTTGAAATATTTACAGGACAAATCTTTGTTTGCCTATCTAATTAAGCTACCTCTCCACCTCCTCTGGTTGTAAAAGCCTGATGGGCATGATCAACAAGAAGGCTTTAGATAAACTTCTCCTTAAGAGATATACTTATGGATAGATATTTTAGCATATTCTATAAACTAAAGATTCTCAATACCAAAATAATCTCCTCAATATTATCAAAGGCCAACCTAAAAGGGAAAAGGATGCTAGAAGATTCTGGGAGCTGGGTGGAGTGAGAATAAGCTCATCAGATACCCAGCTCCTTCACTAACAGAGCTGGTGGGAGTGAGGGGGAAAGATAGAGTCAGAATACAATGACAAATTCCAACATTTAGAGTTGCTTGTTGAAAGCTTTGGGAAACCCTTTCACTGTATTTGCCAGGGTGACATGATACAAGGCTATGGATCTATGCAGAAGTAGAGGTTTCCATTTCATAAAGGAGATTTCAGGGAGATTTGAAACCACATGCTACATGAGACTAAAGGGTGTCCAGGGATCTTGACCAGTGCAGATTTCTTAGTTCCAAAAATCCATGAACTAGGAGCATTTATGATGAACTAGGAGCAGTGTGGAAGTGGGTTCCATGTGGGAGCAAAGGCAAAGAGAAGGCCCCCAGAGATTTGTGTCCAAATCCATTTACATCATCATCCAGATTCTGTACTGGGTCACAGTGTTTTGCTGAAAGCAAGTACACATTCAAAGCAAACTCTTACAGCATAATGCCTACAGTTAATGACAATATGAAGTCTGTCCTGCACAGTAACAGGATGAGAATTATTAATAGGCCCCTCTATGTTTCACTGTTGTGCTTCTTACCTTCAGTTGCCTTGATTAAGTACCCATTCTCTTTGTTTGGTGGCACATCCAGCAGCTGCATTACTCTGTCCAGGAACCCATGGATAACTTCAAACCCAGGGTTTTTATTATAATAAACAGCACAGAGATGTCTGTAGTTCCTGGCACCTACATCTGCAGAGGAAACAGAATGGTTGTATTTTGTTCATACTTCATCTTAGCCTTTTGTATAAATTCTCCTAATGTTAGAGAAGATAACACTACAGTTGAAATACTCTCCTGTATTAAAAAGAAAAAAAAAACGTGTATTAAAGAAACATGCTTTGCAAAGAACTCGGAATGATTCTGACACATAATTGAAACCTAGGGAATTTAAAGCAGATTAGCCAAAATACACATATTCAGCAAGCAAATGCCAAGTTCTTTAGTTTTAACCTTTACAGCTTTTAAGGTTGGTGGTAAGACTACCTATTTATGAGACAGAACCTTTATGCAATACAAAACAAGTCCAAAACAGAAGTAGCCAATGTTGTTACCATACTATTGGATGGTCAGCAGTCTGTGCAAAGAGAGCCCTTGATTTAAATCCAAGTCCAAGTAGACAGGTTACCACATTACAGAAGCCATAACTGATGTATTTTTGGTAGCCTTAGAAAAACAAATTGCTATGGAGCATGCACTGTATGTTCAAAAAGCCTTTTGGGCTAAGACAAATGCATTGGCAAGGTAGAGCAACTACCAATCACCCTGTACCTATTCTGTGCCTATCCTTCTCTAAGGCTACTGAACCTAGCATCTCATTTCCAAAATTAGGTACCTATACTATGTGCTGACACAAAGCACTGTAACTGCATTAATGCAAAACATGAACTCCCTTTACTGTAAATTTAGTTTTGATTAAGTTATGCATTTCAACAGAATAAATTACTTTTTCATATCCTAAAGTACATCTGAAACACACATGTACTAATCTTTCATCACATTTGTATGCCTTTCCAAGCTAAACTACCTACACCTAGCACTGCCTTTGAAAGCTGTTCACTCATTTTCACTAGTACAAAACTTGTTTTTCATTTTTTCAAAGGAGCAGTCTAGAAAAAGAATAAGCGTTCCTGGTCTCCTAGGATGTCTGTCCACATCTGGTGAAATTACTGAGCAGCACAAGAAAGCACTAAAGATGTCTACTACATCCCTGCTCTCAAAAACTGCCTTCTCTCCTGTGGTTCATCTAACCTATGCTTTCATTAAGACCCTGATTGGCTGAGCCATGGGGGTAGTTTGCAGATGCTAGGAAAACAGTTCTTCATCTCTGTGCCACATACCTTTTTCTCTAGAAAAGAATCTCCTGCTAACAAAAAGACAAGGCAGGGCATGATCTCCTGCAGGGTCTTACGTAACAGAACTTTAGAGTACTTCAGTGCTTTTCTTGCTGGTTGGATTTCTCTTCCCCCATCTCTGTCTTTCCTCTTCAAGATGATTCAATAAAAGGGAAAGTGTCCATTTCTCATCTTTTTTTGAGATGTGCCCATCTCATTGAAGAAACACTGCTTACCTCTAGTCTAAAGTAGTGAAAGTATCTCCCTGTACTGAGTATCTTTATAAATAGTCTCAACTACAGGCTCGCTCTTCAAGTACATCCTCTTTGGGGGCCAAAGGCTGTGCTTCACCTGCCTCATCTCTCTTGTCACCTCTTTCATTCAACATCTACAACTAGCCACTGGGAAATACTATAAGCTGCTATGGATTGTAGTGGCTCACTGAAATAACCCATATCTGACCCTCCTTATTAACAAATAGGAACACAGCAGTTCCCAATATGAAACAAAGTCCAAAAAATAGCACTCAGGCATAATGCATCTAAAACAAAGTTAATGCTGGATGACACAATGAGGCATTTGGAAAAAACAAACAGATCAGAACACACCAACACATCACTGAAGATGTCATCAACACCCAGTGGTGAAAGGGTGTGCAGTTTTGGCACCTCTCGGGCTCTTGGCTCTGGATATCCAAATAACAGTTGTAGGTAGAAGTATATTCTTTTCTCTCTGACTCAGCCTAGAGCTGGCCAGACATCCATCCACGCATCTCTGATGAAGACCAAGCAGCAATGAATAATCTATTAATTTGTCACCTCCAGACTGGATTAGCACAACTCTCTGAACAATAGGTCAACAAATAGCTCATCGGTGCTATTGCCTGAGCAGGATGCAATAGTTTGCTGAACACAAGAGGTCAATGGGAGCTCCTTGCACTTGTGTTTCATTTTCTATTTAGACTTCCATTTAAATGCCACATGCATTCTAGAAGTGGCCTGTAAAACTGATTTGGAATCTCTGCCACAAAGAATACCAGAAGTTATTAATGCCTATTCTTCAGACACTAGAGTTAAGGAGCAATTGTCTCGACAATATGGCCTAAATACTGCCAATCCACCTCTCTAACATAGCTGAGATAAACTGTGAATGTCACCGAAGTTGTTCTGGAATGCATTTTTTTGAACAGCCTCTCTTACAGACCAAGAAGACTAATAGAAATCGATCAGATTTTCACTTGATTACTACTCCTAGACTCCATGACATCCTCATACCTGTTCTGAACAAAAAGAATGAAAGGATCAAAATATTTAAAGTGACTGATAATTCTTATTTCCAAACTCATTCTAGAAAGCTTTGAGTAGCCCGATTTGCCTTCATTCATCCCTTCCAAGCTTTTTAAGTGCCATAAAACTCTGTTCTTCACAACGTTAATGTATTACATCACAGAAAGTTCATTCCCTGTACACGATATGTAGAAAGGGGGTGGGAGGAGATGGGTGGTGAGGGGAGCAAGCGGGGAATGACAACCCAAGTACTAGGAGTTTTATGCCAAACTAGGGTTGGTTGGAAATGCCTCAGTTCTTTTTAACTCATTTAACAGACCTCTTGTGTCATGCCATGAAACAATTGTTTTTAAAAGGCCTGCCAAGTATGTCAGCCTGAATTACATATGTATTTCAAAGACTTCAAAGCACTGCCTAGAGATGCTGCTATAAAACAATCTGAAGGATGGGCAGCAGGCTAGGAATCTGTGAGCCAGAGAATCTAATACAGCGCAAAAACAATGGTGCATGCTGCCCTCTAGCAACCTAGAGAGGCTCTAGAAAAATAGAGTTGGGGTTTAAAACAGGGCACTTGCTCGGTTTAACTCTCTTTCGCAATTAATTTCACAAAACAACACATTTTGCATACAGTTAAAGTAAGGCCCACAAGACAGACTATGAAAACGCATTCAAACATGACTTCAGCTGGGTTCACTATTCCCAATACATGACCACGTTCTCAACCACATTAAAAGACTAACTACCAACTTGCAAACTTCTACGAGGCTCTTAGCCAGAGGTCACCATCTGCCAGATGAATAAAATTAAATTTTTCAACATAGTAAGGGATGGCATAAATTCTTCACTCAGGCTAATGTGGTCACATAGGCTGCACTGGTATAAAAATAGCACTAGGAATGATTTTATCAACTTAACAATACAATGAAAATACAGATGTGCACAGTCCTATGCAACTGATACTTAAATCCTTTGTATTCTTCCTCCCTTCTCCCCTGTCCCAGTTGAGGAGTTTTACTCAGATTTGGTTTTATTTAGTCATATTAAATCTAGCACACATTTTGCTGATTTAGTAAGTTAACTTTTATGTCTGATATGTCTGAGGATAAGTGTGTTCTGGTCACTTTAGTAAATGAGTTATGTGTAAGAAGATATTTTTATTAAAAACCAATGCGCTTATCCAGCTCCATTCGTTCATACATGAATGACTACAGGATGCTACTTCAAATATTGTTAATGTCAGTGCTCTTTTGACCCATACTTTTTAAATTATTAATTGGACATTCTGCATACCAAAAATATGAAATAATAAAATTAAATTAGTCAGACTGATGACATAAGCCTTCTAAAGGAAATCTCATTCCATATGTGAAAGTGGGGCAGCCCTGTATCTTCTAACATCAGCAGAATTATTGATTATTTTTCTTTTCTTTCCTTTCTCCCTCCCATTTGTGCATTAAGTTTAGATTTTAGGCCTGATGGTGAGTTTGGGAAATGCCCATTAAATAAAAATATTGTAAATCATAGCAAAAACAGCTTTTTGTTTATATTCTGGTAACACCTAAATTATGTTGGGCCACATGCACAAGAATACAAAATCACTGCCTCAAAGAATGTGTGTGTGATCTATAGCAGTGCTTCCTGGTAAATTTCAAGTGTGCAACAGAAATAGGTTTTTTATATAATTGTTAATCAAGCCTATGTATAAATAAGTAAAAGATCTGAAGTTAGAACACAAGAAATAACAGTAATCTATTTAAACCAGTGACTTGCATGCAACCGGAATAAATGTTCTCTCTACTGTAATGTAAACAGCCCAACTCCTTATGAAGAATAACAAAGCTTTTTGCCATCTGTACCACATTTTGTGCATGTTGGCAGACTTGCTGCCCAGCAAGAAATGAGCTAGGACCACCAAACTGTTTGTATTAAATAAAGATTCTGCATGCTTTGCTAAATCTGATTGTTTTTCTTGGCAATTTTTTTCTTAGTAATCCACAAATTAAGTCCATCAACAGAGCAATTTACTTGCCATCTTGTTTATGCCTTATGTAAACCTTTGTTTTGCAGACACTGAATAGCTTAAATGCAAGCACTAAAAACAGAAACCAAATAATGACACAGCAAAACCATTTCTGCTGCTGTATTAAGGTAGCAGCAACTGTAAAACAGCAAAAATTTGCCCCTGGGTGGCAATATATCTCACTAGACCTTGCTCCCAGAAAAATATACATCTCCTCAGATTTCCTTTGACTGCTGGCTTGGTGGGAAAGGGTAACTGACTTGGTAACTGGATTTGAAAGGTTTTTGCTTGTTTGTTTTTGCTTAAGTTTAGATTTTTGGAATGTGCTCTTAGGGCTCAGGATATTTTTACGCATTTTCCACATGGAAATGTACTTTCTAAGGCTGGGATCATGCAATCAACTCCATGCAGACACATGCCTGCATCCAGGCAAAATCTCAATGAAGTCAATGAAATATGAACTGGTTGCTCTGTCTATTTTAAATATAATAAAATTAAGGCTGACAAAAACAGGCTTATGTCTCTAATTAATGTTTCCCAAGATGGTAATATAGATGTTTGGGGGATGTCTAACACCAACCATTTGATAATTTTTTTTTCCTATGTGGACCTGCCCTGATCATCTTGAAAAGATCTGCTAGTAAACCATGGATGCAGGAGAAAATGAACACAGCACCACTACATAGCTAGCAAAGCCCAAACTTGTAAAACAAGCTTTTTTACTCTAATGAGTAATGGGTCACCAAATCTCTCAGATCAATTATTCATAATTATTTTACTAAACTCCCACAAAGAAAAAAGGGTACATATTTAATGGTGGTATTCAGGGCTTCTTATATAGGTTCCTTACCTTCAGACTGTGGTGGTTCAGAATTTGCCTCTCCCATTTTTTCTACACAGTTGGACTTCAGCACCTACTTGGATGTTTTCAAAAAGCGGTGTGCCCAGCAGGAATTAAACTACTTTTGGAACCACCTTGTGGAACCATCCAGCACAACACCATCATGCTGCCTATCTCATGTAGGATGGTCTGTTTATGAGATGCAGACTAGAAGAACTAAACTGGTAGACATTTAAAAAAAATAAAGCATTCCCATCATCAGATGCGTTTAAAAGAGATAGAAAAAAAACTTCTGGAAGAGTTAAGAAATCCTTTTACAAAGGGAAGTAAAAAAGTGAAAGCAAGCTGATCTTACCTTTGGAAGAATCTTTAACTACAATGTCAGAGATTTCAAAGAGTTTCAAAGGCAAAGGCATCTTCCTGTTAGCAGCAATGGTCTTTAGGAGGCCAGGCAGGAGGCTGGTGCGTGCCACCTGCAGGTCACATATGAAATTGTACATTTGAAACAACCCGTTGAGATGATTTTCCAGTTTTACTTATTTGGAATAAAAGTTTTAAAAATAGATGAAATACCAGAGTAATTTCAGCTGTCTGTGTTTTTAACTTTAGAATGATTAAATCTGAAAATGTAGATACATTATGCATCTTTGGCACACTGCCAACTCTCAAAAGTGCCTTATGAATACGTAGAAGTGGGGAAAACAAGGCACAGAATGAGTAAATAGCTTATCTGATTTTGTACTAATATCCAAAGAGCAAGAAACAAATCCTAGTTTTTCCAATTCTGGGTTCTCTGCTCTTAGTACTAGATAACATGCTTCCTAGTACAGAGACTACCAATTTCTCTGAGAAACTAAAATATACATTTCTTATCCAAAGGGACATGAATCATCAATTTCCTTTTCACAGCACAGCCATCTCTCCACACAGACCCAGTGAATTTCTAACCAACAGAAGACGGGGTGTTATCTTATCTATATTAGTTCTTATTTTGTCAGAAGTGTGGGGTCAAGGGTTTCTTGTTCCAGAGTAGAACCACCCTGATGGCAGGAATTAACCAGTTCTTTTGCTACAGAAGTAGTGGATACTCAGCAGCCAAATTAAGGTTTTCACCTGCAAAGTAGCTGAAAACCAATGTTAAAAAATATCAAGACTATAAATTTTTGTCCAAAGTAATGATAAGTGGTATAAAAGCAACAGCAAAGAGGCTAGGAAAGGCAGCAGCCAAATGCACAGAGAAATAAAAATCTGTGTGAAGTTTAGGTTTAGGGTAGAGGGGGAATAAAAATAAAATCAAGTATTTTCTCTAAAGACATTCCCTGTTCATAAAGGAGACAAATATTACAGGAGAAAAATGATCATTTGGGTGCTTTCTGGTGCCTGTCATCATCATAGTGGTACTTAAATTCCATCACTATAATATTTTTAAGATTATGCTCAGATTGCAGTGATGGGCATCCTGCACTGCTTAAGATGGATGAGGAACCAGACACGTGTTAATTGTACTGGTGGCTTTTTTAGGGGAGTAGCCTCCTCCCTCCCACAATATCAACACATAGATTTGTGTTCTGCATTCCAATGCAGCCTTAAACTCAAAAAGGGTCCCAACTTTTCAAATTGGCTCAGTTCAATTTCATATAACTTAACATATGAGAACTCACAGTTATTGGCTCTACTTTATGACAGCAGATGCAAAGTTATGTACCCAGCCATAGCTATTTATTATGCATTGATTATTTGGTATTTGTAGCTAGTTTGCTGTTCTTCCATACCTGAATTTGGAGTCTCTCTTCCTTTCAGAATTGCATCAGTACTATTATATTTTCAGCTGAATTGTCAAAACAGAACAGAGACCACTACTGTTTACAACCATCTCAGTTTGATAGATGAAGGTGGCCCAAATACAACCCTGTGGATAACTGTTTAATGCATGTGAATATCAACACATAAGTTTGTGCACACACGCCAAAAAATTTCACTCGCAGAATAGCTGGGGTATTGGGAAGAAGCAAGGTACCATATACTGAGACTTAGGAAGAAAGTATTGGGGGGGGATACAAAAAAAGAGTGTTTCAGGGAGAACAAGAGTGAGAGAGTAAATCCCTAGAAGATTTAAAAAACAAGTCAAATTACAAATCATTAATAGAATAAGATAAAGCTTTATTTATTTATTTATTTAGCTTTCTGTAATAATGATGTACTTTCCCATTACTTAGCTTGGACAATGAAAATAAATTAAACATTTATGCTGTTGTTTAGAGGTCCCATAATTTCTAGCCAGCATCACTGTCACTCAGGGGGGTGTTCGCTTTTTAAAAAAAAACCCAAAACTTTTCCAGTGGAATACCTAAAACGCAGAAACACCAAAGCTTAGATTTAAGTTTAAAGGAAACTTATAAGAATTACAACTGACATTGAACTATGGTACTTTACCTGAAATTCTGCTGTCTTGGGATTAGCTATGTGCACTGCTTTTGTTGCAGAGATATCCATACCAAGTTTATCAGCAATATCTTCTTGGGAGCACTAAGGGGATGAGAGGGAAAAACAGAAGCATCAAACAGTTAAAATATGCAGTGAAGCAATGATGACATATGTTATCAAGAATAAATAAAGATCAGTAATAGCTCTGGAGCTCAATAACATGGCTTAGTTGCTTGTGAAAATAAATGACAGAGTAAAGATTATCATATCATCTTTAAACCTAGGTGGACAGGTTTATTTTTGAGGGCAGTAAGTAATCCCAGTATAAGTAATGGTACACTGAGACTGCTCACAGAGAAGGCAAAGTTCACTGTGATTGTCTACATGGTAACATTCTTTTGGGCCTAAATAAGGGTTACACAGTTTAAATCTCAACAAGCAAGGATCCATACGTGCTCAGGGTATTTTTTTTTAATAGCTGATTACCAAAATAATGTGCGTGACCTATTAAGTTCACATGCCATCTGTGCACAAGGTAACAGACTACAGTTAAGACCTACAGCAGGATTTCCAGCATGTATGGCTTTATTAATGCAACAAGAAACTGACAGCAGAGAAAGCATGCAATTGAGGATTTGCTTGTATCCCACAGCCCTCCAGAACTGTTTCCTTTGTGTTAACAACACTCTGAACGGAGAGTTGATCTACCAAATGCGAGTAAAATGACCAGATACCATCTGAAAAGTGAGGTTTTGAATGCAAAACACTTAGCAGGGAACAACTGTATTCAAGCATTTTCAGATGTGAAGCTAAACTTGGTATCTAACTATGATGCAACTGAATATTAGCTAAATCAGAGATCCTTGTACAGAAAAATTATATTCTGTAGAGGTGATAATCTTGGGTTCAAACGAAAGAATGGATTGGATGTGAGAATGGATAATGGACAGTTTTCATCCAAAACATAACACAGAGGACTTCAGAATACCGAGGTAGCAGTAATACTGAAATTACAGGCATGTTTCATATCTGTGTTTTATAACCTGGCAGTGATATGCCACAGCTGAGATGCCATAATGACACAGCAGAAGTACAGATGTCAACATGCACAACATGATATATGTGCCTAAATGTGATCTAAATAAGTTCTGTATCCCTGTGAACAGTCCATACTATCGTAGTAATTAAACATAGTCTTGCATTTCTTTAAAGGTATTATTGCTGGGGTGTAACACATTCAGCATTTTAAAGTATTCCAAACACTGAAAAACATATTGTAAAAGCTTTGAATACAGTCTCTAGATATATACCGTGTGCTGCCTTTAACATTATACTGTCACAAAGAGTCCTGTATCTTTTGGCCCATACTGTTTTGTGTAAAGCCACTGTTAGCCATTATCCTTGACAACCCAGTGAAATTATGGACTACTTAGATGTGTCCCACAGTGAAAGAACTGATTTAGCATCTGAACACCCCCTACCCCCAAAAATCTGGGGGCAAAGAAATTTTGAATCCAATTTTACTATTTTAGATTATCTACTGGAAACATGTTCCCAAGAGTAAAATTTTCAAGAGCAACTAACTGTTTCAGAAGCATAATCCTACCAAAAGTCAATGTCCTCAGTTATTCAAATTCTTTTTAAAATGTTATCCAAATATTAATCATAAATCAGATAAAAGACACCATAAAAAGACTGAGTATACCTTCAGGCAAACTACTCTGTTCTGAAGCAAGAACAATGGGAAATGTATCTTCCAGCCCCAGGTAGAAATTTAACTACTGAACAGTTCTAAGAATTTTTGAAAATCCTTTCTACAGCTAGATCTGTTCAAACCTACAGGCAGGGTCTAGTATCAGCTCTGTGCCTGGGGGCCTGCCTTAGTATTCACCTTGACTACTTTTACCCTAAAGAGCCCCATACTAAACCCTGCTATTAAATCTCCGCTAAAGAGTTGTTCTGCAAGGAAAATATCAGATTTGCTTAACTAAATATGGTCACTTATATTTAATATTAAAAAGAAAAACAGTTACTAGACTGTACAATCCACTAATTGTCTGCACAATTCCAATTTTCAAAACTACACTGGCTGCTGCTATGGCCATTACTTCAGTAAGCAGCACATGCTCCTACAGAGAACCAATTCCTGACAAGGGCCTATGGATAGGGACCACCAATATTGTGATTCTTCAGATTTTGCAAAATCAGGCAATGCCCACAAAATCCAGAAGGTGAGGGTGGATGAGGGACTTCCTGAAAAGAAAATGCTGTTTTCCCAGAGGATGCAACTGGTCTTCAGGGTGCTGCTGCAGCAGCCCACTGGGACAGAAAAGGCGGGGGTCTATCAGTTCAGAGGGCTGTCAGCACCCCCACTCTGATTGGCTGCGAGGGCCAATTGGTGGTGAAGGGTAGGGCCACATGACAGGCCAAACAGCAGCAACGTGTGGGGCTCTGCTGCACTCAGCCCTTGAAACAACTGCCAAGCTGTGTGTTCTGTCTGCAAAGTTGAGGGGCAGCTGCCCCAAATTTGGTAGGTCCCTACCTGTGGACACTACAGCATCATATTTTATTAATAACTATAGTGGTTTTCCCCTGTGAAGAGCTACAGTGAGACTTAAGTGGACACGAAAGTACAATTAACATACATTTCATGCTGTTTACAAGATTTATTAGAAACATTCTTTTGCTGAGTCTTGCTTATCACCTTTACAACTAATACAAGTACTTGGGGGCAAGTTACAGCACCCAAGAATAGATTCAGCATGGAAAGGCTGTCACCTCTGAACAACAATGGTGCCTACTGGGTACCATAAAAAATTGTTTTGTTTTCCAGACTATTAAACATACCCAAGGACACATCTGGTGTGTTAATAATCCGGGCAGCCTTCAGAAACAGACTTGCTGTCTTCTAACTTAGTACTGTCAAGTTAAATTAAAAACAGTATTCCAGCATCCATTTTCACTTCAGTACTTAAAACTAAATATCAAATTAACAATTAGCTATCCAGTTCATCCAACAGCATATCACACAAAACTATATTGTAGTACCAAAACTTTAGCAAAAAAGGAACCTGACAAAATAATGTTGTATAACATTGATACATTTACACAGTTCAGAAATATGAGACTACTGTCTGAAGATTTGATTCTATTAATGTTTCAATATACAATTAAAAACAAGCAAACAAAAAGTCAGTTAATATAATGTACCAGGGCAAAAGTGAGTGCTTCAGTAAATCCAGCAGCTGCCAAGTCTTGTCTCAGAAGTTCTGTGAGCTTATTGAGAGGAAACTGAAAACAAAATGAAAAACAATTTTGATTTCTCTTCTGAAATGTTTTTAAGCTTTTCCTGGGAGATTCTGCCTGTTCCATTAAAGTAGATGTTGCTAGGGCAGTAACTAGGCTTGCATGCTTAAAAAATAGTTTTAAAAAACTCCATCAACCAGCTGTCTCAGAGCTTGATTGAGGAAATGAAACTCCCAATTGGAGATTCAATACTGGCTCCATGCTTAACCCCTGTCTTTTTTCAAGCACCAGCAACCACTGGTCTTGGACTTACTCAAATCAGTCAGGCATCTGTTTTGTATCCTATCCATGGTAAATGCCTCTCAAGGCAGAGCATGTCAAAATATTGCTTAATTCTTAGGTTCTGTTTTTTCCAAAGCCCTTCTGGCATACACTTCTCATTTACTGACAATAGAGTGTTTATTTAAAGGAGCAATCTTACTTGATTAGCTATGGTGTACGTTTTCGGGATAGTCATCTGAATGTTGTTATAACCATAAGCTATTGCTGCATCTTCTATGATATCACATGCATGGATAATGTCTGCTCTTGTAGGAGGAATTTCAATCTCTATATTGTTCCCATTCCCTGTAACACGCGACTTCAAACACATCCTGGTCAACAGCTTTGCAAGGTTTGATGGAGTTTCACTAAAACAAGACAACAGAATAGTGTTTTGAGCTTATTTTACATCTTATTTTGCAATAGGATTCCACCTTTTTTGTACAGTCTCTTCCATCAGAAAGAATACTATGAAAGTATTTGTCTTCCATCAGTATTCCTCTGGGGTGAACCATGACAGCCATCCTCTTTCAGGATCACTACAAAATAATTAGAGGGAAACTAAAGAATTATTCACTTAGCTGAAATTACAGGGGAAATCTTTAGGTAGTCAATCTAATTACCCAGGTTAACATTCCAGTTTTCAATACATTCTTTAAAAAAAAATGGGGAGGGGAAAAAAAAAAAATCAACTGAACTGAGTGAAGCTAGTCTGAAAGCAGCATAGTAATTGTGCTTCCTCAGAGCTCATGACTTCGCATCAAATATTATCTAGGTGATTATTTGCAAAACATACCTGATTCCTATTTTCTTGTTGATTAAATCTGATTTCACCTTTTCTTTTCGGTAAGCCAATTCCTAGAAAGAAAAAGAAGAAAAAGAAAACTTTAGACAATATATCAGAAACTTTTAATTTCTGCCTACTAGAATCTAGTATTAACATCTTTCTAATCCAACTTCTAATTAGGACACCACACTGATCAGAGAAAAGAAATCTGTAACACAGGGTTAGATTTACTATTTTAAGGTAGCCACAATAATCTTTATGTAAGAGGACTCACCTTTATCCTACTATACAACCAGACAATAAGAGCTATCTATGGCCCTCTCACTCTTACCAAATTCTCATGTACAGAAAATCACTCCCCCCACATCATGTCTGTAATACTTACTGGATAGATGCAGGTTTTTCCATAAGGATTAATTACTTCCGTGGCTTCCACACTGGTGGGGAAAAGAAAATCAGGTGTTTAAAGCATGTCACATGACCAACAAATAATATCACATTTATAAGCAGGGTCAATACTACTCACCTGAATTGCTTCTCACAATATTCACTAAACATTGTTACTAGGATATCAAGCACAATTTTTGCCTACCCAAAAAAATAGAAAGAGAAAAGTGAGCACATGTAAATATAAATGCCAGCTTCCACAGATTTTAAATATATATGAAGAGCAGCAAAGAAAATATTTAACCTCAATCATGATAATGCTATTTTGATTATTCTATTCCTTTAACAACACTTGCCTCTCAGCACAAGAAATTCAAGAATAAAAAGGTACAACTTTAAAACTGACAAACCACATTCAACTAAAAAACCCAAGAAACTCTTTTGCTTCTGCAACAAAGACGTTTGTGTAAAAACTGTAGCTTTCAATGGCCTGGGAGGAGATGGAGTATTTTCCTAAACAGATCACCTAGATATTCTACCAAATGGAAGAACTGGGTGCTGTAACGCCTTTAAGTGAGTCAAAATTTAAAGTGCCATTTAAGCAAGTCAGAATCTGTGTGCCCAGGGACTGGAAAAATCTCTATAAAAATGCATGCTAAGATCAGCCTAATGATAAAATCTTATTTTTGTGGATGATAATTTTAAGGTGGCAGGGTCACAGATAATGCTTATAAAATACAAATCAGTATCAGAGATATAAAGAAAATTAGCTACAGTCTAGATATTTTTATTTTCTAAGTGCTGAACAAGCATCATTTTTGTGATAAATCTTAGATGAAAAACAAAATAAATGTATTTATCAGCTACCTAAAAGCATTTCCCCCCAATATTTTAATCTGCATTTTTACATGGAGACATATTTAGAATTTTTCTCTTTGTGACAATACATCTATAGAAGTGCAAACATAAACACTAGAAAACTTCATGCATACCTGCATAATTGAAGTTTCACTTAGAAAATTAGTGTGGCGACAAGTGGCCTTGTGAGGGCACAATACTGCAGGTGCATTTATGCTTGAAAACTTGCCCTCTAGTGCAAACTAACACCTTCCCTAAGCAAGATGTGTTAAAATTAATCCAAAGAAATTGTGTGCCCTATTTTACAGTTAAATATGAGGAAAAAGTATGCTTTACCAAAACAAATAATCTTAATACATGTTACATTTTTAGAGCTGTTTACCTTTAGAAAAATATTTAAAAAAATATTTTTAGTATTTTATCTGAATTATTTTCTCATTCAAACTGAACATTCAATATCAAGACAGGGCCAAAAGTATCTCCTCCTAAAAAAAATAAAACTAGAAATATTTGGGAAATTCTAAGGGGGTTGTAAAGAATAAGCCTGAAAAATAAAAAAACTGTTTTAGCATAAAATGCTGATCTTGTTGGTATGGCAATGACCATATTACTTAGAAAGCCAACTACATAAATAGCGCATAGAATAAAACAAAACTTAATTTACCTTTGTAATATCAGTGGCTGTGCATTCAATAAATACATTTCTGGTATTTAGGTTTATTTTTGAGTGGTCTCCTATAATAAATAGGAATAAAAAATGTGTTGAAAATGCTCACTCACCTCTTGGAATGATTGAGAACAGATCCTATTCATGGTCCAACATTTATGTACCATTATCTCCCACAGTCCAAAAGTTAATATTTGCCGCTGTTTCAACCACTCTAAATGCTCCACTTGTAAATTTATGGCATGACTCTTACACAGGAGACCAGGCTTTTGAGTGAACCCATCTTTGGGAGGGGGCACAGGTCTGCAAGTGTTATCAGCCTCGAGTTGAGACAGACAAAAGAACCAAACAATGCCCATCTGCTGGTTGCAAAGCCGTACTGCAGTCACAGGGAGCTTGCTTTCTTTTTTTCCTCCAGCAAGTGCCAAGGTAGTAATTGTGACTTACTGAGTTTGGGAGATTAGGGAAGAGACTTTTTTTAAAAATTCTTCAATTCTTTTAATCAAGGATTAATGGAATGCTTCTTTCCATCTGAGGCCTAGTAGGCAACATATTTGGATGCAGAGGGTCCTCCTATCTTTTAATGGGAATAGCAAAAAACTCAACATTTAACTGCAGACTCGAGTCAATAACACCCAGGTGTCAGCAATCCCTGGCACATATAACAAAGCATAGCACATGAAGACATTCTGTCTGGCATATACACCCTGTGATGGGAGACATAGGAGCTGCGAAAGGCCAAATCCTTGTTGTGGCAGCAGGGTCCTAGCCCCTTTCCTGCTGTCTGCCCTAACGTGTGTGTGCACCTGCTGCCACTAACAAGCCAGGATGGGGCTCTGTGGACCTCAGTGCAGCTGCTTGCAACCTTGCTGCCACAAGCAGCCCAAGCTCCGTGGTCAGCGGCAGGGCTCAGACTGGCTGCAGCATTCAACTGGGAGGCTGAAAGCAGCTGTACCAGGGTCCACAGAGTCCCAGCTCTGCTTGTTGCTAGTGGTAAGTGCATGTGTGTCTCAGGGCAGATGATGGGGAAAGGGTCGAGACTGAGCTGCCACAACAAGAATTGGGCCCCTTGCTGTTTCCCTGCCATCCACCCCTTGCATGCCAACATCTTACAAGTCAAGGTTGTGGATGGGGTGTTTGCACTGTTCCCAAAAATGCTGCTGACCCCTGGTCTTGAATGCTCCTCAAACATACTTATTAGGAAACTTCAGTGACTACTCTCTCCACCTCAAACTGCCTTGTGGACAGAAAAGGAGAAGCCCAGAGACAGGGGCAAACATAGATGTAGGTGACTCTGGTTCAATTCTTAGCTTCATTAAAGACATCCTGTATGACCCTGGACAGGTCACCAAATTGCTCTGGGCCCCAGGTCCCCATCTGTAATGTAAACGTCTCTCCTTCTCATTTGGCAGGAGAGAAGATATCATATTTACCCAAATCCAAGATGACCCTGAATTCAAGACACATACCCCCTGCAAAAATTACATTTTATACAAGGAAAAAATAATCAATTTGTTATAATTTTCCATGTATGCCTTATCTAAGAACTATTCCTATCACAGAACTTTCAGGAGCACCTGTCACGGATGCCAGGTATTTAGATTTCTTTGGCAAGAAACTACATGCATGGAATTTGTGCTAGGTATCCCCAGCACTCTTGGTTTTGTAAAGCAGCATCCAGCAGCCCAAGAGAGCAAGAGGTTTTGCAGCACCATGGTAGAATGAATGAAAGAAGAAGAGTAAATTAAATAATAGTACCATTTTAAGAAAAATACACATACAGATGTGAAGTATTTATGTTGGTTACCCCATCAGAAAAAAACAGCAGCAGTGACAAAAGAAAAAGCCATGTGTAATCTTACCATTGATGACTGGTGGCATGGAAAGAACAATGCCATTGCTGTCATAAATGACTGGATACATTGGTTTGTTTTCAATTATATGTAAATACTGCTTAAGGTGGCTGTCAGTCTGGAGAAACAAACACAAGTAGAGCTTTACATTACTCAGTCATTAACTCTCCTTCCATGATATAATCCTTTAGCTATGACATTAACAGGAGTCAATGCTGGAGTGAAGGATTAGGACCCTAGGTACCTGCTATCCTAGAATTAGTTCTTACAGAAAGCAAGAAAGCCAAAAAGGCTCTTCCCCCCACTTCTTTTTTACCTCCTCTTTCCTTTTTTTTACCTCCTCTTCATATAAAAAATAAAACTAGTTTAAAGCTATCAGTTAAATTAAAATGACAGTTAGCAGAATAACAGCCACATGAGCTCACCCAAACTAAATGTAGCAACTGCTCATCATACAGTAACTTACATTTTAGTCCTTATCTGGGGTACTAAACTTCCCATCCCTATTTCACAATAATTTCTGCCACTTCTAACATAAACATTATCTTTAGAAAGATTTTTAAAACCTTCTGGGTTTATACTTGAAATTCTCATCACTATCTAATACAGGGCATTTCACATTTTAAAATTTGCAGGATTTTTTTTTTACCTAAACATGATTTTTACCATGACAAACATCATATTCTAGTCTTTGTTTCATTCTGGCTTGGTATTTCCCTTAATGCTCTGCCATGAAAATGTACACAGAACTATTCAGAGTTTTCTTTATTGCTGTGAAAATGTCATGCGGCTCAACAGAAATGATGGGAACATGAATATTAGAAAAATGACTGCTTAAAATGGTTAAAATAAACTTCATAAAGTGAGACAGGATGTAAATAAGCCTGATAAAGTAAGACAGGATCTCTTACTAAAATTCATTACCCCATGGCAAAGAAACTTTTAACTGAAAAAACCAAGGGAAACCAAGAACATCATCTTATTTAACTTGAGTATGGTACACGGCTATCCCTTCCTGGTAGAGTTGGACAAATTATTCAAGCGTGTCTGCTAATGCCTAATCAAAGTAAAAGCTGCATTTGCTTTAGTTGTGCTTTCATCCCTGGTGTATTCAGTTTCCTGCCAAACATTTAAGAAAATTTCATGGAAAGCAAATTTGGGGTTTATTTAACAAAGTATTTACAGAATAGGCCTGAGTAATGACTGCATTCATCTTCAGGATATCATGTGGCTTACATGAGCAACAAAAATTAAATACCACTATGAACTGCTCAAGAATAATATGAAGGCCAAGGCCAAGGTTGGAATCCTGGCTCCACTGAAGTCAGTGACAGAACCCCCACTGATTTCAATGGGGGCAAAATTTACCCTAATAGTATAGCAATTGGGTGAAAATTTCAGATAGATTTGACACGCACACAAATACTGCAAGAGCAAAGGAGAGGATTAAATCAATTAACTATTTTTCACAGAATTAAGTTTCACAGTTGTATGCAAACATACTGTTTTGGCTTTTTCTTTGAAAACAGTTCAGTCCAGATGTGTTACTATGTGGTAGGAATTATTACACTAAATGAAAAAACACGCAGAAACTGTAACAAAAATAAAACTACAACCAGATTTAGAGCCAATTTTATCAAAACAAGAGGTAGATATTTTGTTCACTAGAACAGCCCTTACTGAACTTACGTAAGAATTTAAAGATTATTGTGAGAACTGTTTTTCTGGGACAATTTAAAAGTTACCAAAAGAGTACAGTTGACCATAAATCTCCAAACAAAATGTGACATACTTCATGTTACAATCTCCATGGAAAAGGTAACTGGGTATGGAAACTGTAAGTTACAATATTATTCCAAGCACAGTTCTACGCACATTATACTAAGATGTCTGGTGCTCATGAGACTGAATTTGGGATCTAAGTCCCAGCCTGAGAGAAGAGATTGCCACATTACAAAAAAATCCAGCTTTTACTTGCACATTTCCTGGCTGTCGCTGCAAAGAATCTTGTCTCCTCTATCAAGGTTAAGTCTGGTAATGCGCCCTAGAAATTTATTTTTCAGCACCAAGTATGAAATGTTTGGAAAGGACACCTACCCTAAACAGATCAAGAATTTCAGAAGCTGTATACTCCTTGGACTGATTCAGAGGTTTAAATTTAATTTCTGAAGGAGGTCTAGCTGTGTAAGTAAATGGACCAGAGATTGTGTCCAAGTCATGGGTACCAATTGCTACCAGTGCTCTCTTCCTGCAAAGGAAACAAAGAAAAATAATGATCTTATACAACATGCTCTTTTCACTCTAGCTATAGAAGTTATTTGTTCATAGTAAAATGTATGGAGAAATGATAGCTTCAGGCAAGGTAAATGAAAAAATGTCAAAAGCACTGCCTAAAAATGTTTTCCTGAGTATAAACATAATATCACTTTGGAAAAGAGAACTGCAGTTTACCATGTAATTAAAATCAGTTTAATATTTCAAAATTTAAAAAAAGTTATTATCTATCAAGCCAAGTAGTGACCTATTAGCTTTATTCTAGTTAGGTTTAAAGCTAACCTGCAAATATTCTGGTGCAGTTTTTCTTGGAGGTCAATGAAACTGTCATAGCGATCCTTGGTAAAAGTGATATTACGGAGGACTGCAGCTACAGCATGAGGACGGACTTGGGAAGTCTGCAGTTCATAAAAGCAGTACAATTATTCGTGATAAATATTCCAACTATACAGAATATATAAAATTAACATACTGGAAACAGTGTTCACCTGCCTTTTTTTTTTTTTTTTTTTTTAGAAGTTCTTTACAAATCCTCACTTAGAGCTAATTACCAATGAAAAATACATAAAAATGTCCATATTCTTCCTCCCCCCCACAACAACAAACAGCCATCAGCATCAGGTCTGAGGCAACAGCTGTTCTTAGAGTAAAAAAGATTCCAAAAGATCCTCGCAAACGTAAAAAACTTAATACTTCACTACATTTGCTCTACACTGACTTGCCGTCTTTCCACATCAGATTTAAGAGAAAGAATAGTTGCAAAGAAATCACAATCCCTCAAAATGCTCACTCTGCTATTGCAATGATCCTACATATCAGCTTTCTGGCCCTAGCATTTTTACAATACAAAAAAAAAAAATTGGTAATGACTACTTTCACAATATTGACCTAAGTTCAGAAATAGTTTTACCTCTTCAGTGATGAGTAGCCTCTGAATTTCACCATTAGGTGGTATGACTTTTTTGTATCTAGGGGCCTTTATCCTAAAATAAAATGGGAAATTAAGTTTACAAATTAAATTTTACTCTTTAAATGGGGGAAATATTGGAACCACATTAATGTTATTTCTGGAAAAAATGCTTTAGTGATTTTAGTGGTGTTCAAAATTACACATTTACTAACAATGTAAATCCAAAGTTTTCTACTAACTTGTTACCAGTATAAATACAGCTTCCTATAAAATATCTCAGTGCTTAAAAGAGGTAACTTGCCTTTCATAATAAACTTGCAAAATCAAGGTTATATATATATTAAGGACATGCCTGTAAAGAACCAACTCTGAGTACCCTCTCACCTAGTGGTTCTCAGCCTTTTCAGACTCAGAACACCCCTCCATCACTTTTTTGAACGTGCAAGCTTCCTTGTTTGGGAACTACTGTTGGTGCTGCCTCAACTTATCCCATTGTTCCTCAAGAGGGTTGTGCTGTCTCCAGGTAAAAGTGCCCTGAGGGCTTGCTTGCAAAGTGAGCCTGGGAAGGAAAGGAAAGGCTATACCACATGCATGGACTCCTGCATTAGGGCTGTACTTGGCCTAAAGAAAGCAGGAGCCCTTCCCAGTCCAGCCCATCCTATGATCCTCTTGGAAACAGAGATGCTTAGGTGGATTTGTCTCATGTACATAATGCAGGAGGAGTGCACATAAGACATTTTTACCAGGCTGCCGCCACAATAACATCACCTGTATCACAGCACTCCCGAGGGGGTACTACAGCTCCCCAGTTGAGAATCACTGCTCTACTCCCACTAGCTTCAGTGAGAGAGAAAACTATTTGGCATCTTGCAAACTATTACAGATATGGCTAACTAGATCATTCATGAATGTTAACACTAGTAACTACTTGCATGCACTAATAAGGAAGAATGTGGCATTTTATTATTAACAATCCTAAAGATCCCATTAAAGAAATCAGGAGAACAAGGCAAGTAATCACAATCATCTCTCTCAGCTTCAGCATGTCACACACAACTGTCTTCTACTCCATTTAAAATTGCAGCTAAGAACTTCTCCAGGCAAGTTTTTCTGGATTGCAGATGTGTTTTGTTACAGATAACTTTTACATCAGAAATCTCTCAAAGGCCAAGAAAATAAACAATTTCTTGATCAGCTGCTTAAATTAAAAACACTCCTTAAGTTCCAGTTAAAAAAAAAAAGCTCAGAAGACTATTATTACCTCTCTTTAAAGACCTGAAGCCCTCGCACCAATCCTTCCAGACAAAGAAGGTCATATCGGTTAGCAGGAACATCAATTTTGTAAAGAATTACATCTGATGCACCTTCTGCCTTTCCACCACCTTGTTCTTTGCTTATTATGTCTTTTTCAGAAGTCTAAAGTTAAAGAAAATCTATGTTGTTAATAATAGAATAAATGACCAGTAAAAATTTGAGTTTAGCATAATTTAATATAGAGAAATTAAAAAAAAAAGAAAGAAAGAAAGTAGATGCTAGTATTTCTTTTAAAAAATGCAGGTTAAAAGGCAGGATGCAGGTTCACCAGTTAATGAATACTGGACATATAAGAAACTTTTAAACAAAGATCCCCTTAAGTTTCAGAAACTGTAATGTAATTATCCAAAGGAATCATCAGCCATCAGAAACTAATTCCTAAGGCGCAAACTAACATGTGCGTATCCCAATACCAAACAGGACATAATTACTTTTTACTCCTGGCTGTAGATCATTAAAACTATTAGTAATGCCATACATTTATTCTGTAATAAAGTGTTAAAAAACAGTTTTAATATGTAAAAGTAGGTGATTAAAAAAAATAAAACTTTTTAAGACAAATCAGAAATTAAAAGTGCCAAAGCAGTGCCAGACTCCTTGCAAGAAGACAGGTATCAATACTAGCAAAGTCTTGTACAGTATCGGAACCCACATTAATACTGTTCAGACAAATTTACTTCAACTTAAAAAAAAAAAAAAATCCATAGAATGTCAAAACAGGTCATTTTTGTGGAAGTCATACAACCCTGCAAAAAAATTAAGCCAAACTAGAGCTTACAGAGTACCTGCAAAATAGTGATTGTAGTTAGGGTCCTGACTTTGGAAGTTCATGGCCACTACACTAAAAGAAAACAATAATGTAGATGTCACCGTTATACTATTTAAAGAGAAGACTCTTGCACTATTTAAATGAAGCTAGTCTAAGCTGCTGCAGACTGGTCAAAAGTGGCTTTCTCTCTCTTCTACAGAGAAGAGTTCAGTAAAAACGGCAAGAACCCCATGATATAGACAGATGTGAAATGACAAAAAAACACTACGTACAATTTCATCAAGCTCCAGACCAAACTCAAAACAGAGTTCATCAAACTCTTCATCAGCTAGGAAGAGAGAAAAAAAAAACACTCTGGTCAATTTTGATTTCTTTAAGCAGATTTCAACTTTCTAAAGACATTGTCTTCTTAACATCTTGATCAGAATATCCGATGTCTTCCAGAGGAAACAAATTAATCATCATTTTGAGAATGTTTTGTTTTTATTCCATTTTATTTTAACAATTTCCGCTCTATGTTTTGTACTTACATTTTTTAATGCTCTTAAAATTTGCAGCAAAGGGTTTAAAACCCAATATTTGACAGTTTGTATTGAACAGCTGTTACCATTAGCTTTTAAGTGAGGGTTGTACAGTAACACTGAAAACAAACACATTGTACCAGTAGCAGACAACTCTGTGAAAGGCACTCCAATATAAGCAGGGGTTTGGGTTGTAGCCAATATAAGCACACTTTTCAGCAAATTAACGTAGTATAAACAGTTTGTAGGATGCACCCGATAACTTATGGGGGGCCCCAGACTCCCAGAACTGCAGAGAACATGGGGCTGATACGAAGGACAACTTTGGTGAACTGCCTGACCTTCAAACTCTGCCCTCATCGTTACTTTTCTGTGTTTCTGATCCCTACAGCTATTACAACAGGAAAAATCATGGTGCAGAACTCACCCGTGGACAACCAAGAAACAGCATACAGCACAGTGTTTGATTAAGTTTATACCTTGATTTCATTACATTTTTTTGGAATCAAACAGCACGCATGTGGATGTGGTTTGAAAATTTTGCCTGGCAAGGCAGCAGCTTCATCAGGAAAATACTATGAAGTTCTGAAAAATGGATGTCCAGATAGCATGGAAAATGTCTGTATTATTTTAAGAAAGTCTATGCAAGACTTACATTACTTTTTTAAATCATGAAGTACTTATCTCCTGACCTCTAGAGCTTAACTTCTTTCAGAAACCCTGACTCAGTACAGGGAATACTCAACCAATGTGTGCATCCCACCTGGGTGGGGTGGACAAGTGGACTATAAAGACCTGTTTGAATAAATCTGCTGTGCAGTGTGATGGGCAGTAAGCCAGAGGCCAGACGGAGGGGCCTAGCTCCGACAAGTGGCTTGGTAATCATCGGGGGGGGGGGGGGCGGGGGGCAAGGGGATGACTTGATGGGACTGATCGCAGGCACCTGACAGAGCCGTGGGCTACAAAGGAGGGGCTCCACAGACGGGCTGTGGCAGGATGCGGAGCAGGGCAGCGGGAGGGCACGGAGCGGTTCCCCGACCCGGAGGAGCAGGCACTGGAGGCGCGGCGCCCCGGACTCCCCCGAAGTCTCTGCCCCGCTCAGAAGAGCTGGGGGGCCGGCACGCAGCTGTGCGCACGGCAGCTCGGCCGCGCGGCGCCCGCCGGGCAACAGACAACCGGCGGCTGCCTGCTAGGACGAGGGGAGCCACCTGCAGCAGCCGGGCAGGAGGCACCGGGGCCGAGGGAGCCACTGAGCCCCGTCCCGCACTCACTGTAGCTCCGTCCCAGCGCCGAGAAGAGCAGGTCCCGCTTTACTCCCACCGTCGGCATCTCGGCGAGTAGTCGCCGCCACCGCCGCTCCGCGCACGCGCCGCCAGCGCTTCCAGGGCCGCCGGCCGCAGGCGCCGGAGGGAACGGGCCTGCCCTCGGCGCTGCCTGATTGGCCGCGGCTAGTCCCGCTGCGCGCCGCAGCAGCCGCACACCCCTCGGCCCCTGCGGCGCGGGCCGGCCGGCTCCTTGCGCGGCGCCTTCGCAGTCCTGGCAGGCGCAGCTGGGACAGCCATTCCGGCGCTGGATTGCGTCAGCCGCGTTGGAGGCCCCCGCGCCGGATCCTGCGGGCGGGCGGGCGGGAATGCTGGTACGTCGGGCCCGTGGCCTCCCGCCCCCGCCGGGGGGTCGCTTCCTCCGTGTGTGCGCCCGGTCCGCGCGCGTTAGTTGTAACGTGTCGTGTACCGGGCAGGTGAATCCCGCAATAACCCGAGACCGGCCACACGTGGCAAGTGACACGCACACCTTAGTGACGCTCCAGCTACAAAAAGAGCCAACCCGCTACAGAGTCTGGGCTTAAAATGTGTAACATGTGACAGCTGGTTTCTGTCCAGCTTTAATATGAACGTGTAGCCAGGCCCTAGGAAGCCCAGCCTGGAGCTCCCTACAGCGTCGTGGCTCCAGCCCAGCCTTCCTAGACGATCCGTCCACTACATTCTGCACAGGCCACTGCTGGTAGTGTTGGTGTTGCCAGATGCCTGGGAACACCAAGAGCTCCACCCCCCCCCCCCCCCGCCATGTGCAGCAAACTGAATAAAAAGGGCTTTGTTATAGATCAGTTTGGCTGCTTCCAGAGCCCTTAACCCCTGGATTGTCAGCGTCTCGACACTTTTAAGTAGAGGTGCACGGAGTGATACATCGGTCCGATAGGAGATTGGCACCAAAATGAGGAAAATTCACTTTTGGCAATCCGCTTTTTTAGCTGAGCAGCTGGCAAGGTGGCCAATTATTTGCGTTTGCAGCGCAGCACGCAGGCGGCCAAAAGCACAGACTAGCAACATGGAGAGCAGCTGGGTCTAGCTGGGAAGCCTGTTGTGAGGGGGGATGGAAGGGGCAGACTGAGGCCCCCACAGTGAGGGAGAGAGTGGGGCTGAGGCAGCTGCTGGTGCTGCCCAATCAGGGCATGGCACAGGACTGAGCCACATAGGGAGAGGCGACAGGTCCCACCACTGCATGCACCCAAGGAGAGCATTGGGGTGGTGGTGTGGGGGTGTATGCCCCTGAATCTGTGTGCAGGGCAAGGGCAGGCTGTCACTGCAGGCTGGGGCTAGAGCAGTGCTCAGCTTTTCCTAGCAGAGGGGCTGGGCTGGGCTGCACTGGGAAGGGGAGGTTGGGGATGCTACAGCAAATTTTGGAGTAGTTGTAGCCCCTCCTGTAGCCCCAGGCAGTGGTAGCTGTGCACAGATCCAGGAGCACACGGCCTCAATGCTCTCCCAGGGTGTGTACAGTAGTGGGAACTGTCCCCCTGCATCCTCCAGACAAACAACACACAGCTCTATCCCATGATCAGCCAGCGCCACTCCCTCCCTCACTGCAAGGGCCTTGATTTCCCACCCCACCCCACCCAACAGACTTACCAGCCAAATGCTGCTCTCCAAGCTACTTGGTTGCATATGGGAGTCGGATCGGTATTGGCTGATATGACTCATTAAAAATTGGCTATCGGTATCGGCCCAGAAAACCTATTGGTGCACCCCTACCTTTAAGTGTCTTAAAGGACTTGTGATATGGCTTGAAGTTATACCATTCCAAGGCAGGATTATTTCTTGATCTGTGTAACCTAGTTCCTATTCCGTTAAGGTATGGCCACACCTCACAGATGTGCCACTTAGCTTAGTTTAGCACTGAGCTGATCAATATTTGCATAGCTCAGTGTAATGTGCAACAAGGCCCTAAATTACCACGCTTGTCATCACATTTGAAATGAGCAGGGCAAGTTGAATATATAATTTCTTTCTGAATTTCCATGGACAATTCCTGCAATTCTAATTGGGAAGCAGCAAGGTGTTTGTGCTGGGTGTAAGCAGTATCAGTGTTGTCTCTACACTTGTCAGTCCTGGAATGAGAGGCTATAGAAATGCAAAATGTTTGTTTGCTAAAGAATGGTTCCTCCATCCACAGAGGAGTATTGACAGCACTGTAGTGGCGTGGGCCAGTGGTTCTCAAACTCTTGAACTCAAGATGCTAGGGCTGTGCAAAGCTTCAATTGCTGATTTGATCTGAAGGAGATTCAGCCTGATTTGGCAGCCAAATCTCCAAATCCAAATCAGATTGGGAGACCAATAAAAAGGTCTGAATCAATTTGAAGACTCTGAATTGATTCAGAGAAATCTGGGCAGTCCCTGTGTGCTGCTGCAGGGAGCTGGACCCTAACTCTGAGCAGGGAAGTAGAGGAGCGGGTAGAGGACCATGGGGGACCCCTGCCAGGCCCTGTCAGTGGCTGCCCCACCCGGCCCCAGCATCCCAGCACTTAAATAAATAAATAAATAAACCCTGCATTCACCAGCTGCTGCAATAGCCATCAGGGCCTCTGGGGCCTCATGGCAGAGCCTCCCCATGTGGTGCATTGCAGTGAGGGGCAGCAGGGATCACTCCCCCGCCTGGCAGGATCCAGTGAGTTGGGGGCTGTTTGTTTGGTTTTTAAGTGCCAGGGCTGGGAGAGTGGGCAGGGGACAGGATCTGTTTGATTTAACCAAAGCCAAATCAAATCACTGTTCCTCAAATGGCCAAATCCGAAGTGAATACTAGCTGCTTTGCACAGGCCTACAGTACATCCCATGGAAAATATCGGCTAATGCTATATATCTCTGATTTAGCTGGCCTCCAAGATGCAAGTCTACCCTGTAGCCTGACTTCAAAATAACTCTGCTAATTACCTATCTTGTGAATCACAGTAGCACATCTAACAGGCTAATATTACTTAAAATACCAAGACACCCTCAAAAAGATAGAGGCACCCTGGGGTGCTGTAGCACCCTCATTGAGAATCACTGGTTTGGGCAATGTGATAGACCTTTTTGGAATGGCAGTGATAGGCTAATGAAATAAGTTCCTTCCATAACTGGCAAAATGCATTTACGTTTTGAAGTTGTCACAGTTTCTAGTGTGGTGGCTTTCTACAAAACAATATTATTGGTCATTTCAATATATAACAACAGCATGTATATTATTTACTAAACATACAGTGAGATTATCCATTCTACCAGTTTGCACAAAATAAACTCAACATAGTATATAATGATGTAAAAGAATAGAAGAAATGAAGAAGTAGACAAAATAAAATTAAAGCATTTCTATTTGAGAGAGAAATTTTTTGGCTTTTTATTCTTCAAGCAAGTAACACAAATACACCCAAGACTTACAGAGTGGATTCCAAAATATTGGAAAGAAGTTGAATTGTGTGTGTATGGTATCTTTTTTTTGTGGGGTGGGGGGTTCCCTGCTTCCTGGCCCACTATTAAAATTACCTATTAATGGAAAGATCCATTTCCTCTTATTTTTTCAAAGGACAAACCAGATCACAAATAGTGGCTTTAAGTCACTTATCTCATTCTTCTAGAGTGTCAGCTGTGGGTGTTCTCCCCATGTCACTGGAGACAAGAGGCTGCTGCACCACATTTGATCACTTAGCAAGCACAAGCATGTTTAACATATTGTACTTTGCAAAGTCTTTCATTGTGCATATGCCTTCAAGCACTGGATGTTGCAGCAGGTGTTGCATAGTGTGAGACGCTGTACCAGTTACAGGTGGTTGAACCAATGGTATAGCCCCACTCCTTCATTAGTTCCTTGGAGTGTCCAACTCCAGTACTTAAGTGGTTGAAACATTACTGCCTCTGCAACGGTTGCTGCAGCAGTAGGACCCTAATGCCTGCCCACCTGCAAACTGGGTTGGGCCCCACCAGCCTGCAGCTGGAAGAGGTTAGGCAATCATGGCACCGATTATCTGGCACCCACTGTTCAGGGAGATTATGCCTTGAGCAGGGAGTTATACTAGATGACCTCAGGTCCTTTCCACCTCTCTTTTATGATTCAAGAGGAGAGATCAATGCACTTAAAATCCAAAGCTCTATATAACAGACTGGAAAAGTATCTAGTGTCACCTTTAATTGAAACAGTCACCCTCTTCAGATTAACAATAGTGTGGGAAAAAATCATGCTATCATAAGGCATTTGTGATAATGTTCAACTAAAATGTTCTTTGCTGTGACTATAGATTTTTTTTTTATACTACAGGACACTAGCTTAAATACTGTTGATACCACAAATGAAATTAGGCCTAAATGAATAATTCCCATGGATTTCCCTCTCTAGTAAAATTGTGGTGAACATACAAATCAGATTTCTCTCATGGGGAAAAAATATGACAATTGCTTTTTCTTTGCTTAATTAGTAAAACTCTACTTAGTAAGCTGCAGAACCTTGGACACATAATATGACCCTAGAGACTAATTGCTACTAGACATCAGTGCATCCAAGAATTTGTGAAGGGGAGTGTGGGGACAGTGATATGTTCTTTGGGCTGTACCCCTGCTTCTAATTCTTGTCCTCCCCCCACAGGAGCAGCAAAAAGCAGACTTGAAATCCCTCAATCAGGTAACAATCTGTCCTCCTCCTCCTCTTCCCCTCTGTTTAGCAGCATATCTCTTCCCATTCACTCCTTTCCTGCCCACAGCTGCTTCTGTTCCCACCGCATCCTGACACTGCACAGTGCTGCTGGAGTGGGCAGAAAGAGCTCCAGAGCCTTTCCCCACCCCCACCTTGGGGCAGCTGGAAACAGCAGCAGCGGTAAGTGGGGGAGAGGGAAGTTTGTGGGGCAGTGCTGAGCACAGAAGGGAAGGGGAATAGATTCTTACAGTCCCTGGCAGCTGTTCCAACAGCATCCTCAACTGAAGGGAGAATGCACATATCCCAGTGCAGCCCCCCTTGATCCTGCCCCTGCTTCTAATAGACTCTTCCAAAAGAATAAAAACACAGCAAAAAGAAAATCATGGACACTGTCTATTTGTTTACCTATGCTGACAAGCCATGCTTATACTTAGAAGTGTGTTATTTAATATTATGTTTCATGTTCACTGTAAAAGCTTCCCTTGGCCCTCTGTTAGATCTCTTACTCAGGAAGGGAGGGAAGAGCAAAGGGGACTCCCTGTGGCATGCCAAACTCTCACATCAACTTAAAAATTTTGTAAAAATTATCAGGAGCTGTGGGAGTTACAGAGCCTGTTCTGACAGGTCTGTCACATGGGGAACCCTCACTGAAACCCCAATTCCAGTTCAGATTCAGAAAAGCATTAGTTTAACTTAGAAGGAAGTCGCGAGTGGTATCTGTCAATTTGAAACAAACCGGCAATAATAACAGGTTTGGCTAGAAATGTGACATTTCCATCCACAGCAGGCACTTGGTCCTGTAGAACATTGACCACTTTGTGAGAGGCCCTGAATGGCCTCAGGGCCTTCCAATGTCATTGCTTCTATGGATCAAGGAGTTTTGAAAAGAAGTATGCAAGCATTTACAAAATAGCCTACAGCTCCTCCTGAAGGAGACTTGGCCTTTCTGATTTGGGAGACCCTTACAATCCTATCACTGTGTTGAATCTACTGAATTGTCATATGCCACTAAAGCTGCCAGGTATTTGAAAAACACCACAGATTTCTGAAAGACAATTGAACAATCTTCCACCAAATGCCATATTAGCTGCTATGGATGTAAATCTGCACACTGAAATGTGCCATGAGGACAGATTACAAGTAGAGATACACCTATATATCAGTTACATATTGGATCCCCCCCACAATGAGGGAGGGGGTGCAGCAGGTGCTGTCCAGTCAGGATGGTGAATGTGACCCCAGGGTGGGGCATGGTGCAGAGCCACGGGTGACTCATCGAGGGGGGTGGGAGGCTCCCCGCCAATGTACACAGCCCTGGGGAAGGCATGGGGGGTATGCTCCCTCCCAGATTTGTGCGCAGAGTGAAGGCAGACTGCTTGTTGCAGGCTCAGGGTCACAGCCTGTGCCAATCTCTTCCCACCTAGGGGGCTGGGCCAGGGCTATGCTCAGGGCAGGGCAGGGCAGGGCAGGGCAGGGCAGGCAGGGAAAGGGCCTGGAGCAGGAGCAGATCAGCACCTGGTTGTGCAGGTGGTGTTGCCAGCAGGGCTTTGGCTTCCTTGACCATGGGATGTTCTTCTAAGAAGGGTTGCTGGGAAGAGATGGGATCCCCTGACAAAGAATGGGAAAGCATCTTCACAGGCAGGCTCGCTAACCTAGTGAAGAGGGCTTTAAACTAGGTTCACTGGGGGATGGAAAACAAAGCCCTGAGGTAAGGTGGGGGAAACGGAAGACCTGGAGGAAAAGCAAGCAGTAGGAGGTAACAGGAGAAGTACTCTTTTACTCCCTAAGAAATCAGGGCAATCAACTAATTTTCTCAGGTGCCTGTACATGAATGCATGGAGCCTGGGAAACAAGCAGGAAGAATTGGAAGTCCTTGTACAGTCACATAACTATGGCACAATTGGTATAACAGACTTGGTGGGAGCTTGCATGACTGGAGCACTGTCCTGGGTGGGTACAAACTGTTCAGGAAAGACAAGCAGGGGAGAAGAGGAGGAGGAGGAAGAGGTGAGCACTTTATGTAAAACCTGCTGCTCACAAAAAGGGATGAATTTGGTGGGGAATGTAGTAGTAGATGGCAACTTGGGCAATAGTGACCACAAGATGATAAGAGTTCAGGATCCTGAGAAAAGGAAGGATGGAGAGCAGCAGAGTAAGGACCCTGGACTTCAGAAAAGCAGACTTCGACTTACTCAGGGAACTTGTGGGCAGGATTGCCTGGGAAGCTTGAGTGAGGGGAAGAAGCGTTCAGGAGAGCTAGCTGTCCTTTAAAGAAGCCCTAGTGTGGGTGCAGGAACAAACCATCCCAATATATAGGAAGACTAGTGAGTATAGCAGAAGACCAGCTTGGCTTAGCAGGGAACTCTTCAGTAAAATAAATCACAAAAAGGAAGCTTATAAGAAGTGGAAACTTGGACAAACAACTAGGGAAGAATATAAGAGCATTGCTTGGGTATGCAGGGATGAAGTCAGGAAGGCCAAAGTGCAATTGGGGTTGCAGCTAGCAAGGGATGTGAAGGGTAACAAGGGTTTCTGCAAGTATGTTGTCAGCAAGAGGGGGATCAAATAAAGTGTGGGTCCTTTACTTCAGTTTCCCAACCAGTGTACCGTCAGGCATGTCCAGGTGTGCCATGGCATTCTAGGCTGCAGCCTTGTCCCTGCCTGCTGCTGCTGCAGACAGACAGACAGGGAGCGTGGCTCCGGCCCAAAGCACCATCTGGCTGGCTGTGCACCCCCCAGCCAGGTCAGCATCTGGGTGGCTGCATGCCACGGCCCTCCCGCCAGTGTCCAGCAAGCTGCGCACTACCCCCTTCTCCCCCTGCATCCGGTGTGCCATGGTGCTTCTTTATTTAGGTAAGTGTGCTGTGGTGCGAAAAAGTTTGGGAAACACTGCCTTACTGAATGGGGGGGGACAACCTAGTGACAGAGGATGCAGAAAAGGCTGAGGTGCTCCGTGCTATTTTCACCTCAGCTCCCAGACTACAGCACTGGGCAGCAGTTTGGAAAGAAGGTGAGCAGATCTCAGTGGTAAAAGAACAGATTAGGAACTAGCTAGAAAAGCTGGATGTGTACAAGTCCATGGGGCAGAATTGGATGCACCCAAGGTTGCTGAAGGAGTTGGCTGATGTGATTGCGGAGCCATTGGCCATCATCTTTGAAAACTCATGGCAATCAGGAGAGGTCCCGGATGATTGGAAAAGGGCAAACATAGTGCCAATATTTAAGAAAGGAGAAAAAGGAGGATCCAGGGAAACTACAGACCAGTCAGGCTTATCTCAGTCCCAGGAAAAATCATGGAGCAGATCTCTGAGGAATCCATTTCTAAGTACTTGAAGGAGAAGAAGGCGATTAGGAACAGTCAGCAGGGATTCACCAGGGGCAAGTCACGCCTAACCAACCTGATTGCCTTCTATGACAAGGTTACTGGCTCTGTGGATTCAGGAAGACCAGTGGATGTGGTGTACCCCTGATTTTTAGCAAGGCTTTTGATACAGTCTCCCACAACATTCTCCCAGGGAAGCTAAGCAAGTACAGGCTGGGTGAATGAACTGTAAGGTGGATAAAAAACTGGCTGGAGCATTGGACTCGCAGAGTAATAATCAATGGCTTAATATCTAATTGACAGCCAGTATCTAGTGGAGTGCCCTAGTGTTCAGTCCTGGGGCTGGCTTTGTTCAATGTCTTCATCCAGTGACCTGGAAGGTGGTATAGAGTGCACCCTCAGCAAGTTTGCAGATGATACCAAGCTGGGGGGGTAGTAAATACAATGGATGGTAGGGCTAGGATTCAGGATGACTTAAATCAACTGGAGGACTGGACGAAAAAGAATCTCAGGAGGTTCTATAAGGACAAGTTGCAAAGTCCTGCACTTAGGATAGAACAATCCCATGTACCAGTACAGGCTGGCTAGGCAGCCACTTTGCAGAAAAGGACCTGGGGACTACAGTGGTTGGTAAGCTGAATATGAACCAACAATGTGCTCTCGTCAAGAAAGCTAACAGGAAACTGGGCTGCATTGGTAGGAGTGTGGCCAGCAGATCAAGGAAAGTGATTCTTCCTCTATTCAGTACTGGTGAGGCCACATCTGGAATATTACGTTCAGTTTTGAGCCCCTCACTACAGAAGGATGTGGACGAATTAGAGCGAGTTCAGTGGAGGGCAACAAAAATGGTTCTGGGGCTGGGGGATATGACTTATGAGGGAAGACTGAGGGACCTGGGCTTATGTAGTCTAGAAAGGATTAGAGGGGGGCAGTTAATAGCAGCCTTCAGCTACCTGAAGGGTGGTTCCAAAGAGAATGGAGCTAGATTGTTCTCAGTTGTGGCAGATGACAGAACAAGGAGCAATGGTCTCAAGTTGCAGCAAGGGGAGTTTAGGTTAGATATTAGAAGAATTAATTCTCTAGAAGGGTAGTAAAACACTGGAACAGGTTACCTGAAATAGAGGTATTGAACCTAGAAAGGTGGTGGAAGCTCCATCCTTGGGGGTTTTCAAAACCCAGCCAGACTAAACTTTGGCTGTTATGATCTAGTTGGGGATAATTCAACTTTGAGTAGGGGGTTGGACTAGATGACCTCCTGAGGTCCCTTGCAACCCTAACTTCCTTTGAGTCTATGAAATGGCACTGCTGTGAGCATACATGGCTTTCCAATATGCCAAAATATTTATGACAGATCTTGAAATCTGGTTCTTTTGCAGCTATCTTCTCATTTCCTTGGTACATAAAATGGACATATGGAAAAGAATCTCTAGGTAATTGTCATCAGGACTTTATTAATTTCCATCGAACTAACTTTAGAACACTCTAGACAGCAGGTTCATTTCCTAGACGCTACAGTGAAGGTTTGCAATGTCTATTTCACCACCACATTGTATGAGAAACCTACTGACTGTCTAAGCTACTTTCAAGGTACTAGCTTTTACCCTAAGCACACCACTAAGTCCATCATCATCTACATCCAAGCTCCATCTTACAACTGTACCTGCTCTGATCCCACCAGCTAAGCTGAACACCTTAAGGATCTAGAGCAAGGAGTTATAATACAATACCAAAACTGCAGCTACTCAAACCAACACAGCAGACTCTCTTGTTAATCCAGTGGTCAGCAGGGTTTAAACGGGGGCTGTGGGTTCTCACCCCGCTTCAAGTGACCCCTTTGTGCCTAGGGGTCCGGGCTGGCTTCTCCCGGCACCGTCCCTCTCCCTCATGTCCCACCTTTCTGGATTCAAAGCACTCGCTCCTCTGCCAGTGGGCCGCGGACGCCCCTCCTCCTGGGAGGCCGGGCGGGGAGGAGAGGAGCGGGATAGGCCCGGCCGAGCGAGCCCCTTTAAAGGCGGGCAGTGCCGGGGCTGGAGCCATGAGGCAGGGCGGCCGCAGGGCCCGGGAGCTGCCGGCGGAGGGAGCGCGGGGGCAGGCTGCGGTCTCTGCTCCCCCGGCCGGGGCAGCCGCACGCAGCATGAAGGTGGAGTTCGCCCCGATCAACATCCCGCTGGCCAGGAGGGTGCAGACGGCCGCCGTCTTCCAGTGGGTCTTCTCCTTCCTCCTGCTAGGTAACGGAGCCGGCTGCCCGCCGGGCGGCCGGGCGGGGATCGCTCGTAGCGGCGCAGGTGCGAGGCCGGCCCGCCCGCTCCCGCGCTGCCCGGCGCCGCTACCCGGCGGGAGCAGGTCCCGCGGCCGGGAGGGCTGCCCGCTTCTTTCTCCTGCGCTGTTTGTTCTCGGGACGGCCCGGGCCCAGGGGCTCGCTTTGCTCGCCCTACCGGAAAGCAGTTGTAGTTTTTCACCCTTCTTTTTACTTGCCTACTCTTTTTCCTTTTTTCCCCCCTCTGGGCTCTTTGAAAAGACTTACTCATCAGTGTGCTCCACGGTGACAGTATTTTCTTGTTAAAACGTCAGGCTGTCAGCTAGGTTTGTCCCGCTACACGCTGAGCAAGAATTGAGACTCTTGGGCAAGAAGACCTCTGTGTGACTCATGCTGTGTTGCATAGCTGCTCTCTTGGACAGAAAACATCCTGTGCTGTCACAATAAAACCCTGTTGTTAGTATTAAGGAAGGTCCCTGTCATTAAGTCCAAACACGTACTTTAGCAAATAGGGCTATTCCTGTCTTTGCTTAACTTTTATCAAAGTGCATGTAGTGTGTGTCAATAAGCAACTTGTCTGGGGAAATGTATTCACCCAACTAATCCTTATAGATAATTTTTCCTAATGTCTCAATAAAGATCTTTTAATTTATCATTTAATCCCCCAAATTCAGTGGCACTACTCCAAGAGTAAGACTCCCTGCTATGACTAAAGACTTTAACTCTTATCAGGTAAGGGTTTGCAGGGTCTGTGTAAGTCTTATTCCTTTGGGTTAGATCCTGACACAGTAAACTGAAGTGGTCTAGTTGAAATGGGGCTGCACAAGTATGCACTGGATGAGAAGACCCACTCTTGGCATTGCTGGCAGTAGCTGAATGACTTCAGCATTTTCCCCCAATGTGAGGTTTACAAACAGAAGTTGTATATATGTATGTTCCTTTCAAACACTACACAAGTGTATAATTTTATATGCTGTTCAGAATGTTTTTAGTGTGTTGGGTGAGGATTTTTCTGGAGATGTTTCATGGGACTAACCATATATTTAGTCCAGATGTTCAGACAAGTTTTCAGGTACAAAATCTGCAGACCTGAGGAAAGGCCATTTGTGCTCAATATGTCTAATGTCTTTCCCAACTATATAGTTAATCCCATGGATACTATCACTGTATACCCTTAACTTGTGTATTTCCTGGACCACAACATATACAACAATACTCCAACTCCATTGTTTTTAGACACTTAGTAAGGATGGTGGCAAAAAGAATATAAGGGTTAAACAAAAACAAATAAGGTACTTTTAAAAGTATCATTTCCAAATTACAAATAAATATGTTTAGAATATGAACAGTTACTGTTGCTACACAACTGCTCTTTTTTCTTGCACTAACTTTTGTGAGTAACTGCAGGTTCAGACTTGCAACCTTCACACCATCCAGGCATTTAAGTACTGACAAAATAGAGAGATAGGAAGAATCCATGACCTTTTTCCCAGCTGATAGGGCAACAATGCTACTACTCCTAAGACTGATCCTATCAGTTGTATTCTTTGTTGTACTAGTAAGCAAGTGTTGTTGGAGAGAGCCAGCTCCTTTGCTTTTTTTGTGGGGCAGAGAAGAAGCTGTGGTCTGCAACTGTGGATCAGTTTTAAGAGAGGTTCAGGCAGAAATAGTATTTTAGTAGTTTTAAGCTACATATAGCAAATGTATGCATCTGTGAAAAGGATGTGCTTGCTAGAATCAGGATTGTTTGCACAAATGGGTAATAATACTGACCCTTTACCCAAATAACTTGTTTGCCTATAACCCTTCACCCACTCTGTTTTGGGTGAATCCCTGCTGAAAGACATCTTAAAGGTGATCTCCACCTTCTGTGGCTGTATAGCCTTGAATAATGGGCAAGCACAAACTGCTCTCCAGCTTCACACAATATTTTAACTCATCTATGAAAATCACTCTGATCTTACCTTGGTTGACTTTAAATCAAATATCTCTAACTTGTCTAAAAATATTGGGCACTTGAAGAACTGATACATGAAACTGAAGGTGTATTATTATCGTGTTCCCCTCTGCTGGGAGCCCAACAGGCATTTCCTACCCCCATGCTGAATCAATATGGGCGCACCAAGAACAACTCATTTATAAACCCCTAATCTAGATAGGTGTGTGCCTGTGTTTCTCAACCATTCAAAGGCTGATTTAGTTATGACAGTGTTCAAATTTCTCAATGGGAAGGTATATTTTTATTACTGCATTCACAAGGGTCTTTAGTAAAATCATACAGGGCAGCTACTGGTATATAACCAGTTCAGATTTATGTTCCTTCAGCCTTTGTTTTTTCTGGGAATCTCTGGATAAAAATTATGTGAAATAATAATGAGGATTTATTACTACCTTTATAGCATTGTTAAGGAATTGCAATCCAGGATTAAGATGGGTGCAAATAAATAATAATAATTAAAAAAACCAAAACAAACTAAAAACAGGCTCTGCACTTAAAAATGGCAAGATGCAGCAAGTGGATAAACTCTAATGTGTAGAGTTTAGGTAACATGCCAGGAAAGTGAAAAATTTAGAATTGTAACAACATGCAGTGCACTGAGCAGTGAAATTTAGAGATCTGATTTGATCTGCAGAGCAGTCACAAGTGGAACATGGTTGGTTCTTTGTTTGGGGGGGGGGGTTGTTTTGTTTTTGTTTTTTTTAACCATTTGTAGTCTTGATACTGAAGGGCCCCACTACATGTCAAAGACTGGCTGGCTCTGGTTTCATTCAAGAAAGTAAATTCTTAATGAAGAATGAAGCAGGTTACTCTTAACTCTAAGGTTTTTCTACCTTCAGCTCCAGCAGCTGCAACAGTACAATAGCTAGACTGAAGTCTAGTGATTCAGGATATTAATATTGTATTGTGTGATAAATATCCCTTGTGATGCTTGCTAGAAAGTGTAAAGTAAGCCTGATTACAAACTAATTGCTATGCAAATGTTAGCAATCATTTTCATGAGACAATAAAAGGACTCTATTGCCAGGCTGCAAAATGTAGGTTGGTTTGAACTGCATTAAAGCTATCAAAGGGAGACCCCTGGGTTTTACCTTCCCTGGTAATTTTAAGTGGTAACATTCTATGGGCCACCTGATAAGATGAGGGTTCCTAAGCAACCTTTAATGACTAATCCTCTTGTTTGTAAAATGTTTTTGTCCACTTTTGTCCACATCCAATGCTAGGTAGTCTCACATTCTCACCCATTTTCCTTAAACCAAAGGACCAGCTTTAAATTTTATATCCCTTTTCTCTACTTTAAGCTGTCAGTCTACCCTTGAGCAGAAAAGACGACATGCTGTCAGCTTTTTTTTTTTT
>JAGPOW010001918.1:37316850-37334587 GCA_030014935.1 Caiman crocodilus | reverse complement strand
TTTTTTTTTTTTAGAGCAGTTGTTTTCCTATTAATCTTCCAAAAAGATCAGGGACATGGCATAGATAATAACGATAAACCTAAAGACATTTGCTTCCAGTGCCTAAGAATACATGGATTAGGAAAGAGGAACTTCCTTCCAAACTCTCTCATTCTGAAGAACTTAAAAAATATGCCTGATATGTTGCCTAATTCAACACCAGAATAAAATCCTAAATTGTTAGAGGTTAAAGCAAAGTTTGGGCAAGGTACTTAAATTTTACTACTTATTTTTAATTTTCCATTTTGTTTAAATAAACGTATTAGGTTTGTTTTAAAAGTGATTCTGTCTACATGAAAGCTACTTGATTAATTAAAAAAATGTTTAATTTAAAATTCTCTCGTATTCATTGTCTTAAGGGTTTTTGAACTACACATAATACTGTGATTTTTTTTTTTTTTTTTCTTTTGTGGTTGACAGTAACCATTTGATCATTGTGATTTTGCTACCTCCAACATGTTTATGTAGCAATATAAATTTTGACTAAATATCCAAAGTTTAATTGAAACAAATGATGTTATGATGTAAAATATATTTTACTGCCCAACTGACTAGAGGCAGGGTGGGAAAGAGAGATTCATAGATGTAGGGTTAAAGGGGGACCTGAGCAGATCATCAAGTCTGACCCCCTGCCCTGAGCAGGAATGAATACTGGACTCATATGACCCCTAGTAAGTTTAAGCTCACATGATCCCAGGTAGGTAGTTAGTTATCAAGCCTCCTTTTAAATACCCCTAAGATAGGAGCCAGCACCACTTCCCTTGGAAGCTGCTTCCAGATCCTGGCCACCCTGACTGAAGTAGTGCCTCCTGATGTCTAGCCTGAACCTACTCTCAATTGACATGTGGCTGTTTATTCCTTGTTACTCCAGGAGGCGCTTGGGGGAACAGGGTCTCACCCATTCCCCTCTGGTCCCCCCCCCCCCCCAGTAAGTTTATAGGCGGCTACCAGATCCCCTCTCAGCCTTCTCTTGTGAAGGCTGAATAGATTCAAGTCCCATAGCCTCTCCTCATAGGGCCTGCCCTGCTGCCCCCGATCATACGTGTGGCCCTCCTCTGGACTCTCTTGATGCAGCCTCATCCCTCCTGAAGTGTGGCACTCAGAACTGGATGCAATGCTCCAACTGTGGCCTAACCCAGTCTCTCAAAGAGGGGGAAGATCCTTGGCCCTGCTCATGATGTCATGTATCCACAGATGCAAGGTGCGGTTAGCCTTGCTGACAGCATCCTCGCATTGGCGTATCTTGGAATCGATAATGACTCCAAGATCTTTTTCTGCCACTGTTTTTTTGAGAAGGAAGTTCCCCAGCCTATAGGTATGCTGCTGGCTCTTTCTGCCCAAGTGCAGTACCCCGCACTTGTCAGTATTGAATGCCATCCTATTCACCTTTGACGACCCCTGTAACCTATCCAAGTCCAGTTGTATCCTGTACCTCCCTTCTAGTATGCCCATCTTGCCCCAAATCTTGGTGTCACCAGTGAATTTGAACAGGGTGCTTTTCACCCCCTCGTCTAAGTCACTGATAAAGAAATTGAACAGCATGGGCCCAAGGAACAAGCCCTGGGGGACTGTGCTGCCCACCTCCCTCTAGGCTGAATATGACCCATCCACCACCAGTCTCTGACTGTGGCCCCCTAACCAATTTGTGACGCATCTGACTGTAGGCATCAATACCACAGTCACCTAGCTTTTTAATGAGAATGAGGTAGGAGATGGTGTCAAAAGCCTTCCTGAAGTCCAGAAAACTACATCCACCTTGACACCTACATCCAATGATCTTGTGACCTGATTTGTAGAAGGCTATCGAGTTGAACCCTGTTGGTCCCTCCTAGATGTGCTCCTGGATAATTTTCTCAAATAGCCTCTCCAGGATTGAAGTAAGACTAACAGGCCTATAGTTACCTGGGTCCTCCCTCCTCCCTTTTTTTGAAAATGGGGACCACATTGTCCTTCTTCCAGTCTTCTGGCACCTGGCCAGAGCACCATGAGTGCTTGTAAAGCCCCTGTGATGACCCCAGCCAATTCCTTCAGCACCCTAGGGTGGAAAGCATCTGAACCTGCTGATTTGAACATGTCTAGCCCTTCCAGAAGTTCCCTAACTAGGTCCTCTCTGACCCTAGGCTTGGCAGAGTCACTCCTGAGTCTGCCCTGAATCCTGGGGGAGTCCCAGCCCCTGCTCAGAAAAAAGGAGGCAGAGAATTTGTTTAAAAAAGGCTGTTTTTTCATCTGGTGCAACTACCAGATTGCCAAGCGTATCCCACAGGGGGCCCATGTTGCCTGATGCCTTCTTTTTACTCCCTATGTATTTAAAAAAGAACTTTTTGTTGCCCATGGATCCTTGTTGCTAGCCCTAGTTCCATCTCTGTCCTGGCCTTCCTAACAGCCTCCCTACAGACTCATGCTATGGAGGTATAATCCTCTTTGGTAATAGCCACCCCCCCTTTCCACTGGATGTACCCCATTCCTGAGTGCCTTTGGTGAGCCAAAGGTGATGGAGAAGACAGACTGTTTCTACCCCATTTCAGATATGGGGGGGTGGGGCAGGGGCAAGCTGTGGGGACCTATTGCATGGGGACCAGGCTTGGTTGGGGACAGTGGTAGTGGTTCACAGGTTCCTTTTTCCAGCCTCTGCCCACCTTTCTTCTCCCCAGGTATCCTCGTTGGTCAGAAGCAGACACTAGGAGAAACCTGTATGTTGCCACTATTGTCCCCAGCTGAGGTGGGCTCCCTGTAGTTTCTGTTCCTTGCAGCACAGATCTGGAGTAGCTCTACCGCTCCTCCCTCCCACACCTAGCTGATGGAGGTACAAAGTGAGGCAGTGGTAGGGTCTGGTTCCTCCTTCCAGTGCCTACTTCTAGCCAATGGGATAGGGGCAAGCAGGGAATAAGTACTGGCAGGAGGAACCTGTAAGCCCCACTGCTGTCATCTACTACTGAGACTAGTATACTGCAGAGCCACAGCCCTTAGCAGAAGCAGAGCAGGAGCAGCTGTGGGATTCCCTCCCCTATGCCCAGATCAGCCAGGGACAGCAACAGCATCACCAGAAAAAGGGTATGCATACACTGCTAACTTTCTATTAGACCTTTCTATTCTATGGTTCTAACTACATTTCTGTTGGACAGTCAACCATATCTAGGATAAATCACAAGATTTAAAACAATACTACATTGTAAATTAACTTGGTTAAAAAATAATATTGCATCATGCATAAGCCCTAGAAAACTATGAACATGATTGAAGTGTTTGTTATGACTGTGAAAGACCGCAAAGGAAAAAGGTAACTAGTGTACAAATACTAGTTACCAGAAAACAGATTGCATTAGGAAAGCCTTCTACTAAAGCTGCTGAACATGACACCTGAAACATACCATCACAACAGAATGCCTCTAATGCCCTACAGTCTTTTGAAACCCTGGCAAGGTTCAAAGGAGGAAGAAATGAGAAGAGAGTTGCAACATGAATTGACCAGGGCTGTGGCAAAATCTGCTGGAAGCCTTTCCCATACTGATGGGCAAGTAAGTTCATTTTGTCCATAAGAGAATGCTAGCTGCAAGGACACTGCTAAAAACAGCTCAAATTTACTATAAATTTTCATTGCAAGTATTCAGTCCTAGCTTTCTCTTATTATAACATGGGTAAGATGTATTAGTATAACTCCATCAACACTAGAGGTTCTATTGCAACTATTTTGGTAGAAAACCATAACCCAAACCCCAACTGACAATTATGTGCTAGAAAAATTGCTCAGTACAGGCATGCATGCTTAGAATACCTTTACAAAAAGTTACTTTGTTAGAAGCAATTTAGAAAAGTCTGTGATTTACTACCATTTTATTCTTTTACTTCAGAAATACAGATTCAGATGTGAATTTTGTAGTCAAGGACCTGTGCTATGGGATGTTGGTTTCTTTCTTTCTTAGCCTCCTCTACATGTTACAGGTCTTGCACAACTGACTGGTTAATTGTGCAGTTACCTTAAGACCAACAACATGTGCAAAGTACTTATCACATGATAAAAAGCTCTAACCAGCAATAAAGTTAGACTTTGAAAATGTGTGTTTATTTTTTTGTAGCTGGTTGCTACTGAGCTTTACTTTACACTTGTAGTAGGATCTCCCCAGGAACTGGAAGCTTCATCAGCTGACAGACTTATCAGATAAATGGGTGCACCGTGTCAAGCGTGAAACCCCACAGCCCCAGGGGTTTGTGGTTGCCACGATCCCCAAGGCTCAGGGAATGCATGGAAACCCCCAGGCCCAAATGCACAGCCAGTACCAAAAGTCCCTGCACTTAACTGGTCTCTCAGTCCAAGCTGTGCCCTGTGTGGCATGGCAGGAGGTGTGGTTGTGTGGATCATGCACTAGATCCAGTTGTGCTCTTACCTGCATGTGTAGAGGCGGGCTCTAGATGTGTCACCCTTGCTAAAGTTATAGCTTGAATCTAATTATTTCTATCAGAACTTGTGCATGTGATTTCTTTTAAATGGCTTATTTTCCTGATGTTTGGCAAGAATGTAGTTCCATTACTTCTCTTGCACATGTTCTTTTATTTCCATTTTAATCAATTCTTTACCTTTCAATGACTGATTTAGATAGGTGGTGGCATTTCCATCTTTAGACTTTAAGTCCCTGCTTGACAGAGCTCTGGCTGGAATGATCTAGTAGGGGATGGTTCTGCTTTGAGTAGGGGGTTGGACTAAATGACCTCCTGAGGTCCCTTTCAACTCTAATTGTCTGTGTGTTTTTCTTTTTCTGTAAGTGGAAACTAACGCTGGTACTAAACTTCCCTGAACCTTCTGACTACAACTGCGCCAAAAAAAAAAAATGCTTTTATCTCCCTCAGGTTTTTGTATGAGACCTGTCTCAGCTATGATGGCAATGAACAGATGTGTTGTTTGAAGTACTCCAGGAGCCTTTGTAATGCTCCAAACAGCAAGGATAAAGATGATCATGACTAAGGAAGCACTTCAAAAATGGCTGAAATGCTACAAAATAGGGGGAGGAGGATTACCAAATACTGGCCTCTTTCCAAGATGCACTGATACAGCATCACTCACATTGTGAAAGGAATATGCTCAGTATTTTTCAAGGTGTTCAGTGTCTTGCAAGATTGGGTCCTGTTTCAGCACAAAAGTGGCATGTCTGTTGGCCTTGTATGATCCTTTGTACATTGAGGAAATGTCTGACCTGCTATATTAATATAATATATTTATTTTTTATAGCTCCCATGTTTAATTTTCGTGTATCAAGGTCATATATGCATATAGTGCCTTGCCAAGGAGGTGAAAAGTTATCAAGGCTAATAGACCATGTAATGCTACACTGAGTCATTGCCATGCCAAGAATCCTTTCAACAAGAACTGTGGAAAGTATTTCTCCTTACCACCTTTTGGATGAGACCTAAACCAAGGCCCCATCTCCATTTGTGCTAATTAAAGATCCCTGGCACTTATTCAAAAGTGAGGGTATTAAACCTGGAATCTTGGCTGTATATCAGTTCTCACTAAAGGACCTAGGAAGTCTCTTCAGATGGCAAAATTATTCTTTATTTATGTTCTCTGTTGTAAAATGGTGCTGGTGTTTTGAATGATCCTGCAGCCTGTCTCAGAAGTTCTTGAAGCTGAACCCAAACATGTCCATGTTCTCAATGTTGGTTAAGGTGGAGCCTCTGTCTTCCATATTATCCACAAATTTTCCCAATTCTGTAGAGTGCTGTGGGATCCTCCTGGTTGCAACAGGCTATCTATGAGGCTTCCCTTAGAACCTATTAAAATAAATGGAAATTAATTTCATTGACTTCATTGAGTTTTTGTACCCGAGTAAGCAGTCAAGTTTTCTAAATTTCTTATTGAGAACCTGTTTGACACTAAGTTCAACAAATGAATGGTCTAGTCTCTTAAAAGAGGTACACAAGTAGATTATTCCTAATGTTAGGTCCATCTACATATTTCAGAGTTTTTTCTGTCCAAGTATACAGCATGGATCATAAAATCTTACCTGTCACACAATATGATGCGTATTGTGCTAAATCCTAAAAACACATGAAATGCTGTAGGTCATTGTGCAGTCTGGTTTCTTTTTTCTCCTTATTGTGGATATTTCATTGCAAATAATGAATTTTAGTATCCTTCATATGTTGTCATCACTATGTAGCTTGGCTCCTCAACCTGAAAGAGGTGTTAGACAGTTTTCAGGCACAAAAAGCCCTTCCTCAACTATACATTTGATCCAACAAAAGATATTACTAAAAGAACCTTGCTTCACACACATGTGAAGGCATGGATCCAAGCCCAGAGATTTTACAATCCCCATTTAGTGTAACACCTTCATAATTGTTCTTTCTATCCTCTAATAAATATATGTTTGTTCTTTCCTTCATTACTTTAATTTTCTCTTGTATTATTATATTTTCTGCATTAGGTAGTGGAGGGCAGCATATATTCCAGAATGTCAGTTTTAATCAAGTTTGTACATAGCATTTTGAGTTGCTGCACGTGCTACTTAATAGTCTCATCCCAAAGGCACCTCCAAAGGATGGTATTGGCTTAGAGTGTCCTTTCTAAGAGTTCCAAGATTTGGCTTCAAAGTTAGATGTTCTAGATAATAAGCTGTTATAAATCCATGTACCTCAGCAAACCAAGGAAATAGCAAACTAAGAAAATATCCACATGAGTGTGCTCCCTACCTATGCAGTTATACTAGGCTGCTGTACTTACTCCTTTGTTTAATCTGATCTTGTATTCTAAAAGTAAGTACTGTAGGATGGCTCTAAGAACACCTTAAGAAGGTTTTAGAATCAAAACTTGTGGCAGAGGTTATATCTTTTATTAGACCAACTGGATATTGCAAATAAAGGCGTTTTTTGCAAAGCTTTCAGGCACATACACCCATAATCAGGCATAGGAGATTGCAAAGATTGTAAAATTTCTTGATAGAAATGAAAATTAATTTTTCACAGGAAAGCTGCAAATGTGGTAAAGTGTCCTGTATGGAACAGTTCATTTTTTGCAAATTTAAGCTCAGAGAAGTTGGAAATTGTCTGGTGGTAAGCAGGATGTAGAATCTTATTTCCTTTTGGTTATGATGCTTCATATTTCACAGAAGAGTGGAAAGATGAAATGCTCTTCTGGGCAAGAATCTCTCTTGTGGACAGGTATCTGTGCTCTGTTGGAATGCAAATTAGTTTGAACAAAGGCAGGAGCAGGGTCTCTGGTTTCAGGTGGTAAATTTTGTTTCCTTGTAAAATTTGTGTATGTTTTCGTTCAATGTATTAGATTTATAGCCCCCCCTCCTCTTTGGCAGCCTAGGGCACTGCCCACACAGGGAGGCCTACTGGCTTTGTAGGGCTGGCAGGTCGTTCTCCTTCCTTTTGGACAGTTGAGAAGATGCGAGCTGGGCCGCAGCCCTTCCCCAGTCAAGGGAAAGGGGAGGAGATTTGTGTCAGCCCAGGGAAGTCTGCCAGCTTTGTAGGACCTACAGGGTAGCAGCAGTAGTAGTACAGATGTCAACTAAATGTGAACCTAATTTTAATAATAACACTCAACTCTTGTCTAGTGCTCATCACCCTCAAAGTGCTTTACAGAGGAAGTTAGAAACATCATTTTCATTTTAGGGATAGAAAAAAAACTGAGGCAAGGAGACTAGGAAAGTAACTTTCTCAGGTCACCCAGTGGGAGATGCAGGGACAAGACTTCAGAGCTCTGTCCAGGAGGTCTTACTGGATATTAGCCATGCTCCCTCACCTCACTGACTGGAATATTAAGACCTTGCACAGTCTTGTTTCTTCCCTTTCCCTCCAAGCTCCTCACCCTGTAATTGAATGCCCAGCCCTGTCCCCTGATCTCAGAAGGGGTGGTGACTGCTCCCATCCACTAATTTTTTAAAGCTGAAGTGATCAAGCATCTTTACAAGGTCATTCTCACTGTTGTGTGCTAGTAGAGAAACACAGTACAGCTGATTTGCCTTTTGGGCTGCTCCTCTTCTAACTGCGAAATTTGCATGATACAAAATAGGCCAACTTATTTTTACAGTCCCTTTGATATCCTCCACCAGTGAACCCCAGTGGCTTTCCTGGTCTTATAATGCAGAATGAAAACAATCAGATTGGAAGGCTCTAGATCATCCTTGTGGTGAGACTTTTATATTGCATAACTAGCTAACTGCCCATCAATGACGGATTTCAGGGGGTGTTTATATGATCACCCCGCTCACCCTTTGAGGCTGGCCATGTAAAGACTCCCACCGCCACCTTTGGCGCAGGGGCTCCTTCCCCCTACCTGCGTCCACCTCGCAGCCTCTCTGCCGGTTGTTGTCAGAGCAAGGCAGCAGGGGGGCACCACCACCTCCCTTCCTTCCCTGCTGCCCAACCCTGACAACAGCTGCCACCATGACCCCCACCCCCTCCCCTTCACCACCCCGTGCAGCCAGCCTCCTGTCCCCACTGTCCAGCCCCAAGCAACAGTCGCCACCATCATTTCCTTTTCACCACTGCCTCCTCTCTGCCAGCTTTTCTGGGGAGCATCAGGGATGGGTGTTGGGGGTGCTGCCACCATCTACCCACCCTGCCCACTTCAACCTCAGGCAGGGAGGTGTGGGGAAGCCCCGCTGCTCAGGTGGCTGAGGCATATTTATCACCACCACAAACTTCCCCCGTAGTGGCTCAAACTTGGGCCCACGCAGTCAATTGCCACCCGCCCTGTCAGCAGTGCATGCGCAGTTGGCCAGAAGTGTTACAGACATACAGACAGACTAAGCCCTGTATTATATTAGAATTTTTTAAAAATGGAAATATAAGAAGAACAGTTAGTTTGCATACTAATAATCCACCAAAGAAATCCTCTTTCAGTTATTGGGACATGAAGAAAAGTGCTATGTAACATCGGCACATCTGTATTGAGAAGAACCAGGAGTATTTTCTGCAATGGAAGCCAAGATAGTCATATTAGTTGCTTTCAGATATTATGCCTAAAATGCTCCCTATTGTCTTTCTCTTTGCCTTGTAGCACAGTGTTGCTGTGGAGTCTTTGTGATCCTGTTTTTCGGAAACTATTGGTTCCTGGGTGCTCTCTATGTACTATGGCTGTATTCTGACTGGGAGACGCCACAGGCTGGAGGGAGAAGATCGCAGTGGGTGAGAAGGTGGACTGTTTGGAGGTTCTTCAGGGATTACTTTCCAATTCACGTGAGTCGAATCTTTCATGCAGAGTTGTGAAGACTCAAACTGAGAAGGCTTTTATGATAAACATTTTGGGCATGTCCAGATGAGTTTGCACATGCTTCTTACCCAGCGTCAAACCCCTTTGAGGGCCAGGCAAGAGACATGTGTGGGAATGAAAAAATGTTCCCTGTGCTGCATCTTTGTAGTGCAGGGAGAAAATTAGACTCCTGGATGGTCTAAAAAAACTCTGCAGGGCACAGTCCCAGACTGTGCCCTGAGACAAGCAAAGGCTGAGTCCTCCATGGAGATGCTTTGGCTGCCAGAACTTCTCCATGGTTGGCCCCGCACCCTGGTGCTGAAACGCGCGGCTGGCCAGGCTGCACATTCAGCACCAGGGCTCCAGTGCTGGTGAGTAAGGGTTGGGGGCTGGAGGGGGGGGACTCCCGCCAGCCCTGCTTGCTCCCCCCACCCCCGATCCCTGCCCTGCCCAGCCCCACCTCCCACCAACCCCCTTGACACCCCGATCGCTACCCTTCTCTGTCCATCCCCACCCCATAGTTTAAAAAATACCCCTGGCACTTACCGGCAGTTGGAGCTGCCTCATCTGCACGGTGCCGGCAGAGGGACAGCAGGCCCAGCCCAGGCCCTGCTGCCCCCCCTGCTACCTGTACTGCCTGGGGGGTCTGCCAGGAGGCCCTGGAGCCCCCCCCCCTCCGCTTCTAAGATAAGTAGAGGCTTTTATTCCTGTTTTTGCTTGTTTGTTTTTTCTGGTTTTAAAGTGATGGTGCCTGGGGTTATGGAGGCAGCCATGGTGACCTCTGAGGGTGCAAGTTGGGGGGTGATGCTGGGCAGGGTAGCCACTGTGGGGTCTGGGGGAGTGGGGGATGGGGCTAGGTGGGACAGCCATTGGGGGGGTGCAAGAGCTGGTGGGGGATGGGGCCAGGTGGAGCAGCAATCTGGGCTGGGATGGGGCATGTGGGCCTTGCAGGGGGGGTGGTAGCCCCTGCAGGGGCCATTTGGCCCTTTGTGTGGGGGCCATCACCCTTGTGGGAGGGCAGCAAAATATATATTCATGAAACGTGTTTAGGGTTCACTTTTATTATGATAAGAGACCTGCTTTAACCCTGTAGATATATCAATAAAACTTTGTCCAACTGATCTCTCTCTCTCTCTCATGATATTTTGTTTTACTTGTGGAGGAACATGGATTTGGGGGTATTTTCAGTTTTCCAATAGGGAACACCAGAATTCCTGCTAGGACCCTGCCTGCTCAGAGCTGGCACCTTGGACCCAGCTGGCTGTGGCTGACCTCCTGGCCAGCTGGGGCCAGGAGGACTTGCTTTGACAGTTCAAAGCAGGCCACCACAGCCAGAGCATCTTTCAGGCGGTAGCTGCCCAGATGGCCAGGCAGGGGGCACACGTGGCAGTAGTGCTGCACAGAGGTCAACCCTGCAGCTACAGACCACTGGCAGCTGGCTCAGAAGGGCAGATGCCTCTACTGTCTGTGAAGTCCCCATTTGGGTCTGGCAGGTGGCAGCAGGTCACAATCAGGCAGTAGCCTCTACTGCCAGCCTGTTGCAGTGGGTAGAGGGTGCAGGGAACTCTCAGGGCTGCTTCAGCAGTCCAGCTAGTGCAAGGGGGTAGAGTCCTCAGATGCTAATTGGCTGGGCCTCGGAAGCTCCTGAGACCTATTAGCCCTGAGCTACTTGCCAGGGCAGCTTTTTGTACTGCTGGGGACAGCACAGGTGCTGGCCCTGGACTCTAGCTCCCCCTGGCTGCCGATTTGGGAGGAGCCAGGCAGGGTTATTTTGCCCCAAGTGGCACAATTTGCTCCACAGTAAAGTGCGTGTCCAAACACATGCTGAGGCAAAAAGCCCTGGCTCAAATTTGTACCACTTCTATTTGAGCTACAGCAAGCACATGTGCTTGGATGTGCCCTTTGAGGCTAGATTCAGCCTTGGTATAACTCCATTCCAGTTAAACCAGAATTGACTGTGACTTCCTCCTATAAAACAAATTTAGATGATAGAAATTTGGGGGTTAGTGATGGGATTAATAGTTGTGCCTAGTGCTTCTGAGTTTAACCTTTATGGTCACAAGGTAGAAGCTAAGATATTGTAAGAGCCTGTGGCACAACTGATGTGAAACTGAACTGATCTCTAAAAATTTGTTCAGTTAAGACAGGGAAATGCACTATCAGCGCTCTATGTGCAGGTTTGTCCTCTTAGAACTCTTCCCATGCTGATGGACTATTGTGATCTGAGCTCAAAACAACTTTCTCTATTTGTTTGCTTTCTAGCTTATCAAAACAACAGATTTGGATCCAAGCCATAACTATCTGTTTGGATTTCACCCCCATGGTGTCCTTGTTGCTGGAGCCTTTGGAAACTTTTGTACAGAATATTCAGGTTTTAAAGAGTTATTCCCTGGCCTTACTCCATATCTTCACATCTTGCCCTTCTGGTTTAGATGTCCCTTCTTCAGAGAATACATAATGTCTGCTGGTAGGTAAATAATATATGGTTTCACATACAACTCATTTTAAGCAGAAGCTGTATCCAGTGAGTATAATGCATAGTGATGTAAGGTACGGGCTTTCATCCTGTAACTCATGAAGCTGAATTCTGGTGTCAAGCTGCAATAGGATAAGAGCTGACCTGAAAACAAATCTCTTATAGTGAGCTCTGGTTCTGAAGCCACTTGGAAGGATTTGTTAACCTCTTCTAGGGAACTCCAATATAGGAACTCTTGGAATGACCTATCATGGTACATTCCTGCATTATTCCAGTGCATCAAGGTATGAGAGTCTTAAGTCTGCTCTTGCATTACAAAATGCCAGGACAGCCTGACCACAGACTTGGAAGCCCAGCTTCTTCAGCAGCTGGTTTGAGAGGGTCCTTAGAGTAGCTGAGTAGACAAGACAGCAGGAAATACCACCCTTGTGCAAGAGATTCCCTTTTTGCAGGAGTGTCAGTCTGTGAAACACTTATGAGCATGTGTGGGGGTTTTTTGGTCTCCCTCCCCACCCCCCCACAAGACCCCTCCCCCACAACCCAGCAAGTTTTGCCTGAATCTTCCTGACCAGCTGTAATATTTATCCCTCCTTAATGCTCCTGCTTCTTAATCCTGTTCATAGATGGGAAACTGATGTGCTTGGAGACTAAGGGCCAGATCCAACAAGAGAGTAAGGAAATGAGAGTTCTGTTTCTGACTGTGCCACTGACTCCGTGTAACTGGGATTGTCACTTAGGTGACAGTTTGGTCGGCCATAATTGTACCAGTGGAAACTACTTAAACATTTATTGTAACAAAGACCAGATTCATCTCCCAGATAAAACCACTAGCCTCTAGAGTCATGCTGTTTATGGTTCAATAAATCTTGAATTCTTTTTTTTCTACAGTGAAATGGCTTCCACTAGAGAGGTGGTTAGTATGCCCCTCCAGTCAGTATAGTCCAGGGGTTGGCAATTTGGCCTGGAAGGCTATTTAATGACTTTTGATGGGCATTTTGTGGCTGTGGTAGAGTGGAGTGGTGCAGGGCTCAGCCCTACTTCCTCAGGCTCCTGACAGCAGCCAGCAGGCCAAATAAGATCAGTAGGTGGGCTGGGTATGGCCCCTAGGGCTATATTTTGCTTATCCCTGCTATAGCTTATAGCTCAGTAGTTGGACTAGTTTCCATTTAAAGATGGGAGATCAGGGTTTGAATTCCCTCTGGTAGAATTCCCAGCTCTGCCACTTCCTGGTGGTTTTTTTTTTTTTTTAACTCTATACCTGTTGTATAAAAGAAGGTTGCTATTTTTCAGCTGGATTTTAAAAGAAAACAATGCCCCCTGAACTCCCCCATCTCCCACACCACCCTCTGCATTTGGTTTTTTGTGCTAGATGTGTTCTGAGAGTGCCTTCTGGTTTGAACCTCTTGGCAGAGCTATTCTAGGGTTTGTATTTCTATATTCTTATTGGGCTTAGGTGTGAGCTAGGTGCTAGGATGCTCAGCCCTGTTAAGACCAGGGCCTTTCTGGCCATTCACAGAAGTGGCATTTTGGGTACCTTGGAAACTTTAAGGTGAAAAAAATAAGGCACCTGTATAGTTCAGGTACTTTTATGTTTAGATACCAACCAGTAGGGGTTTCTCATGTTGCATTTTAAGTATCCAAATTCCATTTAAATCCCTCCTTTCCTGTTTTTGGGTTGTTGGGGGTTTTTTTTAAGATGCTGGTCCTTAGTGATGTTCCCAAGGTCACAAGGAAAGTCTGTAATAGTCCAAGTATTTGAACCCAAGTCCTGTACTAGGATTCTAACCACTTGACCATAACTCCTCTCTGAAAGTTACCTGTAGTCCCCATGCCTACTCATGTGCTATTTTTCTATGAGCTGGCTCCAATCCTTTACCAGTTGAACGGGAATAATAAGGGTTGGATGAGTGGATTGGAGTACAATATTACTTTATTATTTAAACACTGGCATTTCAAGAGCAAACTAAGCAACTTGGTACAAATGTCTTTCTACTGAAGACATTGCTTGCTTACCTCTGGGTAAAAGGCTTCCCCCTTACTTTCCCCCAAGCTCTATGCAACTATATTATAGTTTATGAGCCCATTCCCCAGACAGCTTACCTTTTTTTGGTTAGTGTTTGTACAGCATCTGGCACCACGGGGTCCTGACCCATAATTAACATTCTTATATTGTATTTACTTGCTTTGCAGTACATATTAGACATGAAAGGACGTGCAACAACAGCAAGAATGTTTTTCCTCCCTATAGTTTAAGTCCATGGAGTTACTATAATTGAGGTAAAATGCTCTAGGACAGGTGACAGAGCAGTGGACGAGGACATTAGAGAGCTATGTTGCATTCCTGGTTCTGACAAGAACTGTGATTTTTAAGGCAGTAACTCCATCTAACCATGCTACAATTGTTTCTTTACTAAAAGGATGTAACTGAAATGCTGAGATAATTCAGGTAACAAACGCCTTTTTCCAAATTTGTGCTAATTATTTTTAGAAAAGAAACATGCCTGATAGGCAGTATAGCAAAATATTACCACACTTATGACAATAGCTTAAGATCACAAAGGAATCCCCTGCAACCAAATATAACTTTCCTGTGGATTGTCATTGTGCTTTCATGGTTATGGGATTGGCAGTGATGGAAGATGAACATATTTGACCTGACAGAATGTTGTCTAGAGTCTAAATATAGCTTGGTAGAACAGTAGGTTTCCACATGGCTTTGCTACTATAGCCCATAGGAACTAAGTGAGAAGTAATTTGAACATGAGCAAAAACTGACAGTGACAGAATCCTGAGAGCAAAGGTGTAGGTGTTATAGCCAGAAGAGACCATTATGACTATCTGGTCTGACCACCTACATCATATTAAGCCTTTACAATGCTCTTTGGGATGTTAAATTGGTGTTTGCTGGCAAAACATTTCTCTTGGTACTTAGTCCCTAAAGTAACATTTCAGTCAAAATTACTGTTTCCTTGAGGTTTATTTTAACTTCCTTGCTAAGAGAAAAGATAAGCGTCAGCTATTTGAGTACAACAGAAAAAGCTTTCAATACCAGCTTTTCAAGAAGCACAAGTTGCATTTGAACCCTGCATGACGATGGATTTTTTTTTTTTTTTAATTAATCTAAAATAGCTTAACTAGTAAATAAAGAATAAGAGACTCCAAGCATGGGTAGAGTTGCTTATATGATTGATCTATTCCTTTTCTAATTTCTTTATTTTCCAAAAGGCCAAATTCAGTCCAGGTTTACCAAGATTAGACTGCTGTGAAATGCCTAAGTGGGAGAACAAGGAGAAAAACAGTACCAGCAGAGAAAGGGAGAGATTACATAGAGTATCCATGTAGCTCTAGTAATGGTCTGGACAGCACAGACTGGGTGACACTGGTTAGGATATTTGAACGTACAATAGCTAGATATAGTTTAACTGGATTGATTCTGTTCCTCCTTGTACTGTCATTCCATTGACCTCAGTGGAGTTATTGTTTTATAGCAATGAAAGAGATCCCATGTTACTGTGGACCCCCATTTGAAAAGCTTCAACTAAAGACATGGGCCCTGCTTGTATTAAGCTTATTTCTATATCCCCTGCGCATTTGTGTATATGCATTTGTTTCTCAGTTAACCTTCTCATCTGGCCTGAGTTTAGCTTCAGCTGATAGATTCTGTCCATTGTGACTCAAGTCTCATGATTCCTTCTTCTAGCATGTCAGGTAAAATATATACATAAATATATTGCTGCAAAAGCAATATCATCTCTGTTATTCAAACTCCTGTCCCTGAGTTTCTCTCAATTTCTTCATGGTGGGCAAACAGAATGTAGTCCTTTGCATACATGAAGAAATGGGCTCAGGGCACTTAATCAGTCAAATAAAAAAAATCTGTTGTAGAGCCAGGAAAAGGTCCCAGTTCTCTTTTATGATGATTTGTGCCTCAACCATTGGAAACAAAAAGAAAGAAGAATATTCCACAAATGAAAAAGGAGAGAGGGCGCTAAAAATTTTTCTTGGTGCTTCCACCAAAGGATCTGCTTAGTCACTATTAAAATGTTCCTCCTTAAGGCCTGGTTTCGGCATCCAAGAAGAGTGTCTCTTATGTGTTGAAGAAAGGTGGTGGTGGAAACATCTCGGTGATTGTGATTGGAGGTGCAGAAGAGTCTTTGAACGCACGTCCTGGAAGTTTAACTCTGAGCATCCTCAGAAGAAAAGGTTTCATCAAGATGGCTTTGAAGTGTGGGTAGGTTTCCCATTCAAATTGTTGGGTGGGACAGCATTTCTTTCAAAATGAAGCACTGATTCAGTACAGCTGCCAAATCTGAAATGGTTATTTGTGCATTGACATTAGATACAGATATCTGAGGAGTCAGTCCTGATATTGCTACATCAGAGAAGATAGCAATGTAAGGGAAGTTGTGAAATCCCTTTTCATCTCATTTTCAGAAGCAGTAGATGGAGGTAGATGCATCCTCATCTGGCTTGTAAACCACAGTAGTAAAAAAACCGAAACAGTATGTAGCAACATTTTCCAATTTTTTGATTGTTGCTGAATCACTTGAATTTTCAGATAGGGTCAGCAGAACTGCTATTGACTAATCCTGAAGTCATCACAGCATCTGACTTTACTATTCATTCCACCCAGAAAGAGCACGTACCAACTGCAGAGACTTCCTCAGCCTGATGAAGGGTTTTTAAACCCAAAAGCTTGCTAAAATACCTTTTTAACAACTATTTAAATTGGTCTAATAAGATATCAGATTCACCCAAAGAATCTTGACTGCCTTTGTCCTTAGACCAACATGGCTACAAGCTACACCTCTGTAAAGGGACAAGAGCATTTTTCTTTCTTCAGTGGGATGTCTTCATTTTAGGGGATATATGATAGAAACCCAGATTTGCCAAACACATAAGCAAAAATGCTGTGCAATAATTTGTTACATGTTTTGTTCACAACATAAAGACTTTTGCATGACTTCCTATAGAGGATTTTGCATAAAAACAAGTAGAATAGTAGGCATTCTCAGAGGATGTCTAATGCATAATGTGTTGCTTCTCGCAAAATGCAGTCTCTCTTCAATACAAGAAGAGGCGGTGGTGGCTCCTTCCTTTGTACATTGTCCCAGTAATTTGAATACAGAACATTCTGATATACAAAGAATAACGCTTTTAAACTAATTTTATAATTATTGGTATGGTATAACAAACTGTTCCCCTCTTAAACTTTTTTGTTTAATACAGTACTGTTTGTTTACTTTTGTTTAATATTTTAACTTGTTTAATTGGTATTGTACAGCAAGGTATTCCCTCAAGCTTTACTACTTTTAATATTTCCATGGTTAAATTGGTTTGGGCTTTATATTGTGCAGTGTTTGGAATGTACAATTCCTCACAAGATGCTGCAGTTTCACTCTTTTTGCCAGATGAATTTAGCTACCCAAATAGCTTTTCAGCAAGTGCTTTTCAAAGGGGTTCGAATACTGAAGAATGTGAGGGGCCTGGGATGCACTTTTCTCTCTCTCTCTCTTTCCCCCCCACCCCTTTGGAGGCCTATGGATTCAATGCCTTCTCTTCCACTTCTGTTGAGTACATGCCCTAGCTGTTGGTGTCCAACAGGTGTCCTAGGAAGGTTTAAGCAGCCTGTCTCAGGAAAATCAAGTGCTCTTAAAGTAAATTAAAGGAAAATTTAAATTACAAGCAGTATACTAATGATAGAACAATGCAAAGTGTGCATAGTAAGAAAATGATTACAATCTTGCATGGATCATAAATCTAAATAAAATAAACAATAATGTAAAACATACATTGATCTTCATTTTATTAACGTTCTAAAGTTTCAAAAGTCAAAAAAACAGTGGCTGACCTGTTAGAGCAAATAACTTACTAACTAGTTGGAAAGAAGTGCTGATCTTGGTTAATCTGCAGATTAGACAATTCAGCAGGAATAGGAGTTCAAGGCTGAACAAAGATTCTGAGATGGGCCTGGCTTGCTCTCGCCCCCCCCCCCCCCCCACCGCCGCGGGAGGGCAGGAGGCGGGTCG
>JAGPOW010001918.1:37292257-37316750 GCA_030014935.1 Caiman crocodilus | reverse complement strand
CCCCCCCCCCCCGATCACCGTGCCACTCTTAAAGCTTGCTAAATAGAGAGAGAGAGAGATATATACACACACCAGTTTTACATGAGATTTGGATGTGCCTGATATGCCATCTACTCAATATTAAGTTATTCCCTCTAAGGCAGTTAGATTACCTTTATGTGTCATTGAGAAAATATATCTGTTTCTGTTACTGGTATAAACCTGCCTCTGCGGTAAGACTAGATCTAATTGGCACAAAACCTCCAAATTAGCTCTAGGTGACCCTAAACTGATCCTAAGCCAACTTTTTGCCTGCGTTTTTAGTCTTCTTGCCTAGAACTTGCTCATTACCACTTTCTTTGTTTTTTCTTTCCTTCTGTATAAAGAGCCAAAGTCTACTCTCCTATTGAACTCCCAATCACGTGATAATGTCTTTTCATGGAAAGGGAGGCTGGTTGCATGGTAATTTTAGGTGGTGTCTGGACTGCTTAACCCAGGACTGGCTGCACATTAACAGCTTTTTTAAGTTGCTTAAAGCTCTCATTATTTGCTTTAAAGTTGGAGATAACCCTCCCTTGGAGGGTCCATATGCAGGACTATCTCCAATCTGCATAATTTTGTTCCTGTTTCATTACCATCTGGTCACTTCTCGCAGATATTCCACTCAAGTTGAAGCCTTCTAGTATCCCAGAATGCAGAGGTCCCTCCTGACTCGGCAAGTGGGGATGCCAGGGTGTAGCCGGACAAGGCACAGAACCTCTCCCCCCATGGGACATTGGGCAGAGGCAGCCCCAGAGCACTTGGTGGCTGCAGTGCCTCCCACTGCCACTCAGACAGGCTCTGTTCCTGCTGGCTGTGGCATGGAGGGTGAACTCTGGAGAAAAAAGGCTCAGGCCCCTCAGAGCTCATGCAGCACCTGGTGAGCCCAGCTGGCAGTAGCTCACAGGGATGAGCTGCTGGCTGGCTGTGTGCCACCTGAACTCCCAGGAGCCCAATTCATCTTTTTCCTCCAAAGCTCACCCCCTGTGCCAGGCAGAGCAAGAAGATCCTATCTCATCCTTCCCTGCACAAGTGCAGAGTGCCAGGGATACCTTGTCTGGCCACAGCGCAGCCTTGGTCTGCCAGAAAGCATCAAGCACAGAGGGAATTCCCCCATCCCCTGCTTGTTGCTGCCCAGAAGACCCAGGCTGCTATGGCAGGACAGGGTATCCCCAGCTCCCTGCACATGTTGAGGGAAGGGGACCCGCTTGCTGCTTCTGCTCAGCAGAGCAAGTGACTCCAGGGCTGCAGCAAGCATGGCGAGGGAGAAGGAGATCCCTCCACCCATGCATGGAGCCAGGGCCACTCTACCTGTCTGGAGCAGAGCCTGGGTCTCCTAGAGACCAGAAAGCTAGCAGGAGGAATCTTTTCCCATTTCCCCCCGCCACATGTGCAGGGCACCAGCTCGTTTGCTGTTTTCTGAGGGTCCTGAATTGCTGTGTCATTTCAGGGAGCTCAGAGAGTTGCTTCCCCCAGGACTCTCTTGTCTTGCTGAACCTGATAACAGCTGTGTGCTGTGTGGGGCCATCACTGGCAACCCTACTCTCAGCATAGAGCTGCCACAGCTCTGAGACCACAGAGCCCTGGGGAAGGTCAGCTCCATGCTGAGCGCAGGGCTGCCAGGGCTTAAGCCTGATGTCCCCACTCTCAGTGCAGAGCTGCTGTGCCAGTTTTGGCCAAACCAGAGAGCCCCAGAGAAGCTGTTTTCCACAGGTCTCTCTGGTCTTGCTGCAACTGACACAGTGGTGAGCCTACTCTCTGCCCAGCAGGAGCAATAAGTGGATCCTCCTCCTAGTCCTGTCTCTGCTTGCCAAGCCTCTAGTGGCAAGTCACAGCTATGCAGGTGAAGGATTGTCAGAGCAGGTTTTTTGCCTTGCTGTGTGACTGTTCCACTAAACCAAACAACACTTTGCCGATTTTGACGCTTGTTTGGCTTGGAGCATGAGGTTTGACAAGGTCCAGGGAAATGGATCAGATCCTTTAAGCACTAAAATAATGCCATTATTTGACAGAAGTTCCCCTGGAGGCAGGCTACTTCAGATCATACAAAATCTAGATACAGAATGAGAAACCATGATATACGACTAATAGATAAATTAACTACTTCTTCTGAGTTTCACAACCAAAACTCCATGTTACTCATTTCTGTATGGCAGTCTTTTACAGCAAGTCTTGCAAAAGTCTGTGCGTCAAAGAAGAAAACAAATCTGGGATTATTCTAGAGTATATTCAGAAATGCTATCACACAAGATTTGTCCTGTTCCTCATCAATGACCTAGCAAAAACTTGGTATCCTATAAATCCTCACTGTTTACAGAACCTTCAGTTGTTTCCTTCAGGGGTAATTGTATGACACAGTAGTGTCATGGATAAAAGGAAGCAGCTTCACAGTTTTAGGTTTGAAGATGCCATTCAGGATAGCAAATTAAAATAGGAGCAAGGAAGATGGGTCTCGTAAATCCCAAGATCTTGTCAACCAAGAAAGTTATGTGCTTTGCTTAAGCAATTCATGCTTGTGTTACGTGTCAGCCAACTTCACCCTTGCTTCAGTAAGATTAGCTTTCATTCTTCTCAGCATATCCTGATGTCATGAAAACAGATATGAAATGATCACCTTGAGTAATGTAGAAATACTACTCCTTTTTAAGTCATGTGCCATAAAGATACCGTCAAACATGGCATATGATGGAACATGCCTAGGACACTTAAAGATCATTTAGGAATCTAGCTTAAGAAAACTGAGAGGTATGAATCTTTTGAAGGAAAAAAAACCCTTAAGATCATTCTGAGGTTTTGTTCTTGTTGGGGGGGGGGGGGGGTTGTGGTTTTTTTGGGGGTTTTTTTTGGTTTTTTTTAAATTTTTATAAGGCAGTATTTTAGTGGTGTTCTGCTTATTCAACAACCATGTAAATTCACCAGATTGAGATCTTAGCTGTGCAAAATCCTTATTTAACCCCCTGGCTGGCACTTCATTCTGATGACATTAGACCTTAGATGAAAATATTCAACCCCTTGTTGGTCTTGGACCCCATTCAGGAACAAAACAAAATCATATGAAGTGATGTAGCTGAATTGTATACAGTGGGGTTGCCAACCTGCAGCTTAAGTGTCACATATTGCTTAGGAAGTCTGTGGGTGTTGCACATGGCAGATTTAAGGAGGGATCAGGAGGCAGAGTGGCAGATGGGGCAGGGGGCAGAAAGCAAAGCAGCAAATCAAGCAAGGGAAGGGGATCAGAGTGGCACTTGGAGAAAGTGTGGGGCTTAACTTGTGGCATGTCTGTCAATAATGCTGCCCCTCCCTATTGCTCTAAAGTGTCTTCTGCAGGCAGGATTTGGCATCTACTGTTAGATTAAGGCTGGAATTTTTCAAGGGAACTACAGGGAGTTGAACATCCAAATCCTGTTAAAATTCAATGAGAGGTGGGTGCCTTCCCCCAAGCCAAAGAAGGTTGTGTTTTGTTTTTCTTCCATTGCCTTATGATACCTTTAGCAATTGTTTTTGCTGGTGCTCAGAAATTGAATTGGCTATGCCAACTGAAAAGCAGATGAAGATCAGATTGTCTCCAGCCATCTAGGTTGGGTTTTTTTGTTTTTGTTTTTTTCTGTTAAACTGAATATAATGCACTCATTCTAAAAGCTACGTTTCAGTGAAGGCATGAATACATAACAGATATGCTGAATGTTATCACCCCCGGTGATGTTTTCTGCATTTTTTAATTTGGATGCGAGTTGTAAATCATGCCTGTGGCTGTTGCATTGTGTTAATTTTTATCCATTTTTACAAGGGCTCATCTGGTCCCAGTATTTTCTTTTGGAGAAAATGAATTATTTAAACAAGTTGCAAACCCCAAAGGATCATGGCTCAGAAACTTACAAAGTAGAATGCAGAAAGTGATGGGGTTTGCTTTACCACTGTTTCATGCCAGAGGAATCTTTCAGTACAGTTTTGGCTTGATACCTTACAGGAAACCTATTCACACAGTTGGTAAGTTCCTTGGCAATTGCCTTATTCTTGTGTGGATGCTTTGATATGTGTTTGTGGTTAAATTCAATAATCTCTATTCCTTCACAAATCTGCTTTAACAGAAAGAATTGGTTGCTGTTCATCTAAAGACAAATGTGTGAGGTTTGAAATAAATATCTTTCCTGGTATCCTTTATTCTGTTTTCCTGTGGAGGAAGGGAAAATAAAAACGGCTAGTCAGAAAAAGTAAGGGGTGGGTAGCTGAACTCTGCTTTTGGAGTGGCTGCTACTGAGACTGTCACCTTTTAAAGCTGTCATACTGTGAGTTCTCCTAAGGCTGTAGTTGGCAACTGTATATTTTAAATGAACCTTGGTTAGTACAATGAGATTTCATGCCTCTAGTTGAAGCCTGCTAGTTTGTATTTTGTGTGGTCTATTCTATATCCCACAAATTATTTAAACCCCTTAATTTAATTTGGGTAGGAGATTCTCATGATATACCATCAACATGTATTTCATGGTGTTCCAGTTCGGTGAGATGATGACTTTTCTCCTGCTGGACCAAAGAAGCAAGGTGATAACTTATAAATTATATAGGCCTTGTGACCTCAATGTGTATTTTCTCTAGGTGTGTTATTGCCTCAGACTAGCCCCTAAGTAACAGTAGAATTAATTTTTTCAACCCTCAGTCAAACAACCTGTGTGACAGGTTAGCAGAATATAATAAGCCAGGAGATCTTCCATTTAAAAAACAAACACTCTAAATTTTCAAATAAAACTTTTTTTTTTAGTAATGTTACCACTTTGTGTGCTATTGCACTAAGTAAGCTCTGATTTTGAAAACGTTAACTAAAACCCAAAACAGGGTGCTAAGCTTAACAAAAATTTGTGCATGCTGTATATGGTTTATTTTGAGAGAGAGGAAAAATTGATGCATTTAAATTTAAAAGGTACAAATGAGAAGAGTGTTCCCATGTAAGGAGGCAGGGAAGGAACCAAGTACACAGCTGCATGGCAGGATGACAGCATCTTTACAAACTTTTTAGAGTCAGGAATGTCTTTGTTGCAAGCCACATTCCCCATTTTTTGTGTTGATAGTCTGTTGCACAAGGAAAAGTAGTTAGCCATGTTAGTCTGAAGTCAGGCAGAAGGCAGGGTATGTAGCTGATAAACTAAATAGTTAGCACAAGCTTTTGTGAATTTGAATTCACCTCATCAGATACTGTGAAAGAACAGCATAGAGCAGTGTATAAAGTGGAGTGAGTGACTTGAATGCAAAAGGTGCGAAGAACAGAGAGGAGGATCATTGGGAGACGCATACAGGCAAAGAATGAAATGGTTACCAAAGCTAATCCAGGTAATGAGAGAGGAATCCATAGGCCTTATTTAAACCTTAATTCAGTCTGTGCATGATTTCTTGTTCTGCAAGTTCCCATTCAAACTTGTTTTTAATTTTTTTCTTCCTGCTGGGTTGGCTTGTTTGTTTTGTAACAGAGTATTAGAAAATATTTAATCCTGTAATTTACTTAATGCTGTCCAAGTACATACAGCATGGTGTAAAAGGCTCTGATTTTTACTGTTCTTTTCCTTTAAACCTATTTATGATGATGATGATGTTGATGATTATCTATTCCTTCAAACCTACTTTTTACTGATTTAAGAAGTCAGTAAGAAACTCAGCGTTCTTGATGCTGTTGTCATTTGTCTCTGGGTATAGCAGAAGGAATGCTACTTCATTCTCTTAAGCACAGATCATGTTGCAGACATCCATCATAAAAGATAGTCCCTGGCACATGTTCATTTATTGGAGCAATGAGATATGATTCTTGACCCCAACAATTTGTGCCTCCTGCCATGCCATATGTGCATTATCACAACCCCACACCCAGGGACAGGGGAGTCAAAATGTTTCCTCTACACTCCTAGGAGCCTCTGATCCCCTGTGTTGGATAGCCTAGCCAGAGGTGCCAGGTGTAGGGTTTAAAGTTCCTGGCAGGGAAGTCTGGGGAAGCTGCCTCAGCAACACTCTAAAGGTCACCATGCAGAAGCTTCCTTTTTCCCAGTTGTCTGTATCCTACATGGTGAAGGGGCACCTGCAGCTGTGGAATGAAGCTCTCGGATCCCTAGCTGTTCCTTCTATGGCACTTTACTAAATTTAGTAAAGTGGGCATGCAGCAGGACCACCAGCTGCATGATTGTTTTTTAAAGGTTCAGGGTTCACCGAGCCTGAGATCAAACAGTGATGGTGGGCCCCTGGCACCCCTTACATATGCTCCAAGTATTAGACAGGAGATCTGGTCCAAGACCTGATGTTGCCCATAGCCTAATCCCATTGATCAGGTAAGAGATGGATGCATGCCAGGTCTTTATGCTCAAATGAGCATTGGGATCTATCGTGGGTCAGCCTGGACATGCCACATTCAATTTAAGGCATGATACAATGTGTAACGCACTTTGACTTATTTGGATGTGGAATATCTTTATGGCTTGTTTGGTATATTACACCATAAATAAGCTTTAATGTGTAGCTGACTTACTATTTATGGCACGATTAACACTTTACTTCACCCTAAATGTAATGTATGCCAGGGCCCTATGTCCTAGAGGCTTGCTGTATAGACAAGTCCAGGAAAGAAAAGCCCATAAATGACTCCATCTGCAAACTGGGCAAGAGTGTTCAGGAGCACACCTCAGTTTTTGGGACTGGTCCTCGGCATATGCCCCATAGGATGCAAAGTCTCCAAGCATGTGGTGTACTCTCAGGGCTGCTTCTGAGGTCTCTGCGCTGCCAAATCTTGGACTTCAGGTATGCCTGGAGCTAGCGGGGCTTATTTCTTGGTTGTGCACCTGGACTGACTCTGGAGGCCTTTAGGCCCCAAGCTATGCTGTTGCAACTCAGAATGCCTATGCAGAAATGCTCCAGTGCTGAGATAAGTAACTTAATACAGAGCACAATAGCTATCAACACTGCCACCAAAGACAGGCTGCTCAGTGCTCTTACCAATAAACAAACAAGCCTTCCACAGGAGATCAGGTCTAACTTAGTCTCAGCGTCCATTCAATGGGAGCAGGAGCAGGAAAGAAGTATGTTCTTTGGCCACAGGTCGAAGCCACCAGAAAGTCAAAAGGACCGGTTCTCTTTGCACCATGGTGCAAATTGACTGCAACTCTACTTCAGTCCACTGGTTCTTCCCTCTAATATGTTATGCTTATCTTGCACCTGATACAACTCATGTCATACTTTTATATCTGTGTACAAGGCAGAGTAGGATCAGACCTATAGAGAATGTATGACTACTACAAAATAGGCAGGTCTCTTAAACTTGAAGTAGACCAGCTTTGTAGGGGTTTGCCTTAATGCTAAATCAAGAGTAGTATCTTATAGCCATTTTTATATAGGTTTGGGGGACTATATGAGGTGAAGGAAAGTAGCAATTTGAGCAAATGCAGTTTGTGTGTGGAGGGAAAAAAAAGATTTCTCATCTCCCTGCTATCAAATGGGGGGGTGGGAGTGGGTGGGAATCATGGTGTGTTATGAGGGTGTGGGTTGGGTTCAAAGTGTCTACAGATGAAGAAAGCTGTAGTTCTGTGATCTCTTCATCTATCACGTGGCTCTCTTCTGTCATTGCAGTACACTTACCTGTAATAAACAGATGCCATTGTCACTAACATGATTCCTTTCATATTTGTTTGCAGTGGGGAGCCCCATTGCTGTGAAACAGAGCTCGAATCCTACAGCTGAAGAGATTGAACAGCTGCATCAGACCTACTTGCAAGAACTAAAAATATTATTTGAAGAGCACAAAGGAAAATATGGGATCCCACAGCATGAAACTCTTGTCTTTGAATAACTGAAATCTCAGGGAATCTAGGTCAAAGGAAAGTTGCCTCTGTAATTGTTCTTGTATAAGAGTACCGTGTGTGTTGTATGTGTGTCCATTAGGATGGGATTAGTGGATATTATCTCATTTTTAATAATGGAAAACACCCTAATTCATTTGGGGTCTGATCCTGCATCCCATCAGATGTGAGTGGTCCCTATAAGTTCATCTGCAGGCAAAGTTGTTGGTACTTTTCCTACCATTGGCTTAGATGCTATGCTGGTAAGAACATCATTGTAGATGGGATACAGATGTTCAGCACCAGATCACCTAAGCCTCCTGACTGGAGCTGCACCGAAATGAGTTCAACAATGATGCTACCAAACTGGGCCCTTAACTTCAGCTGCTTTGTTCCTGATGTGTTACCAAAGGAATATCTTGATGTTGGGGCATTAACCAAAGTTCTTTTCAGTGTGGCATCAAGTTGCTTTCTGAATATCAAGAAATACATGTGCTAGCCTCTGAAGAAAAAGCTGTGTATTTCAAGTGAATAGTCATCAGGAACCAAATGTAAATATACAAACATGGGGACAGTTTGTGGTTGTTCCTTTTCAAAATGGTGTTCTCAGCCTATAAACTACTATACAACAGGTTCATCTCATCTGAGAGGGTTGACCGGGTTTTGTGGAGGGAGGTGTGTATATGCACGTATTGGATGGTGGGGGAGAGATCTAGATAACTTTTTTTTCCTTTTTTTTCAGTAGAAACTACATTTTGGGTCATGAGTTTCCCAAAAAAAGTTGCTGTATTGTGTTCTCAGAAATAGCAAGCATTGTACTACATGGGAGACAATCTGCTTCAGAGACCAGGAGGGATCTTTAATTCTCTCTCCACCCTTCCTCCTACAAACTTCATTTTACAAACTATTGGAAGACTCTCTTAGGGCAAACATTCTTAATACATGGGCTTGTTCAGTTTGGTTCTATACCTACACCAAGGAAGATGTAGTCCAGAAGCTAGACCAAAGGACTGGGAGTCAGAGTGTGAAATGTTATTCCTGCTGCTATTGTTAGACTGGGCAAGCCACTTAACCTTTCTGTGCCTCAGTTTCTATACCCGTAAGGTAGGAATGCCCCCTGCTATAGGGAAACAATTTGTATTGCCACTTTCTTATCCTCTTCAGCTGGATATGTGTATGAAGAAATGTGCTGAGATGTTGCCTATTCTCTCCCTTCCTTCAGATAATTAGGGCATGATCCCGCAGGGTGTGTGCCACTAAGTGCATGAGAAGCAAGGGGGGGGGGGGGCAGTCACTTGTTGAGCAATGATAACCTCGAGGAACTTGCTCCACTAACTTGGCTTGGACTCTGCTGAAGGGACACGTCCAGTGCAGGGTGCTCCTTTGTACTCTGAAAGGGGGCAGCTAATGTATGAGAAGGGGAAAGGAGCTGATCAGGACCGCATCTCCGTCCATGACTTGAAGGAGAAGGAGAAGGAGCTTATATATAAATGAATCAAAAAAGCTAGAGGCAAAGCCTGTATTTGTCTGGAAGATTTCACAACAGGAAGTGATCATGATGTATTACCTCAATGGCACATGACTTCAGGAGTGCAGCACTTAAATGTAAGCAGGTTGTTTTTACCTTGTGGCCATAGATGTACTTAAAAATGGATGTCTGAGCCTAAATCTAGGCACTTGTTTCTTTTTAATGCCCCAAAATGCTCAGGTCCCCAAAAGGGCAATGTGTAAAGGGTGGAGCAGATTATGCATTAATATTTTTGATAGGTGAAAATATATATATTTTGTAAATGCTTTTTATGTACACATGGAGGAAATGTGTTGATTTACAGGTTCATTCTAAAGAATTCATCTCACTTCAGATAATTTTCCTACTTCATGATATCAGATGCAACATTAGCTAGCATCTGAATGAGGCTAACTCTGTACAGGAAATAAATTGTGATTTCCAGTCCTCAGCTTCTGCTGCTGGAAATGCCCCTCACTAGATGTGCTCTGAGGGCAGTGCTGCTGGGTAGACAAAGGTAGGGCGGGAATCACATCCTTGGACACCTGAAGAGCCACTTCTTTGTCCCTGAAAAGAATTTCATTAGAAGGTAGATGCTTATGATCCAGGCTTGGGGCTAGACCATTTGGAAGGTGAAAATGGACAAACATGTTTTGAGGGACTATAATACAGGAGCAGTCATCATGATGTCACCTGTATTTGGTTAACAATGAACTCCCATGAAACTATGTTACTTTTTCATAGTAATCAGGGCTGTGGTTGTCTTGCTGGGAGAGAGTTGGTTGCATGCACTGGAGGAGCAGCTGTTTCCTTTCCCAGCAGACTGCTTACAAATCATTTCCTTTTTCTGTTACTGCTTTAAACAGTATGTCCTTTTCTCTCTTGCTTCTATCCCTTATGCTGTCTGGTAACTGTTGCAAAGCCCCTGATTTCTTCATGCACCAACCTACTCTGTCTGGGTTAGGAACTTATGAAGGTGCACAAAGACATCCTCTGGGGCCATGTATCAATGAGCAGGAAGAATGGAGGGTCAGAAGTCAAATTTGAGGACTTAACCAAAGATCAGGAGTGTTCCTGTTCTTGAAAGTGATGGGGTTTGGTAGGGTGGGCTTAGCTGGGATGAAGAGGACAAAGGGAAGCAAACAGCCCACTTTATCAGTGGTGCTCTGAAACTTGAGGCCTCACCTGACCATCTTGGAGTAGCAGTTACATGATGGCTTTCTGTTACCATACTCCATAAATTTCTGGTCATTGACCACCTGCTTGCCTGCTACTGAATGGGATGACATACAAGTTGACATATGTGAATTAAAAGTTCACCAAAAGGGAACTGATTCCAGTAGATGTATCTAGTTAGGTTGGTATCACAGAGGTAGATTTCAGCTTCAAGCTCAGGCAAAATTCAGTTTCATGCTAAGGCCAATCTTGGACTTTGCATGGAGACTGTGAGATTCAGGCTGAGGAGGAATCATGTTGCTGTGATTTGGAAGTAAATATTTTTAATTAACTTCAAAAGAAGGAGAGTGTGGCAGGGCACTGTAAGTGCCCACCACTTATAGATTGTGGCAGGGCACTGGGGGTGCCTGCCCTGCTCCCAGAGAAGGCAAAAGCTGCTGGGGTAAAGCCCCAGCAGAGATAATAACCACAGCTGCAAGTTGCCAGGGCAACTAAGGAGAGCTAGCTGATCCTACGGAGCAGGGCCTGGCTCTTTTAAAGCCTAGAGCCAAGGCCAGACAGGCAGTTCCCTGCCAGCTACCAAAAACGAAAGAGCTCTCTGCCCAGGGAGAGAGGGAAGCGGCTGCAGAGGCGGCACCAGAGAATGGAAGGGCCCCTGGTAGGAGTGAACATTGCTTGGGCCAGTGGGCTGCTGGTTTCGTTATAGCCAGATGGCCTGGAGTTAAGTTATAGCTGGGAGGCTTATGTTTTGTGGTGTTAGTGATTGTATTATACCGGTAGTTTGGGTGAGGCTGTGAGGGGATGGAGGAGGTCTCATAGGAGACCCAATGCAGCGTGGGGATCCTGGCACCAGTGAGAGCACAGTTAGTGGGGTGCGTGGACCCCGGCCCTGGAGAGGGGCTTAGAAAAAGCCCCCAGTGGGGGCGCAGCAAGCCCACGAGGGGTAGCACTTGAGAAGCCTGCGAGGGGCAGCTTGGAGAAGTCCGAGAGAGCTGGCAGCGCTGGAGAGCCCCAGCAGGGGCACAGCAAAGCCCGAGAGAGGGGGCAGGATTATTGGGAAGCCTGGGAGAGAGAGGCAGCGCGTGGAGAAGCTTGGCATACCAATGTCTAATACATCAGCAAGGCTTGGGCTGCGGTATTGAGGTGGAAGGAGTCGCAGATAGCGCCCCTGGCATCGAGGCACGAGTGGGCAGCCTCCCGCTTATTAACATCTATCAGTGAACCTTAAGATCAAGTTGTGGCGGGCAAGAACAGGCGGGCGGATGGCCCACCGAGGCGGGCGGGCCGTAGGTTGTAGAGAACGGCCTGGGGAGCCCGCCCTGTCACAGAGTGTGATAAATAAGTAGTGATAAAGAGTGACCAAACGCCAGCAAACTGTGCTCGCTGCATGGGGAAACAGCAGGTGCAGTCCAATTAGCTGCGTGAAGCATGCATGCAACAAAATCCCCAGCTCATGCAGCCTGGAAAAGCGCATGAATGAAAGACCTGATCTAACTGGCTGTTGGGGCAGTATAAAAGCAAAGCCTGGGAAAAGGGAAAACGGGACCTACACGACAATGGAGAGGCCTGATCACCCTTGCCGAGGTCCTGCATCCACGGCTCCCTTTCCCCCCAGATGCCCCCATTGGATAGGTTGCATTGGATAGGTATTAAAGAGCTCTCGAGTTCCCTACGGTTTGAAGATTTTCAGTTGTAGAGATTGGTATAAAGGGAACTGCTGGCGCGGATGGGGATACGAGGCATTTAAGTGCTTCGCAGTGCAGTTTACGGAGTGTGCCTACAGTGTGTTCTAGTTGTAAGCAAAGCATTTGTTTCTTACATTGTCTACGGATTTTTTAGGACGGGAAGAGAAAACAGGGTGAAACATTCCTGAACCTTTTCGTCCCCGGCCTGTTCGAATTAAGGGGTTAATCAGCCCCCCCCCCCCCCCAATTCCTCCTCACAGCGAGCAAACTATAACCTTACCACTGGCTGTTCACTGCTAACTGCATGGACTGAGCAAGGTCTCAGGAGCTCTGCCTAGATTGTGTATTTGATTCATGCTAAATTCCCCCAGACTATTTTTAACAACATAATGTTGCTCTCTGAATTTCAAACTGCATATTACCTTCCAGCATTGACATTTTAAGGTGCTAGTCAGGTCCTGCAGAGAAGTCCTATCATCCTGGGCTATACACCATTGCTGCCCATTAATCTGTTTAAACTGGGGCCAGCCAGTACAGTACTAAAATATAAATTCAGGCTTTGATTATGTGATTATTTGCAGTCCATGGGAGTTTTGCTGTTACCTGCTTACAGTGTTTTTTCCTCTGTGGTGTAAGGTCTACAAAGGTACACTCTCTCTCCTTTTTGCAAGTCAGGTAAGAGAACCTGTGAATCAAGGAGACAGCAGGGATGTCAAATCTTGTGAGACAAATCTTGCTTGTGCATGCTATGTGGAGCTTTCTTCCCTAGCAAGAACTTTTCCCTCTTTAAAAGATGCTGCACCTGCCTGCATTCCTATTTACCATGCTATGACTGTTTCTTTTTCCACTTTGCCAGCATGAAGTTCTAACTAATGCTTAATCTTTCTTACCTCCATACATCATCTAGAAGTGATGTTAGAGCAAAAGCCCTTGTATCATATAGGAAACTTTGCAGCTGAAGGCTAGCAGAACCAGTAAGCCTTTCTTTCAGGGAGCAAAGTAACCCTAGATTCTGCCTAGAAACACACGTAGGGCAGTTTTCATGAAGCCCTGATTACTCTCAGCCTCTTCCAGCATGTAGCAGTGGATTGTTATCCTGCCAAACATAGGCAAGGTGTACACTATCTCCTTCATGAGCCTGTAATATAACTAGCAAATGACCTTTGCCTACTAACTCTTGCTCTCTGTGATCTCAAGGCTAACAATTAGTGTAGGTACCTTTAGAATTTGCACCACTTGAGCTCAGTGTCTCATGGGGGAATTGGGGCTTGCACTGGGGGTTTCCTAAATGATCTACTCTTCTTATTTGGTGAATTTGAGAGGTAAAAAGTGTCAGGGGGTGTCTCTTGGCAATGGTCCTGGGCTCAGGAGGTGGTAAAAATTAGGCATATTTGGCCAACGTGAGGTATCAGTCCCAGTCTCCTTAGGGACAGAATTCAGAGCTGGAGTAGGCCACAGCAGATCCCTGTAGGAGCTGTCTGGAACTCTGTAGGACTAGTAGTTGCAATATATTCTGGGTAAGTGGAATTTGATCCTACCAAACAAGGTCCGCTGGCTGTTCCCTGCAGTTAGTCCCATGGGAACCTTCCAAGGTATTGCCAAAGAAGTACAAATTGCTCCTTTGTACCTTACAAGCACAGATTAAATAACTTTCTGTATCCAGGCTTGGTTAGTTTGATTCCTGTGTGTTTACTTATGTGTGAGAGCTATAACATCTTGGTCTGCAAACAAATGTTGCAAAAATTCTTGGGTATAAAATTGATCCTTCCTCCATCTACTGAATTGTATTCCTTCAGTTACTCAGCCTGGGTCATGTCTTCTTTGATCCATTTGTAATATTTCTTGGAATATTCACAATATGAATTTCAGTTGTTTATTTCTTCTACAACTTTGGCTGTGATTGAGAGGTGCGAGATGCAATAAACATGTATGCAGTGATGGATGTCTGCACTCATCTGAGCAAAATGTTTGGTCACTGTCACTAGGTGATCTGGCTCATTTACACTTGTTAGTCCTTAAGTGAAGGGAATGAGTCTGAGAGTTAGAATGAGAGTATGTGACACCAAGCCACACCTGCTGAAAATTAGAGACCAGCTTGAACCTGGTGAAGCTGAAGAACTTAAACAGATTTTCTTCTTAAATAGAGCAACTCAGACAACTCTTCTATTACAGGACCCAAGTTTAGATATGGCCCTTGGAGCCATTAGATATGGGCTGTGGACCCAAGAAGCTTCAGTGGTATTTGATGGGGGGCTTTGTCTGTGTAGCAGCCAGGCAGCAGGGATGAGCACTGACCTGCCTTGAACCTTCAAGTCATTCTGGACTGCTGCAGAAAAAAGCTTGCTGACTGCTGATCTATGGGGTCTTTTGAGGACCTAGGGAGAGGGCCTGGTAGTGTTGAGATACTGCAATAGCTTGACTTCAAGTGGATCCATGAAGGAATAAACCTCCAGGGAAGAGTCTGGCTGAATCTATTCATAGATTCTCTTTAGTCGGAACAAAACACTGAAGAAGTGCAGAATGGGTGGGAGAGTCCAGGGAAGAGCATGTTGAACTCCAAACAAAAGAGACTGGGGAAATAATAACCTGATGTTGTACTTTAATACATTAGTCCCTACAAGGGAAGAGTTATGGAACACAGCTAATGTAGACTTTGACTATGGAAGTTGGGAAACGAGCAGTGACAGCAGAGTCTGATATTGGTTTGAATAAGATCCTGTTGAAATTGCACTTTGTTTCCTTAGTAGGGAAGACTCAGCATACTGAGGCTGACCTTGAAACTTAGGGTGCCTGTAGGTGTGTGGGAAACCTGTTCCAGTGTGCTGTAATTACATTTTGGATTAATCAAGTTTGCTGAAGCATGCTATTTAGCACACTGCAGCAGCCTTAGCATCTTGTGTGTTCATTACCCCGGCACTTCAAAATGATGATGGGGTGCTTTAACTAAAGTTCATCAAATGAGTGTTAGTTAAAGCATCCCTGCTGCCATATTGAAGTATGGGGCACTGAAATATACAAGATGCTACATGTGCTTTAATTAGTCTCTTTCTCAAGAGCCTGAGTTCCTCCCCACTCCTCTCTCTCTCCTGGAGCATGTGTAAAGACACCTCTATTTTCTTACGGTTCTAGTACAACTCTGGACCAGCAACTGTTCTGCCACACTGATATGTGGAGGTGCCCACAATGTGGGCTTCACTGAAAAGATTTGGGAGTTGATAATTTTGAATGTCTTTGAGGTTTGAGTTTCAGCATGCTGAAAAAAGATTTGGTAAAGCAGGAAAGGGAAAACAGCCAGCTCCCTTAATCCGTTTGAAATAGTGTTATCATCAGCGATTTGGGTTTTCCATTTCCTGCTGAAAAACAGAAAAATACATGGGTTTTCCCTCTTAACCAAGAAAAATGCAGATTTTTCATTTTAATAGAGATGTGGATTTTTCCAGTTCTGCAGAGAGCTCACTGCAGGCCAGGAGAGTTCTAGCCTGTAAGGGGATGAGGGAAGTTGCACATGAACATGGTGGCCAGGCAGCCTGGAAAGCAGTTCCTGCCGGCAAGTCTGGAAGGGGAGGGGGAGATGGGCTTGAGGCCCTCATGGAGAGGAAGGGAGTGAATTGGGCAGGGCTGAGCCTGGGGTTGCTGCCAAGCTGGGGCAGTGTGTGGGACCTGGGGCCCAGGGCTGGAATGCAGGGTCTCAGTGGGCAGTAGGATGGAGCCACAGGCGGCTCATCCGAGGGGGTAGGTTTTGCTCCCCCTGCTGCATGCACTTCTGGGGAGGGGAGGGGGCAAAGGGGCACATGCCCCTCAGATCTATACATGGGGTGGGTGCAGGCTGCTTAGTGTGGGCTCAGACTCCCTGCCCTGTTGCTTTCCCTCTGGGGCCTCTACAGCCCAGTGGGTGTGTAGGTTCTCATTGCATTCACTTGCATACTTAGATTTTGGAGACCCCTCAGGTTTTGCCATTTTGTTGGGATCCAGACACTTTGATGTTAACCTTCTTGCCTCAAAGCGCCATCAGGAGGTATCTCCTGCCACATCTTTGATGAAAAAATGTTGTTGGGTGTATGATGTCACCTCCCCTAGGATCTTCTGCAACCGGGTTTGTCTGGTGATCCAATATGGGGCTTTTCCTCCCCTACACCCTACCTTATGCCAACCTTAAGATGTTGTCTTCCGATCATCTTTAAGGTCAGTGTCGCTGGTAGGTGTTGTAAGACTTTGGTCCCTTCTGGTTGTTGCTTTCCTTCCTAGCGATGTCAGGGTGAGACTGCACCCTGGGGCCACCTAGATGGTTCTGGGCACTGCCTCTACTCTCTTGCCATGACCTCAATGTTGATAAATGGGGAGGCAGTTTCCTGTCAGAGGTCCCAGAAAGGTTGTGGCCCTGGTCTTTCTTTGTGGGGCTCCAAACTTCCCCTTTACTCCACCCTTGTCACATCCATGGTCTGAGAGGGTTCTGCTCCCTGTAATCTTCTCACCTGCAAGGCCCACCTGAGCAGGGTCAGGTATGTTCGGCCATCGGTCACTCCTGAGTTGATCCTTTTACCTTTGGATCAACCTGCAGATAACTAAACATGCCCCAGCCTGGCGTAACGATAACTTAAAAGATTCTTCACTCAAGGTGAAGACGTTCGGCATCTGCCAATGAAGTACAGGGGACTCCGGCTTCTCCAGGACCCCTCTGTCTCCCTGGGATGAAAGGAGGAATCTTTGCCTGTCCTACTGGTTACTTTTCCCAGCAACTAGCAGGCCAGGAGTTAATCATTCTTGTTCCCATCACCTAGTGGGAGTTGCCCCTTCCCCGTGGGGTCTGGGCTATTCTCTGCCTGCTCCTCTCTTCACCTGTCTGTTTGCAGGATCTTCCCATCGCTCACCACCTTGCCCCACCAGGGTACCTGAACACTCCAGGTGAAGACCAGGCTATGTTGGAATTGGGGGAACAACCTTCCTCTCCCCATCATGCCCCTTTGGCCAATTTCAGTTCCCCAAGTCCAGCCCTGTGGTCTTCTTCTCCGGGCTTCCCTGGAGATGCTGGGGCTGCTTGCCCCATGCCCAACTCCACCATCGTACTTGGCTCTGCTGGCTGCTTCTCCCCACTGGCGTCTTGCTGCTCTCCCTTTGGCTCTGCAACCCGGCTGTCTCTGGCAGTGTCCTCTTCTCTCTCCTCACAGCTGGGTGTCTCTCTATCTGCCTTTTAAGCAGTCTGAGCTGTTTTCAGGCCCCCAAGATTCGCTGATCCACAGGCTCAGGTAGCTGTGGAACTACCGAACCTGCATTGACGTTTTCTCCTGGCTGTTACTCATCTCAGTCCCTGCGGTGAGTATTGGGGTTCACCTGACAGGGTCCCGGGACATGCTGGGAGGGGGACTTCTTCCTCCCCTTCAGTGGGCTACGGTTGTAAAGTGTTGGGTTTTTTTGGCTTTTGCTTTGGTATTTGGTCTTGAAGGAAAAATAAAGTATGGACCTCACTTGGTCTGGGCTCCCTGCTGTGGTGAAGACTTACTTGTGGTCTTTGGTGCCCCAGAGTACCTTGTTACTAGTGACGTCCCAGTTCCCCTGTTGTGCAGTTTTATTCTGGTCTGGATTCCCAGCTCTCTTCCCCCTTTGCAGGGTCCTTGGCCATCCAGAGGTGTCTGGAATCCACACCACCACTCCAAATATGTGCCTTAACCTTTATGGGCACTTCTTTCCTTCGTGTGCCCCTTCCTGGGGCAGTCACCACTGCTCCCCTCAGGAGCTTCTTCCTTCTTGGGGCTATCCTGGCCCACCAGAAGCCTACTTCCGGGCAGCAAATTGGTGCGGGCACTCTTCCCCTTCCTCCCTGTCTATCTGTCTCTCTCTCTCTCTCTTCCCCCCCCCCCCTTTTCCCCTCCTCTCAAATAGTAGTTTCATTTTAATCGTGGATTTGGGGGTGGTCTCAGAGAATTTGCAATTTTTAAACAGAAAACCAGGATCCCTGGGATTCATTATATTTAAAAAAAAAAAAAAATTAACAGCTGATCCACAATATGGATCTCTCAAACTCAACAGTGGATGAACTTATCCTGTTGCCATGGAAATACCAAAAGTAGATAATCTAAGCTGAATGTATAGAAAGAGGGAAATAAAGAAAAATGATGCCAGGAATACAGGAGTTAACTGGTATTTTATCTTTCCCAAGGGCTGCACAAACACTGATCCTCATTGTAACCCTTTGTGGCAGGTAGATAATATTATCAATGCTTCATAAATAGGGATGGCTGTAAGGTTAATCAGGAGGCCTAAAACTTCTGAGCAAGTTTTTCAGCTCAGCAGTAAAGAGTGCTGTGGAGTAACAGCACCTGAAGGTCCAGAGCAGTTAATGTTTCTCATCCCAGTAGGCTATATTCTTTCTCTCAGAGATAAAGAAGTAGAAAATGACAGAACGACTTCTATGTAAAGGTTTATTCAGGAGCTGAAGTTTCTCAGGCTCCCCATTGGATACAACTAACATAAAAAATAACTGCCAAAATGGTTTTGTGAGGTTTTTGTATTTTGTCCTTGTTGGGTCTCAGAACTGTGCCTTTACGTTGCTTAGTTTGAAAAGGTGGGATGTCAGGGAGGGATGCCTCATGCTATGTTCCAGATGGAAATAACCATGGAATGAAAAAATATCTCTTTCAAACATCCTGGGCCCAGAGGGATTCTTGAACACAGAATAGTAGATTTATAACGTTAAAAATTACTGGGATTTTTTCCCAGAGGACTGGAAAAGGGCCAATGTGGCCCCGTTTTCAAGAAGGGGAGGAAGGAGGACCTGGGCAACTATACGCCAGTCAGTCTCACCTCCATCCTTGGCAAAGTCTTTGAAAAAATGTATCAAGTCTCACATTTGCGAGAGCCTGGCAAGACAAATTATGCTGAGAGGAAACCAGCATGGGTTCGTAGCGGGTAGATCATGCTTGATTACTCTAGTCTTTTGTTGTGAACACGTCACGAAACGCCTGGACACAGGAGCAGGGGTAGATGTCATATACTTAGACTTCAGGAAGGCCTTCGATATGGTATCCCACCCCATACTGGTGAACAAGTTAAGAGGCTGTGACTTGGATGACTACACAATCTGGTGGGTGGCGAATTGGCTAGAGGGTCTTACCCGGAGAGTCCATGGTGGATGGGTCGGTTTTAACCTGGAAGGGTGTAGGCAGTGGGGTCCCGCAGGGCTCGGTCCTTGGACCAATACTCTTCAATGTTTTCATCAGTGACTTGGACAGAATACACTTCACTCCCTTGTCCAAGTTTGCGGATGACACAAAACTGTGGGGAGAAGTGGACACACTGGAGGGCAGGGAACAGCTGCAAGCAGACCTGGATAGGTTGGACAAGTGGGCAGAAAACAACAGAATGCAATTCAACAAGGAGAAATGCAAAGTGCTTGCATCAGCAGATGCATGACGAATAGATCCAAAGAGGTGATACTCCCCCTCTATTGGGCACTGGTCAGACCACAGTTGAAATACTGTGTGCAATTCTGGGCACCGCACTTCAAGAGGGATGTGGATAATCTGGAGAGGGTCCAGAGAAGGGCCACTTGTATGGTTAAGGGCTTGCAGGCCAAGCCCTACAAGGAAAGACTAGGACACCTGGACCTCTTCAGCCTCCACAAGAGAAGGTTGAGAGGTGACCTGCCCCTTGTGGCTGCCTATAAGTTCATCACGGGGGCACAGGAGGGCATTGGTGAGGTTTTATTCACCAAGGCGCCCCCAGGGGTTACAAGAAATAATGGCTACAAGCTAGCAGAGAGCAGATTTAGACTAGACATTAGGAAGAACTTCTTCACAGTTATAGTGGCCAGGGTCTGGAACGGGCTCCCAAGGGAGGTGGTGCTCTCCCCTACCCTAGGGGTCTTCAAGAGGAAGTTAGATAGGCATCTAGCTGGGGTCATCTAGACCTAGCACTCTTTCCTGCCTATGCAGGGGGTCGGACTCGATCTATTGAGGTCCCTTCTGACCCTAACATCTATGAATTCAGTTTATGAACAAAAAGATGCTTGTTTCCTAACTGTTTCAGGGATACAGGTTGTAGCCATATTGGTTTACAGGCAAAAGGAACTGGAACTTGTGGCCGAGGCAATTATCTTTTATTGGACCAAGTAAATATTTGCTTAAGAAAAAAAAAAATCTTTATTTGCAAGCTTTTGGGCCCACTCGTCCTTCCTCATGCTGAGAAGATTAAATGCCCAGCCAAGGAACGACACAGAAGATTACAGATGGATAAGATGGGAAAGAACCCACTTACTCTCTTTGAGCTATTTTGGTTGAAAGATAGAAAACAGTAAAGTATTTTGTTCTGGAATTAGCAGCCACACATCCTAACAAGGCTCTTGTTAGTCTGTTTTCTTGGTAGTTACATATCTGTTTCACAAGTGATGATGCTAGGCAATGATGCTGGCAGCAATAAGCCAAAGACTAAATGGAGACTAAACTTCCTGTCACCTTGTAAGGAACTGTTTTAGGTCATGACTAAAGCAGTGGGGAATCTTGTACTCTCCCATATCATGTTTTCAGGCTCTAAGTTTTATATCTGATACCTTTCACAACCACACAATGAATAGAAAAGTTTGAAGGAAATTCTAACGTAGATCTGAGACATTTTGAGAAACTTTGGAAAGCCTTACTAAATTTGATTTTTAAAACATCTGAGCATGTTAATTCCTCTGCATTTGCTGTTGTCTTCATATAATAATTTGATCTGTTACTCTAGTTTCTTTGTTAATGTAGAAATATCCCTCTAATGACTATATTATTGTATTTTTCCCCATACGGAATTCTTGTTTTTCTTAATCTGCAACAGGACGTGTGTGTTTATTTGGTGGTATATTTAGATCTCTCTTTTGGTTGGTTTAAGGCTGTCCTTTTATTCCAAAATATACCTTCCTGTAGGAACAGGGTTATCAGCAACCCTAGACTTGATTAACCTAGAAACATCCTTATAATCCTAAATTGCTCAGACACTAATATCAGAGCTGCTCAAGGTTACTGAACAGCAAATTAATTTTCTACCTGGTCAATTCTACATTCAGAAACTAACCAATTAATGTTTAAGTACTTTAAAAAAACCAAAAGTTTTCTCCTGGAGGTAAGTTGTAGGGCTGTGCGAGGCTTCTGATCGCGCTTCGGTATCTGAAGCAGTATGCCCAGGGCAAAGCGTGGGCTCATTTAAGCTGTCTGAAGCAATTTGGAGCTTACGAAGCACTTCAGAAAAGCTTTGGATGCTGAAAGTGAAAGTTAGAAGAGGGAGCGGAGTGGGGGAAGACTGACATGTAGGTGGCCAGTGAGAAGGATTTCTCTCTGGCTGCCTTTCCAATGACAGCATCTGGGAAGAGGGACCTAGAAACAGCATAAATGCCTCTGTTTGGAGATGTGCTGTGTCTTTTGCAAGTTTGTTCCCTCTCAGGAACTGCGTGAGAAAAGTACCTTAGCAGACTCAAGCATCTCAGCTTGGTTACTTTACTCAATAGTTGAACTTGCCTGCTCCTTTTTTTTGTTAAGCTAAATCCTACCTACTTCTTTTTATCTTAGCTTAGCTATTCAATTACTATTGCTATTCAATTCCTTTCTTTCAATTTATATTTGCTTTTTTTTGTGTGCAAACTTTGAAAAAAGAAAGCTGTGTTTTTTCCTTCCAGTGTGATCTATCACGGCGCAGAGAGGCACACAGATATGCAATATAAAAAAGAAAAATCAAATATTCATAGGGGAAGAAGACAGACAGAACTCAATTTTTACATAGCTCTTAACACTGAAGCAAACAATCAAAAAGAGTACAGTGTGTGCATACAACAGAGGGAATAAAACACACAACACAAAAGAAGTGACACACACACACACACACAGACCTTCTACAGCACAGGAAAGATCAATATGAAGCATACTGGAAAGGCAGGTGCCAGGTCTTCTGGTAGGAAAGGGAGAGGGGGTGGGGAGAGCTAGAGCTGCAAGTCCCCCCACCCCAAACACAGACACATTCTCTTTGCTGCCAGTGGAAGGAAGGAGGTGGGAGCAGTGTCTGCACTTGACATCCCTGCACCTGCACCACCTCCCCTCAGTCCAAAAGTGGGCACCAGCAGTGGAATCACTGTTTCCTCCACCCCAATGTCCTCTCTCAGCATGAGCCTCCCATTGCCAGAGGAGAAACTGGAGATGGGATGCTGAACATGCTGGCCCAAGCAATTCTGGGGACTGAGGGGGAATCAGAGTTTGTGCTCCACACCCCTCAAGTTTCCCTTAGACCCAGGTTTCCTCCAGAAAGCAGCACCTTGCAGGAGGCTGAGGTTGTGGAGGCAAGTGGCTGAGCTGAGGTAGCTCTTCCTGCCATTGAGCCTCAGACTGCTGAGAAGGGGGAGAAGGCAGGATCCTCACCCTCAACCCGGAAGTGGGGGGTAGTGTAGTGTGGGCGCATTTTGAGCTAGCAAATAATCCTAGGTTTGCCACCTACCAGCACTGCCAAAGGCACATGAGGCATGGCAGGGATGTGAGATACTTTTCCTACCACAGTGATGCTGCTGCATCTCAGGAGGCAGCACCCCCTTGCCCTTCTTCCTGCTCAGCCTGGCACCAGTGGGAGTATGCTGAAAGGGAAGTCCCCCACTCTCTCCAAAGCCCCCCCCCCACCCAATGCAGAGGCAGACCACCCTGGAGCAGTGGGGGAAAGGTGGACAGAAAGGGGGGCACATCCCCAAGGTGAGCGAGATCACCCAGACAATTGGGGAGATGCTTGCTCTGGATAGCCAGCCCTTCTCCCTAGTTGAGCCGCCAGGGTTCAGGTGGTTCGTAGCACTTCTGGCCCCATTTTACAAAATGCCCACATGCACCACCTTTAGCAGTGTGGTGATGCCCTCCCTGTATGAAGTGTGTAGGGAGTACTTGAAAGAGAAGCTGCACAAGGCAGGGCTGCAGGTAGCCTTGCATTTTACTTCCAACATCTGGGGCAGCCAGGGTGGCAATCATGCCTACCTCTTTCTCACGGGGCACTGGTACAATCAGTTGGGCTGATGGTGGTCTCTACTGCTAGCTGACGTGCTGGATGTGTCCCACATGGCAAGGGAAATCATAGGGGCCATGAACCTCATGGAGCGGGGGTGGCTCATTGGGCAGGCTGAGCTCACCTGTGGGTTTATGGTCACCGACAATGGGGCCAAAATGGTGAAGACTTTCCGTGATGCCAACTTTGGCATCTGCTGTGTGGCACACAGGCTGCACCTAATAGTGAGGGATGCCTTAGAAGGGGACAGAGCTGCCAGTGATGGCACCACCACCAGTACTGCTACAAGCCAGCTGATTTCAAAATGCAGGTAGGTGGCAGGCTACTTCCACTGCAGCATCAAGGGGGACAAGATGCTGCAGGAGAAACAGGCAGAGCTGAGCATCCCATAGCACAAAATTATACAGGATATGGAGACTCAGTGGAACGCCACATACCTGATGTTCGAGAGGCTGGTAGAACAACAGAAGGCCATCCATGAGATGGGCTTGCTTAGGGAGATTAGGATCAGCGCCCTGCTGAACAGAGCTGAGTGTGGGGTACCATCTCCCAGATGTTGGTGGTTCTCAAGCCCTTCCTCGAGGCCACCAAGGCCCTTAGCACTGGCAATGCCCTCCTTGGCCAGGTGGTCCCCCTAGTGAGGGAACTGGAGAACCAGGGGATCGCTGGTGGGAGCAGGCTGCTGTCACCAGATGTGCAGGCACTGGTGAGGCAGCGGAAGGAGGGCATCAGGAGATGGCTGGATCCCTTCCGGTCCAGTATGGTCCACACAGTGGCAGGCATGTGCAACCTGGGAGTGAAGGGGAGCATGTGCACTGGCAGCCACAAAACCCTTGATCACTGGATGCAGGTGCTGGTGAACAAAGTCAGGGAGGCCGAAGTGCAGAGGCAAGGGGATATGAAAGAGGGGGATCCACTTTCCCATGCCAGCACTCCCAGTACCGGCTCCAGCACTGGCCAGTCACCTCCATGCCAGCCAATGCCAATGTGGGCCATGTGCATGGATTCAGTGCTTGGGGTCCAAATGCACCAGACCCCAGCCTCGGACAGGTAGCACTGAGGCCTTGGTGGCTACCTATCTCATGGTGGATGTGGAGCCACTGGACTGCACCCCCTTGACTTACTGGGAAGACTGCAACCAGATGTGGCGTGATCTGGTCAAGGTAGCCTGGCAACACCTGTCCTGTCTACTGAGCAGTGTTCCAAGAATCATAGTATCTAGGGTCAGAAGGGGCCTAGAGCAGGCCATCAAGTCTGACCCCCCGCCAATGGCAGGAATGAGTGCCAGGGTCACAGGACCCCAGCCA